>JAVXUO010002137.1:0-176445 GCA_033065855.1 Escallonia rubra
GGGTATCGAGCATTTCCTTGTTATTTATTTTTATTTTTTTGGCAAACATTAGTATCATTCTAAAATGGTGCTTTTTTTGCTAAGATTAGTCATTAAAGATTTTACGCAAGTAAAGCCAGAAGTCATCATCGTCTACCGATAACGATATAAGATTAAACGTGAAAGCATGCAAACAAACGTTGATATACTCTTCTTTTTAAGCCTTTCTTTTGGGCGAGGTTGGTCACGAGATATTTCGGTCATTTTGCAAAGAAACCTTGTATATCAGGTAAAGTCTAAGACTATATAACAGGAAAAATGAACGCAAATATGAATTAAAGAGAGGGGTAGTGTAGGTTTTGGCATTGACCAGTAGTGCAAGGAATGAAGAAGAAGATGGAAGTTAGAAGGGAAGGCTAACTGTAGAAAAAGTTGGTAGCCTACTACTATCTTCAAATCCTCTTCTTTTTTGCACTAAAAATCCACGTTTACAAAGCTTAAAGCACTGACTTGTCATTAGATGGTCAGGCGGAGAAGCAATACAGACTCCTTTCTGTTCTTGTCAAGCCTTCCCCAACTATAATTTCGTTTTCATAATCATATCTTACAAGCTGTGAAGCAAGCACAAACTTATACAAAGTGGGTAGGTTGGACCAACTAAACAAACTGGAAAACAGGACAAAATTATACAGTTGACCCCCCTCAAATGTTTGGGTTAAACAAACTGCCCCGCTAGATTACTATATTTTACGGACCGCTTCCTTTAATCTATTGATGCGCTGCAAAATCACCCCTGATGTTGAGATCTTGGTATCAAACTTGGTCACATGCTGGCACATAGGTGCCTGAATGCCCGTAGTTTAGGGGGCAATTTGCAACTTACCGTCTTGTTAACGGACGCTGAGATTTCAATTATAGTATCCTCATCAATCGTTCTAAGAGGCAAATAATTCGTTCAAATTGCATCACGATATGTTATGGCATTTCCAATTATTATTATTATTATTATTATTTTTTTTGGGATACTTTGAAGGTTTAATACCGTCTTACGGTCTTAACCAAAGGCAGGTTGTAATTACTGATACGTGAACGGGTGGGACGTGTTACCCCAAACTTTCAGGTCTCAGTTTAAATGAAATGCCTTTAACCACAGATCAGTGATGGTTTGAACCATGGTGAATTTGTGCACTTTCCTTAACCAATTTATTCATTACAAAGTACTTGGGTCCTTTTGTTATAACTTTTAGCAACAAGTTTTTGTCGCTTAAAATATGTTTAGCGACACTTGTCAGTTGCAGGACGTGTGCCGGACATGTACAAGATATCACTACCAACAAGACAAAAAAGGATCAGAAAGAAAAGGAGACAGCTGCTTATTGAAATTTCTCAAAGGCTATCATCGATGTACATAATCAATCTAATAGATATTTTACGGTGCGATTTCCTGGCAAAGAGAGCTAAATTTTAGGGTGGTTCAAGCCCCTCATATTTAAGTACAAATTGCTCTTGTTATTAGAGAAACTTGTTACAGTAGGCACAGGAGTGAATCCAGTGTACTCTCCAGATTCCTTTGCTAAGCAAATGTCGATAAGATACTTTAGAAGCTCATTTGTCCGGATAAAAGGTTGAGCTGCATAATCGTCGAACGGCATCCACTGCAGGGTCAATATAATACTCAAAAACTTTTTTGCTAGATGTCTAAAAAAAAGAAATGAGCCTGGAATAATATAGAAGCAGGACCGCCTGCATAAGCGAACAATGACTACAAGTACAGAAGACAAGAAGAATCCAGCCATATTCAACCAGAAGAGGATCAGGAAGAAGTTCATTTAAAGAACTGTCTAAATTTGCCTAGAATGTCTGAACCGGAACCTACAACCTTATGGACCTAAGTCTGAAGAAACGAGCTTCTTCACGCAGTACCTTATCTAGTTTATATCTTTTTGCTTACTTCATTTGTTATGAGCTGAAAATCAAAACCTAAAGCAAGTATTAGAATCTGAAAATGCAGCTAAAAACATGTAGACAGTGCGGGTATGGTCTAATGATCGAGAAAAGAAAGAAGCCGCAAGTGATTTGGCAGAAGGAGGGTTTATCATACAGATCTACAATGCCACAAGATCTTTTTTTTTTCTTTCTTTAGGAAAAATTTCAGTAACAAACTTTCTAGGCAACCGATATTTTTGTTAACAACTCACCTCGGCTGCCTCTATTTCTGATTCCTGCTTCTGGATGTCAAAAGAGAGGGGCTGCAACATGCACATAAAGAACAAATCTGACTTCTCAAAGAATGACTTGTGGCTTTGTCTGCATAAGGCAAGGAACACAAGAAGCATTAAGAACCTGAAAAGAGCGCATGAGCGGTAAACATGCATGCGAACATGAACCCAGCTCCAAGAAACTTTGAAACATAAAATCTAACAGTTGGCATGTATATGAAATGTGTTAACTTGATAAATTTCGTACCTAAATGCTAGAATTTCTACAAATTTTGCGTCAATCTGCAACAGCAGATAATCCCGTAAGTATAACAAATATATCACTAAAAGCATTTATCCCATGTTTGAATCGACAAAAATGACAATCCTGTCACTTACTCCCGTCTCTTCTTTTACTTCTCTCACAGCCGCATCACAAATGTCTTCTCCCTTCAAATAAATGGCTCTGTAAGTATACTACATACACAAAGCACTTTTGATTTCTACAATGAACGTCTTGCTGGATGAACATACCTCATCAACGACTCCTGTGGGAAACTTCCATACACCAGTTCCGCGGAAAAGTCCACTCTTTTCTTGGACTACCAGCACCTACAAAGAGTTTCCCAACCCAACAGTCGACGCATTACTACGTAGTCCTTATAATTACACACATCACTACGCACGCAACCCTTACAGCAAGTGCACGAAGCAAAAGTGCATTCACTATGTTTGAATCAGAAGAGAACTGCTGATCAAAATCCTGAATCACAAATGTGTGCACACAAGCTTATACAAATGCATACTTGATAACTTAAGTAACACTTCCAACTGTCGGATTTAGTCAGGATTATTCAACAGTAATGTCAAAATATGTGGTCCTCATGCAGATGATGCGTTCAGCACTATGTCTCAGCTCTGAATCTGTCTATTGGATCGGCACAGATAAGTTGGAATGTCACACCGTTTGGCATGATCAGTGCAATTTGGCACTTTGTCCAGCGCGACCTATATATGCGCGCGACCTATATATGCCTACAGTCTTGGCCTTATTAATGTACCACTCTATATGAAGTCTATTGTGCCTATTTTCAGTATGAATCCGTGCTGCTAGGTGAGTGGTTCATTGTACTGAGTTCTTGGGTTGTGTGAATGTGTGCCAAACATCTTGTAATCTCCAAGTTGATAGTGAAATTCTGTCTTCCTTCACCCATGGACATATGCAATTGCTGAACCACGTCAAGTCTGGTCTGCGCGTGCGACTGATCTACTGAATTCATTGTTGATTTGCAAATTACGAACTTTACCGATTAGGGTCGTGAATCTCATGATTGTAAACGGTAAAGTAGTTTTCAGGCAGTCGTACTTGAACACACACGCGCGCGCGTCTATCTGTCACATCCAGTATTAATTACAGACTTGGAGTTGAATTAGTAGAAGGCCAAAGCAAAGGCATGTAGAACTTGGGTAATGTTTAATCAAAGAGTGTAATGTTTAATCAAATAGTGTATAGAATCGACTTCGCATGAAAGGAAAGTCTAGAAGAGAAAATAGGGCAGTGGTTGAAGCAAAAGTTGCACCGGAGCTCGGGCGAAATCTTGCGGAGCTAAGAGACCTTAACGGGTTCAGAAGATTTAAAACTACTGGAGGCAACTGCCCTGTTACAAGATATGTTGGATATAGGGGTGGTACAACCTATACATATGGTAATATACATCTAGTGCCAAAATTTTGAAGCAAAGGTGACCTTCAAAGGTAACTGATGTATTAGTGCCTAGCTGACAAGCTTCATACTTTGTCGGCTATATTATTTTCTTTTTCTTTATTTTTCTTTTTTCGTTATTTTATTTTATTTATTTATTATTATTTTTTATGAAGAGGGGTGGGGGGATGATAGCGAGGAAACGGTTCGAGTCCGAAACAAAAATCGGAAAAAACTTTTTTGAAGCAACATTTGGAAAGCATCTTCAAGCATAAGCTAGCAATATCCCCTTCCCCATGTACAAGTTTCTACCAGGGACATATTAACTCACAGCCTTACCAGATAAATGAACCATACAGGCAGGGTTTTCTTAACCTGAATTCTTATGCTATATGAAGGCGCCAGACTGTGGATGGATTGATTGCAAAAATTACCTCTCTCTTTTCGTTCATCACGAAAGCACCAATACCCACTCGGTGACTGGCGTTTGCTGGTAGAGTATTTGCAGTTTCAGGAATCCAGTGTACAAGCATTAAGTATTTTGCCTCTGCATGATGATAGAAAAATCCTTCCTGCAAAGCAGTATGTCACATCATGAAATTATAGTCAACTGCGAAAGAGAAGTTGATGGACAAACTTTTCCAAATAATATATTTTGTAGAACTTGAGATTAAAAGACAGTGATAGATTGGAAGGCAAATGCGAGTTCATTTCTGAGTAAACATAAGAAGTCAGTTTTCGAGGATGTAGTTATCGAAACAAGTGAAGGGGCAGTGTGGAAGTAGGAAGATAAATCCAACTTCTGCAAGTAGAAAGCTTCATATATGGATCAGAATCAAGGTGGATAAACTTCTTATCGAGGTAAATTCTATAAACACCACAAACATACCTTAACAGCCGACTCAACAAGATTTACGAGCTCTATGGGCATTTTAATCCAAACACCCTTCTTACCCTGCAAAAACGATGGTAAAGTGGTTCAACAAAAACAAACTACACAGACTGATATGACTGATAGATAGACTGATACACATATCCGAAGAGGAACTTGCACTGATAAGCAAGTCAGATTACATGGTCATGCTTCACGAGTAGAGGCCAGCTCCTATCTTATAAGCCAAGCCCAAAGTAACAACATCAAACCTCAAACAGATACAGTCTTGTAAAACACATAAAATTGCTTCCTGAGATGCATTATTAGGCCTCTCGGCATTCAATCATGCGTCCAATGTACACTAAACAACATCATATCAGGCTCACAAAAAAAACTTGCTTTTTTAAGCTACAAAATTTCACGTATGCCCTATGTTGCAGAAATTTTCTCCGCCTTTAGCAAATTTGAGCCTCTTTTCATTTGGATACAACTTGATCATCTAAAAATCGATTCAAACTCAAATCCTCCCTCCGTTGAATTGAATTCCCCCCTTTGACTTTTGGCAAAGCGATATGATAGATATTGGTACATGTAAACATTGGACTCAACACAACTAGCAATCAAAGATTCAACAGGAAAAAATCCAATGAAACAGAAGTAGTAATTATATACTCCGCATCAAATAAGCTAAATGAGTATGTAGTAATTTGCAAAAAGTCAAAATACACATCGAGAAAGGATACTTCTTAGAGTGCAATATATATATATATATATATATATATATATATATATATATATATATATATATATATAAGTACTAATTGACAAGACAAACGAGCGCTTACACGATGAGCAATAATACTCGAACCCCGTCCTGGAAATCAGTCAAAAAGTCAAAAGGAATTTAAATCTGGAACATAACAAAACTTGAAATCAAAATACCTGTTGTTTCCAATGTAGCAATGAAGCTCTGAGCAAAGAAGTAAATACAGTAGGGGCGATGGGCTCACTGGCCATTTCCACTATCACACCCCCATGTACATCATCTTTACCAGTTAGCAACCTTTCAAACTGCTGCACCTGGCTCTCGGACACCACATTCGACGACGTGGTACTCATCGAAGATCTGACCCTAAGCTGCCTCCCAAATCTAACCTTAAACTTGCCTGGACGAACAAACCATAAAATCAAATTAAGCCCTCCAAATTAAAGGGTTTCTTTGAAGATACCAATCAAGAAGATTTGGGTTATGGCTTATGACCTATAAGGGGTTGTTTGATTTGGAGGGTGGAAAGAAGATTTCTGGTTGTGAAACAGAGGAGTGAAGAAGGCCTGCAGAGAGATCTGATGGTGATGATCATTTCCTGCCTTGGAAAGTTTTGTTGACATTTATATACTAGTGGAGACACACATGTGGACATGATATAAACAATATGGTACGCAGCTTTCTGTCGACATTCAAGGAAAGATTTGGATTCTTCAATGCCGCAAAAAGTTTGGCACTTGGTTAGTTAAAATAGTCTCGTCTGGTGAGGCTACGGAGCGAGCAACAGCTAAGAACTGAGATCAGAACATTAGGCGCCGTAACATTAGGCTCCGTACGTTTACGATATTTATTTTTTATTTTCATAACTTTCATATTTAGTTTGAAAATACGTTTACGTACTTTTATCATTTTTATCAAAAAAAAATTTAGTTATTTTTTCTTATATTGAGTTAAGTTTTGGTGAAAAAATTAAAAACACATCGGAGGTGTTTTCAATTTTTTGTCACTATTTGAGTAATTTTATCTAAAATGAAAATAGAAAATGGTAAAAGTACGCAAATTTTTTTTTATCATCATTGCAAAAAACAAAAAACGATTATCGTAAACGTGCGGGGCCTTAAGAACTTAATGATAGGAGCTATCTATTTTTTTAAAATTCATCTTTTCTATAAGAACAAAAAATCACTTATTGGCATGTGTGACACATAGTAATATTCCAAATTTCTCATTGAATTATAAATTAACAATTAACTCATTGCAAAAATTACAAAAATAGATCTCATCGCTAACACATAGTAATACTCCAAATTTCTCATTGATGGGGGGTATATTAGCTGTTAAGACATTATAAAATCTCGTCGCTAAAGAGTAGATTGACGCTGAGTTTTGAAATACTGATCTTTACGAGCGTCTCTGATGCATCTTAATTACAGTGAATATAGACCGCTCTAACATATGCTTATTTGTCACTAAATCAAGTACTTTTAAAATTTATGTATGCTTACCACCCGTTTTCAAGCGAACCAAACTTTATTTTTGTCAAACCTATCAAAATCAAAGCGTAAATCATTAGAATCTTTGGGAGGCTGTGGATAGGACACGTCAAATCAACGGATAATAAAGTCAATCTGAAGAATTACAAGGGCAATATACCTAAAAACCAAACAATTCCATTTTACCACCTTCCATTTTACTTGGTTTAACTCTGGTTTTACCAGGCCCCTCCATTTCACCGGATCTCTCAAACCCAGCCCGCCGCCTTTTTACCTATAAATTCCTCGGCCCCAACGCGCGCTGATGGAAGTATTTGCCGGCCAAAACGACGCCGTCTTCCTCCCGACTACCCTGACCGGCGATGCACCGTCCGATGACCGGATCCCTCCGCCGGCTGCCGAGCGGCAGTCCCTGCGTCCCCCGCAGAAGCTCCGCCCCATCAGGTGCAACGGCAGGGGCCCGGCGGACGGCCTCGACGCGGGACTGTCCGGCGCCGCCTCGGCGGAGTTAGGGTTCCTGACTCAGCTCTCGTCTCAGAAGCAGGGTCCGGTTTTTGGTGCAAATGTTAGTCAGCCGGACCTCGGAAATGGCGGCGGCGAAGTTGCGGGAAATGTTTGTTCGGCGGCAGAGCCGCCACCGGTGAGCCTAGATAAGGCCGGAATGGGTGCCGAGTGTATGAAGTTAGTCTCTGAGGGACTTTTCTCGGAGACTGACTTGAGGTAATCCTTTATTGACTCCTTCTTTAGTATTTGTCACTAAAGCTGAAGTCTTGACGCTTTTAGGCAAGAGGGCCAAAGTGGCAAAATTGACACTTATTTGGTGAATGCGCGAAAGCGAGCGAGTAAGGAGTGATATCGGGAGCTTTGGCAGCTTTAGAAAGATCCGGGGACCTAGGAAAGTACATAATTATTGTTCTGTACTAGTGAACTTGCCTAGTTTGGTTGGTTTTTTGTTCGACTACTCTTTTTGAGATGCTTGTCCGTCATCTGTTTTTTTTGGGGTTCTTAGCTAATAAGAAAAAGATTTTCTTGCCAAGTTGGTCCAGTTGACCATGTTTCCCAGTTTTTAATTGCCATGGGTAAGATTCTAATAACAGGGCACGAAAGAATTTGTCACAAAAGGGTGACAATTGAATGAGATTAGAGTACCCTATGCTAAATTTTGCAACAGAAAGTTTTGAATTTTGTACTTGTAGTAGTCGGAACTGTGGTTGACAAAGGTAATGCTATGAGATGCTAGCACATATATCTGGGAAAGAATTTTTTTGCTTTCTGAGACACTGTTCTCATTTGAAAGTTTTTGGTATTTAGAAATTGCTTGTGTTTCTATTTGTTCTATGTTTGGTTGTGTGAGATTCAGCGTATCTGAGACGAGGTTACGGATATTAGTATATGAGGACTTTAGAAATGCGACAGGCCAGTCGGCCTTTTCACTGATTTAAATCATGTCCTTTTTTTTTTTGGTCTCGGGTATGTTCAATGTTGGCAGTGTGGGTAGTGGAGGCGGTGTCTTGCACTGGCTGTCACATGTAGTGTATTGGGTAGCGGTTGCAAAACCGAGCAAGTGGTCTTTTTGGCTTCTTTTTATGCTTTATATCGTTCAATATCGTCGTAATAATGCAGACGGAATCTGTGTGGAGGGTGGGGGACTGGGGGTTAGAGTTTAAATTATGGATTCTACTTGCAATATTTCAAAATCGATTAGTCAGTAAGTCTGCGTTCTCCTTTTGGTATTGAGATAGTGCACCAACATATTAATGGATCTTGTTGACGTGAGAGATTTGAGAATTGCAGCAGTAATGTTTATCAGGAGAACCATAATAACAATGTCCCCAATTAAATATGGGATGCCCTATATTTTGGGACTGAGAACAAGAAGTGGCATGTAATAAGTAAAGTCCATGATAGTGCTAGAATTGGAAAGCTAAAGCAAGTTTGGGACATGACGCTAGTCACAATTTAAATATCGATGTTACAGTAAACTGAAATGATGTTTCTCTGGTTTCAGCTCATCTTCAGATGACGGCATTGAATCATCAGAAGCAATGAAAGAACCTTTGAGTCGGAAGAGGAAGAGGAAAACAATGAAAAAACTTGAGTTGTGTATGGAAAGTATGATAAGGAAAGTGATGCAAAGGCAAGATCAGTTGCATAAACAGTTGATAGAGACGTTAGAGGAGAAGGAAAAGGAAAGAATCATCAGGGAAGAAGCTTGGAAGCAGAGGGAGATTGAAAGAGCAAGGAGGGAGGAGGAGGTAAGAGCGCAAGAGACATCACGAAGCCTTGCCCTTATTTCCTTAATTCAGAATTTGTCAGGTCATGACATTCAACTTCCCAAATCATTAGAAACCTCGTGGTTAGAGAAGTATGAAGGTGAAATACACAATCAAGAAGATTTCAGGTGTGATCAAAGTAATAGGAGATGGCCAAAATCTGAAGTGCAAGCTCTGATAACAGTTCGAACTGCTTTAAATCATAAGTTCCTTAATGGCCCTAAAAGCTCTGTATGGGAAGAGGTAGCTGTTGGATTGTCTAAAATGGGCTATAGCCGGAGTGCAAAAAAGTGTAAAGAGAAGTGGGAAAACATCAAGAAGTACTATAAAAGAACAATAGATAGTGGAAAGAAGCGTCCTGAAAATAGCAAAGCCTGCCCCTATTTTCACGAATTAGACATCCTATATAGCAGCGGGCTGATTTCATCTGGAAGTCCCCTCGACAATATAAAGAAAGAGTTCGAGGAAAAGGGTGTGACAGAGTAAAGTCTGCCAAACGCAGAACTTTTGGATTTCTCTTTAGGTTTAGTGTCTAAGCTTGTGGAGCTTAACAAAATACTTGATAGGCATCTTGCATCTATAATGTTTTAGCTTGTGCCTTGATTCTTCTTCTGTATTCTTGTATCATTTTGGTGCTTTTTGCTATTGTCATTTGTATTAGGAGCTGTTTATGTACTAGGTCGTTCAGTTGACAGAAAGTACTGCTACATCTTCCGCTCATCTAAATTGGTTATTCTTTGAACAACGTTCTTCATCAAGTATTCGGTATTCTGCTTATGTTTTTACCTTGTAAATCAAACTATCGACATAATAATGGCGTCTGTAGGGATCCTTAATCAATGTTTACCTTCAAAGCTCTTTCTATTACCAACTTATTTAATTCTACTCATTCTTTGAATAAACTTTTGCACCTTAACAGAGAAGGAAACCGTGTGAAAGATAAACAACCTAGAGTTGGGTTGTTTACGATGAATAAAGTAAACGTAATTCTCATGGTCATCCACTCTCCACTTGTCATCGCTCAACGGGGCATTTGGACCCGCCTGAGAAGGGTCCCTGCATGCAGCCTAATATTTGCAGGGCTTCTCTGTAAAAAAATTGATTTCTCAATGTAAATGTGATACCAAAGAGGAAAGAGCGCGGATTTTCTGAGAATGTTTAGTTCGTACCATTTCCTCCTTGCCGTTTCTAAATTCTGTGATTGCATTGGAAATACGGAGTAGTTTGAACTTTAAAGTACAATAAGTGAATAACATATTCGTGGTTCTTGCAACATGATGTTTGGCAGCTGGGTGAGATGCATGCAATCCTGGGCCTAATATATGAGATAACACGTGCCTTTCCTTCTAGTCTTCTTCTGCATTACTTATCCAGCCTGATGAACTGTAGTAATATGTGATCGAGGCACGGAATTTCTTTTTCCGGTCAAGAGGGTTCTTTGTGGCTTAAATATTTATAGGGGATTTCAGCAGGTTTTTGACTCTTAATATTAGAGTTGAAGATTCCTTATGTCTAAATTCATGTTTGTGATGCATTTTGGCCCCTTGCACATCATTGCTGCATTTCCTGATTTAGGTTTATCGTTCAAGTGTAGAAGGCTCTGTTAATGGAATGTGTAGATTCATACTTGTGATGCCGTTTGACCCCTTACACAGCGACTATGGATTGGCAACTATTGCAATTGGAACTTCTAAGGGCTCATAGTCTTCTTCATCAAGATCACTGCTGCATTTCCTGTTTCCTTCTACTTGGTCCATTTTCCGCCTTCCAACTCCAAGCAGCCGCTCTCCTCTCCGTGCACACACTTATGAGGTAAGGATAAAGTAAGAACTCTTGGGCAATACATCCTCGAGCATGCACGCCCACGCCCACGCCCACGCACCCAATACTTTATTCTTGAAATGACAGCACTTCCCTTGTTAGGCAACTCTACAAGTTCAATACACAGCGGTTCCCTTTCTGGTAATCTACACCCTCGACTTTGCTGGTTAGCTTGTGTGCTTTCTGCTTTCTTTCATAACAATCAGAAGCATTTTGAAATTTAGCGTGGGTTTTGCCAAGAATTATCGGCACTTGCTGGTCTATATTGCCTAGCATGTTTCTTTTTCATCGAAATGCATCAATTCTGTATCAGAATCACATAAATCTGCATTATCACATTCAGTAAATGTCATGCATCTCTTGATGTTTCTTAATTAGTCATTAATGCCAACCATTAAATGTAGTCCCAGGCTTTGCTCAAATATATAAGCTGGTTTAATCCCCCAACCACACTGTATCACACATTTTCTTATCTGCAAATGGAAAGAAAAAGAGGTCATGTGGGTGGTTTCCAGTTTCTTTCTATCGTCTTAATGGTTGTCCTCGTAGGAATTGCTATAGCGATATTTCCTATGTATGTGCAGCATGATCCGAATCCTACGTTAGCCCTTTTATTTTCTTCCATACCTCTGTCCATTCTAGTGCTCTATTTTGTCCTGGCCTCTTGTGTGTGGTGAACTGCGGCAACACATCATGCTATTGCTCCTAAGCTAGGAATCAGAGATGTTTACTTGTGACTTGATAATAGGCTTGTTACCTCCATGAGTTGGTAATGAACATGTTAAACTAATGAGGATTGATTAAGTTTTGGACTTTCAGAAAGCTGAAGTTGTGCTTCCTGTTTTTGTTTCCAACTATGTCGTTCAATTTTAGATTATGTTGCTAGCCTAATTTGGCTACTCACTTTCGACCACCCTTAGGTTCCACTTTTTGAGACACGTCAGTAAATCTTCAACGGTCAAACTTTAATGCTCTTGTCCCTGTCAACTCGGAGCGTGTCATGTGCGCAAATTTGTAAAAATGCCGAAAGATATCCTTTTTACCCTTACGCGAGAAAAATCAAAATGTAGTGCAACTTATTCTTGGGGGCCGCGGACCCAGGGACCCTCCTTGGGTAGGCTGCCTGGTGGCACCCCTTTATAGTCGTTGAACGTTGTCCTCCTTAGGGAGCCATCCACCCAAGGGCACACCCCCTTGTGTAGCCATCGGGTTAGGGGCACTTCGTTTTCTCCAACATCTTAGTCCTTCATGACCCTTGCACACGTCTCTTAATTGCCCACTGGACTACCCCCTGTATTTGGAGCCGCTGAGTAAAGTCTACACTCCCAACCGGCCAACTCGCCATGCCATGCTTTCACTCTCCTACATACCCATATACCAACTTCCAGCTCTCCAATCTCAAACCAAAACCCTTTCATCATTCAACTCACCTCCTTACACCATGACAAGCTTCTAACTATCCAATTTGTACCCTTGCATCACTTGGTGATATTCAGGCCACCCACCATAACAGCAAAACCACATGCACCCTTGCCAACCAACTCATACTCTATCTATTCACATTTGGGTACTTTCAACACAGCCAATTCATAAATCCTTGGGGACTCCGTGTTCCATGACAACCTTTTGTCGAAACCCCCATTTCGCGACGTCTGAACCATCCAAGCGTTATCTCTATGCGACATGTCCCGGCGTTACGTCCATCGGCCTCCCCCGGGCAGCCCTCCATGTTACGTGCCCCCGCACGACACTTAGTAATCGCGCCCCTGCGCCATTTTCATTTATCGTGCCTTCGGCACCGCATACATCCTGTTGGGCCCATGCACCGCACCACTTATACAGTTGTGCCCCCAAGCTCTGTCACACTGTCATGCCCCCAGCGTTGATCTATCCCTTCACCAAACCATGCACATTTTGCATTGGTCATTGGACATGCTTCGACTCACTCTCAGACAACATCTATCAGGGTAGTCAAACTCATTCGGACACTACCTCAAGGAGCTCTAAGTGATCCGGCATGAAGACTCCCCCCACGTTAGGTCTAAGACTTCTTTTGGACATCACATTGGCCTTCGGTTAAGCGACGCCTCTAAGACACTATCTTGGCACGCTCTGAGTGTTCCGGCACGAGGACTCATCGTGATATAAACAACTCTTTCGGGACGTCATCTCGCCAGAGTCGTCCAAGTGCTTCGGCATCAGGACCTTTTTGCCATTAGGTAGGTGACTCTTCCGGGACACTACAAAGACCCGTCAAGTAGACGACTCTTTCTGAACACTACCTTGGCACCCTCTGAATGCTGCAGTACAAAAATTCATCAAGGGATAGATAACTCCTCTAGGACATAATCTCCATGAGGGAGCTCCAGGTGCTCCGGCATAAGGATTCCCTCCCGTCAGGTAGCCGACTCCTTCAGGTCACTACCTTGGCTGCTCTAGGTGCTTCGAAACAACAACTTATCGTGGGATAGGCGACTCTTCAGGGACACTATCCCAGCTAGGATGTCTGCGTGGCTAGTCTACATGCTTCAGCACTGGGGGCTCTTTACCGGCACCCTTAAGGACCATAACCCCTAAGTCACTCCGAGATTGGAGTAGGTCTGTGGAGGGCATCGTGCCTAGTCTGCTTGACTGTCTGGCATCAGGCCTTCTCACCACTGTCAGGTTCCCTTGCATCTCTTGACGCCCACCGTGAGACTCGATAAGGCTTTTGGTGGCTAAATCAAGTGCCTTCTCTGGCCACGTAGATATTAAGTGAGTTAGTCTTCCTTGACAGACAGAGCGAAAGCATGTGGGGCAGGCTGATTGAATAAGCAATTGGACAATCTATGGAAGACCGACATATTCGGGAAGCATTATGTGTCACTTGGTGACAAGTCATTCTCATCTACCTATATATAGTGGACTTGAGAGCTCATGTTGAGGACATTGGAATCTATTTTACACACTTCAACTTTTTCACTTTAGAACTAAACAATTGTAAATAGAGAAAGAACCCAAGCACTAAATCCTGACATCTAGACCTCAACATTAGACTTTTGACTATCGATCTATACTGACTATGTGCCCTCGCACCCGTAGGGCTGACACTTTTCAGGCTCTGTCTAAATTGCCTTGGTATTTGTCCTTACTCATGTCCTCACTTTGTCTTACGTAATCATACTTGGCACCTGACTTTGTTTGTACTCTTTATGACACCTCTACAAAATTACGGACTCACTTTCTAAACACATAAGATTCTAACCCGTATAGTTGAACTCGAATTCGTTGTATGTTTGTGTTACTTTTGCCAAAAGTAAGCTTGCACTATTGTGTCAACGTTTCCATGTTAGAAACGAGCTAAAAGCTTATATAAACATGTAAATATGCTATGGTCCGGGACCATGACGACGAAATTTCACCTGAAACCATCCGTGTACTTGATGGCTAATAACAAACACTCTAAATTATAATAATAGGTGATAAAAATGGTGAAGGGAAAGATAAGTTACATTAGAGAGCTACTATAAAACTGAGCAATGATACCTTTATAGGCATAAGAAAACTATTCTAATAGAAACAAAAAAGAGAGTCCTACAGAAGTTGGGAGATCTATAGTATACTCTAGACTTAGGAAAATAATGAAAATATTATTGTCATATTAATGTATATCATCTAACATCCCCCCTCAAACTCATGTTGGTATAGAAGAACAAGCTTGGGTTTGCAGATTAATTCTGGAGCATTGTCTTGATATCAGCTGCATTAAGTTAGATCCAAGTTGAGATAAATTTCATATATAGAGTCCGGCGATGAAAGAACAGACAGGAGTCCCTGTGCGAAGCCCGACAACCATAGAGGTCTCAGGGCGAGGTCCGGCGACTAAGAATATAGCAGAAGTCCCGAGCGAAATTCGATGACCATAGAGGTCTAGGGGTGAGGTCCAGTGACTAAGAACAAAGCAAAAGTTCTGAGGCGAAGTCCGACGACCATAGAGTCTCGGGAGAGGTGATTAAGAACAAAGTAGGAGTCCCAGGGCGAAGTCCGACGAGCTTAGAGGTCTCAAGGTGAGATCAAGCGACTAAGAACAAGGCATGAGTCTCAGAACGAGTTTAGGAGGCTAAGAACAAGATCCATGGTAGCCACGAATAAGAAACGAAGGTAAGAAATAATAAAGGAACAGAACGAGGCTCAAAACAAAATATCTAAAGAGAACCAAAGAAAAAGGATACCGAGAACAAGTTCAGAATAATAATAAATGGTGGGAACTGGTCGAAGGCACGGAAAAAAGATCGTTAAAACATAATGTTAATAGCCTACGATGACGAAAAATTGTAGAAACAAGAAGGGAGAAGACAATTGGTAAGGTCAAAAGGCAGGTTGTGATACCGAAAATTCACTAGGGTTTCAACGTAAGCGAAGATCACTACAAAAAAAGGGTAGAAATTAAGTACCAAAATTTTGAATTCAAGAAGAAAAGACAAACATAAAAAGAAACAAAACCACATGAGTTGGTTGGGCAAACGGTAGAAGGCCGTCTGCCGGAGTTTGTGGAAACAGTTGAAAGACTCTCAAACCGACAGATCGTATGACTATGATATCATGATAAAAAATGGTGAAGAGAAAGATATTTACATTAGAGAGCTATTATAAAACTGAGAAATGATACCTTTATAGGCATAAGAATACTATCTTGATGGAAACAGAAAAAAGAGTCATACATAAGTTGGGAGAGCTATGGAATATTCTAAACTTAGAAAAATTGGGAGAAGCTAATTGTCATATTAATGTATATTGTCTAAAAATAGGTAATGCCACGTCTCCGTACCAAGAACCATTTTCTCTTAAATTAACAATGGTATGTTAAAATAAATAGATGGCCCCATAAGCCAACTTTCAAATGGAAGAAGTTACCTTCACTCTATTGTTTGTCACCAGAAGGTTAGTATTTTTCATGAGTATATATCTAGCGACAAAAAGGATATGAAAAAAACATATAAAAGGATGAAAATAGCATTTTTCTTCTTTCTAACTTTCTTCAAGTTGGGAAGTGTTGACTCCTCGACTAGTTATAGAAAAGCAAGAGGCGCAAAATCATTCATTGTCATGTTGCCCCCTTTTGCCCCCTAAAATAATTATACATCGTTTGTCACTCAGAGGGATTTACTTTTAAATTTTATATTGTCTCAAAAAATTTGAGTTATCACGCTCCCTCCACGTGAGAAGTTTCACTTTTATTTTTTATTTGGTGTGGAGTCTTTTTTCATGTCCCGACAAAGTCTTTTAAACACAGGATACGGATTTGAATAAGATGTTGAAGCAAGCACCTTAAGGACAAAATAATACATTCGTCACACTTTCAGCGACAAATCCATCGAGAGGTTAAGGCCTTTAGATGCTAAGTACACGTGGGAACTTAGTAATTGAACAAAGTACAATAATGGAGATGGTGGGTTTTTTTGGCGTCAGAATGGTTCATGGCGATCGAGGACGTGTGGCAGTGGCAGAGACACGTGTCTAGAGGTGGACTTGCGGCTAGCAGCTTGTTGGAGTGTTTTTATTGGTTGTTTTTTTTTATTATTATTATCTAGTTCTAGGCAATAATTATCTTGTTTTTAGTTAAGTTTTATCTTGTAATTAGCTAGTTTATATATCTGCTTTTTGCACCTCCAAGAAAAAAAAGTTAGTTGTATCTGCTAATTTGTTTTTAGTTGGTTATTTGGGGGGAAAAGAGTCTTAATTGTTTAGATTTTATGTAGTTTATTTTGTTCTTAATTCTGTTGTTGTCGGTTAATTTACTGTAATGCCTATCGGATGAGAATGTCATCCGCATGCTATCTTACCTCTTTTCATCAATAATAAAAAGAAATACAATAACGGTATGTTCATTGGAACATAACCGTGGTAAGAGCTCATATATAGATCTGGCTTCACCATACCAAGGAGCAAGGGTGACTGCCTAGATAAATAACATAGACAAGGCCTTAAGTCCATCCCATTAGAGCCAAATTTTATTTGAAAACCTTATGGCAAACAGGTCCATGGTCACATGGTCTTTTGGGCATCGGCCTCGAGAGCTCACCAAAATTCTAAGAATGAGTAGTTCAAAAATAGGGTTGTAACTCGGGCGGGTTGGACAGGCTCAACGACCCGACCATGTCCAGTCCATTATCGAAAAACTTGTGCCCCTTTCCTGTCTAGCCCGTTTAGGGCCAAAAATTTAAGGACAAAATATCTTGCGTGGGGTGACATATTTTAAGACAGTGATACTTGAATCCTTGAGTTGTAACCCATCAAACATGAGGGTTTTGATTTGTAGAGATGTATCTCCACAATACTTGACTTACCAAACGATCATGATGTCTGATAAAATGGAGCATGAAATGGACCTTGGAGTACTTAAACTCACCTAACTACCTAATTTTTCAGAGTATGCACATGATAACTTAGTTGGCTACTTAAACACACCTCATCCTGATAAATTTAACGCTTCGTAATGATTTCACTTCTGAAACATCCTAATCAAACGCAATCATGTTAGTGAGTAACTCTTCGAAATGCTCGGGCTCTTAAGTGAGATGATTTTTTACTATAAAAGTACTTATTAGCTCAATCAAAGATCGTCTCGCATATCTCACAAGCTAAACTGCCGAATAAAAACCAACTATTTCCGATCCCACAAAAGTGAGAAAAAAAAAAAGTAGATAAGGATCACATCATTTTAAGTTGATTTACATGAACTAAACTAATGGAGTATCAGGGAATCACAGAACCAAGACTAGGAGTCTGTCTAGGACTGCACCTCCAGCACTTGAAGAGGAAAAATTAGAGAAGTGCAGGGAATGGAATGCATGGGGGAGCCAAGATATGGAAGGAAGATGAAGCAATCAGTTAAGCTTTGCAGAATGATAGGAAATAGTAGCAGCAGGAACAATCAGGCCCATGTCTACAAGTAAAGCAGTTGCACGTGGGGTCTGACTAACATAGTATATGCTTCTCCAAGGTTTCAAATCTTCTCTAGCGGTAGACTTCTTTCGAGGAAGCCCTTCGCCTCATAAATCATATTTTAATTCTTTCTCTTGCTGGACTAAGAGGGTTGACGTGATAGGAAGACGGGGTAAGAGAATATGTGAATTACTTAATAGTAGGATATCGCACAACATAACATGGTTAGGACTATAAGTTCCGTTGTAAAAATAAGTAATATCGATTTTATCTTTAGCAGCAAAGGCGCTTCTTATGTAGTAAAATTAAGCTCGATCTGAGTATCCAAGTACGTTGATATCGCATAGTCAATGTGAGCACCAGTACAAAGTGCTTGTATTCTCGGGTGTACATCTACCACCTAAACGTTCGGTAACATTGGATGCTCTCTTATTTCTTCCGGTACAAACTTATGCAGAAACATGCACATAGTTTCATGTATGTATCTGTCTCTGGGATGCTATCACTTCTGATGAATTGTGTAGTGCAAAACAGCACCATTGTCAAAGACCAATTTGGGTTATCAGCTTTTGTCAATTCGGGTTGTCAGCTTTAGTTACAAGGTGGATTTGACATACGGTTGCTGGATTTTATGATATGATAAAAGAAGATGGAAAATCTACTTCAACAATGAACACACACATTTAAAGCATAATATACATTTTTTTTTTGTAAGATCTTACCTCATAAGCGAGTATATATTACGTGGTTTGATCATTTGGTACCGTTTGGAGGTCTTTTCGATTGCTCGTTCGAGAATTACGATCTTCTTCTATGATTGATTGGTATCAACATCAATGATATGAAGATGGACTAAAAGAGGCAAGCATGAATATCCAGCAAAGGCTATTGTTCACGAACCATACAATATCTTCTACTCACAATGAAGTTATCCTTGCATGGGTCGGCGGATAATTGAACAATTGAGTGTAATATTATAAATCGTCTAAGTCACTTTTCACTTCAAATTCATATTATTAGGCGTACGTAGTGAATTGGTTGAATTCTCGTTAATGTTGTCAGTATTACTGGTCAGACTCTAATATAAAGAGTTAAATTTTGTCTTATCTAATTTGAAGGATTCAAATTTATAAAACGAGATAGTAAAATAAGGTGTAAGCGCACATTCAACATATCTATCTATCTATTTATATTATACACAAAGAGAATGGATCTTTTGGTGTAACACATTTTTTTGTTACACAACTATCTACCTAGATTAATGATACTAGGCGTCACAAAAATAAATTGAAAAAATACAAAATCAAGAACTTTAAATAGTAATAATTACCTATAAGAACATATTTGGTCTTCAAAATTTAAAATAATAAAAAAAATTAAAAATAGTTAAAATATATTCTAAAGGCTAAGTTTTATACTATAAAAATATTATATTATTAACTTCATTTTTAGATACGCATCACCGTGCATCACAACAACTCGTAAAGGTTATATTCACTTATCAAAAAGTAGCAAAATTGCAAAAATTTGACTTCACATTTATTGTACCTTTTAATTTCAATGTGCAGTTTATACACGAGTAGGTTGGTATGAAAATTGGTAGGGTCCTACCTGCATGATTCGGATCATGGATACCATTTAAAAGCGTCTCAATTATGTTTTACTTCGATTAAATATTGAAGAATTGATATTTGAGTTTTACTTTAAGGAGTTCTACACGTGTCACTAAATATTTTGTTTAAGGACACTTAAAAGCCCTTTAGCAACGATAATAGAGCTTAAATTACAGAACTAAAACTCATATATCAATTCCAATAATGTATTCCAAAAGTGAACTAGTTCGACTAATGTCAATTTGCTCATCATCCCAATGTAGTTTCAATTGTCAGTGAGGCCTTAAGTTTCAACTCCTTGTGGAAGTTAAATAAATAGTATGTCTTTGACCTTGAAAATACTTATTTTCATATCATGTTATGCTTTATCACAATCTCATTTACCGTTAAAAGATTTAACTGACATCGACTTGCAAACGAAAATATTTGTCAATAATACGATTTTTGACAATAAAAAAAAATGTAAAACGCCTTATATAAATAAATGTGTAAATAGACATCTCCTGTGTCATCTGTATACAAACTCGAGTACATAAGTTGAAAAATGCTCCCGAATCCCAAGGGCTTAATGCAGGTATTCATTGCCTATGAAGAAACAAGTACCATGGACTAGGTTTAACATAAGCCACTTATAACTCAATTCACTGAATTTAGCCTGTCCATGATTCCCTTGCTAGCACGATTTCAACTAATAAATACAGTACTTGTCAGCTGATGGAAAGAGAAATTTGTAATGTTAGTAAACGTCTTGTCCATAAATAATTTTGAATTTAGTTTTTCGGACAGAAAAAGCATGGTAAAACTAAAAAAGTATAGCATCTTAGCGTGTCGATAGAGAAAATGCTACATTTTGCTGGCGCTAATACAAGGTACTTAGTGTAACGAAGCTCGAATGGTTCGATCCGCAAAAAGCTCCAATGGACTTCCGACAAAAATTACCCTCATGGCTATGGCCAACTGGAGACAATTGATCATCGTCTTCGTAGATGCCCGATATTGAGCAATATTTGGGAAGTTGTGAACCCTCAAACCGTTCCTTTTAGATACTAGCACACTGAACCGCACATTGTCCTCTTGCAAACTCTCTATGCTTTCCAACTGTCTGCAATTTGGAACCATCATAACAAACTTGCAACCTTTGAATAAATCTCTCCCCCCCCCCGGTATCATTAGAGGACGGCATTGCGAACCTCAACTCAACGCAGGTAGGAGCTACAACTGTGCTTAGATAGCACATTGGTCATTTGATAGCGAGGTGCTCACATAGCCTTCATGGTACTGACAGTCGTACGTACCGTTGTGTGGTGGGCTGTTTGTGACTCAACGCAGGCAAGAGCTACAACTTTGCTTAGAGAGCACAGGGGTCGTTGGATAGCGAGGTGTTAACATAGCCTTCAGGCTACTGACAGTCATACCGCCAAGTGGTGGGCTGTTCGTGACAGCTTTCTACTATCTTGGAACCAAAACCATCGAAACATTATGCTAGAGGTGGATGAGAACATTGTTGTCCACTTACCTTTTAATGATGTCCCCCCCTGCTCTTTCGATTTAAACTTTGGTTCTTGACCGGAGGGAGCTTCTTAAGTGTACGTGGCAAGTGAAAGCTTTTCATTTATACGGCGAAACCAACTTTCATAAGGACGTAATGGCAATTAACCAGCAATAAGGATACCCGCTATGGAATCATAAGCGGAATTTTTGTCAAACATCCGATGTTAGTGGGAGAGTGACACAACAACGTGTGACTCCAAAAGATGTTGAACCAATAGAATTCTCCTCGTTTCTCGCAAAAAGAAGTACTTAGTCAGTGCAATTTGTCCTTAGCATCTTATTACACTTGGGGTTGGTTAAGCGGTCCCCAGAATCTCAATCCAGGTTTCTCACTAGGTTCGAATCATACCCGCCGCACTTGTTGGTGGCAAACTCACATCCTGGCCCTGCATGTGCTCCACACACGGGTCCTTGTGCGGTTCGGCCCCGACATAGGTGCGGGAATCGAGGGTTCAGATGTATGTGGCGGCCTTGTAGGTTCCCGAGACGTAATACTCCCTACCGATTGTATTAGAGCCTTACGGTCCAGCCTTTTATGTATAAAAATAAATAAAAAAATCTTACTACACTTGAACCAAAGTCAATCACCTAATAGTAATAAAACATCCTTTTTACCAATAACATTATTACCAGGTATTCTTTCAACGATTGCTTCAATCTTCCCCAGATTTACTTATTGCCAAAATCGAAGAATTAAGTTTACGTTCAGTGAATCTCTACTACTTTTCTCTTTAACGGGAACGCTTAATAACTCTGGTGCATTCATTGCGCCTCAAAATTTCCAAGTGCATGGTATTGACCTCTCTCTCTCTCTCACACACACACACACACACAAGCTACATATATAGTCTGCTCACTTGTGTAAGCCTTGGCGTGTTGTCATTTTCTTTTGCATTGGCCAGTGAAGTGAAAAGTGAAGTGATTTCAGAGTTTCTTTGGGGAGGGCCAATGGAGGTTTTCATGGCATTAAGTCTGCTGGTTATGGGGATATGTGTAAGCCTTGCCTTGACGTTGAAATGGAACGAGATGCGATTCAGAAGGAAAGGCTTGCCTCCAGGGACAATGGGGTGGCCAATTTTTGGTGAGACTACAGACTTCCTAAGGCAAGGACCAGAGTTCATGAAAAAACAAAGAGCTAGGTGAGTTCCTAATTATATGATTTTCTGCTTCTTCTTTTATTATAGCATTTCTTCCACAAGCATATTCTCCAATCAAAAGCCATTTTCTTGCATGGTTCATGAATGTCGTCATGCGATACATTGTGTGTGTCTCACTCTGCGTGAAATGAGAAAACAACCACGTAGCGCCTAACGGGTGAGAGTCTCATCTCTAGTTATAACATTTGGTCCCGGTGCGTATGCACAAAGGGGCATCTTTTTTATTTTGTTTTGTGGTTCTTGTACACTGGTACTTACCATTTCCACAGCGGTAGTTCCTTCTCGACTAGAACGCGCCTTCCGTCATGTCAATTCTCGAAGAATGATTTCGCACGCCCACTTCTAGTTCCACAAGATAAGCTATGAATATGGTCTCCCCGCCTAATCAATCTGGGGGCTGTACTTAGTCAGCTAGCTATGAATATGGTCTCCCTGATGTTCTTATGATCAAATTTGACCTGCATTAAAGCCTCACTTTTAGGATGTACTAAAATTGAGGGTGACATGTCTCCATGGAACACTGGGGCTTATCGAAGATTCAGAGCCTTAAAATTATCGTTCTGCACTACACAGAAGTGCAGCATTCATTATTCTCCTCCGCTTCGAATTGTTTAATAGCCCCAAGGAGATAAAACAATAGCTGAATGCCTCTTGTATACCTCGTTCAATATTATCTCTCAACGAAGAAGGAAGTTACTAAAAATCTCTCTTGCTCACTCAGTTGGGATGATCTTGACAATAGATGAAAGACCTTATTTATAACACTTTCTAATTGCACGTGTGTGTTACATGTGCCACCAAATCATTAGTAATGTTGACTCCAAAAGTCCACAACCATTCTTGTTAAGGTAGTGTTGGTTGATTTCTCATGCCATCAACAATGTAACGTTAACGATTCAACAACCTTGAAATGTTGAATACTGTTGTTTCGGTGGGTAAAAAAATCACAACACATCATCATGGATGGGCATGCTTAGGTACTGTAGGAGTCTATAATTTTTATCTTCTAGTTCAATCACAGTAAAATGCGAGTAACACCTGCTTAGGCTTTATATCTTCCATGTTCTCTGTTCCTTTTGTATCAAGATCCACATGCCTTAGCATTTATAGGTAAATGGCAGGTATGGAAGTGTATTTAAATCCCATATACTGGGCTGTCCTACCGTCGTCTCCATGGATCCAGAGCTCAACAGGTACATCCTTTTGAATGAAGGGAAGGGACTGGTTCCTGGCTACCCACAGTCCATGCTGGATATATTAGGGAAGTGCAACATTGCTGCTGTGCATGGTTCTACTCACAGATACATCAGGGGGTCAATGCTATCACTTATCGGCCCCCCGGTGATCAAAGACCGACTTCTGGCTAAAATCGACAAGTTTCTGAGAATCCATCTCCAGGATTGGGATGGAAAAACTATAGATATTCAAGAGAAAACTAATGATGTGAGTATAAAATCACAACCCTTCATGTTAATATCTCAGCCGATCCCTTAAAAAGAGACCATATCTCCAGTACCTATAATTTTTTCATCCTGTGATGGTGCAATCCTTTGCTGGCTCAGCTAACCAAGTGTAACTGGACAAACATTAACAATTGGGGATAATGTGGTCTCTATTTTTGGGACATGCCAAAAGGGAAAGTAGGTCTCTCTTAAAGGGACGTAGAGAGTACAAATTTAACTTAGTGGTGACAACGGTTACAATGTTCTATATTGTCGCTTGTTCAGATGGCATTATTTGTATCGTTCAAACAAATTGTGGAGACTGAATCAGCTGCATTCTATGAAGCATTCAAAGTAGAGTTCGATAAGCTGGTACTAGGATCACTTTCACTACCAATCAACATACGAGGCACAAATTATCATCAGGGATTTCAGGTACAGTATTGTTCAGTGTTTTGCGATAGTTTCACCATGCCTATTTCCAGTCTATAAGGATCATTTAGACTACAATGCGCCAAACTGTCCTCTGCAGGGAAGGAAGAGAGTCATTTCAATCTTGAAAAAGATCATAGAGGAGAAGAGAGCTTCTTCAGTGACCAATGATGGCATGATTGATTCCCTCTTGGGAAGTGAGGACTCCAAATATGAACTTAGTGAAGAGGAAATACTTGATCAGATAATCACAATTCTGTATTCCGGTTATGAAACTGTCTCGACTACATCAATGATGGCCATCAAGTATATTCATGATCATCCCAGAGCTCTTCAAGAACTTAGGGTAAGGCAAGATTTCTCCAAGAGTTCAAGGGTAATTAGCTTTCTATAATTTAGTTACTTAGCATGGATTCAACTATCTTTTCAGGATGAGCATTTTAAGATTAGGAAAGGGAAAGGGCCAGAGGAGCCACTTGGCTGGGATGATTACAAGTCCATGACTTTTACACGCGCTGTAAGTTTATTGATACCCCCCTCCCAGAAAAAGAAAAAGTAAATAAAAAGCAAACAATTGGAAACAAGATACCCCCAACCCTGCCAGTTTGGGACAAAGCTTCGTTCGTTGAGTTTCAACAGTGTCATGATGCTGGGTTGAGTTGGAACGACGTTATGATGCAGGTGATCTTTGAGACCCTGAGATTGGCTACAGTAGTCAATGGAGTCTTGCGGAAGACAACAGCAGATATGAAATTGAATGGTATACCCTAAAAAAGTCGGTAGTGTGCATGTTTGATTGCTTTTCTTGGTTAAGGCTGCTCCTATCTCTTCCTTGTTTTTTTTCCCTACAACCTTGACATCTCAGTATTTAATTCTTCAGGATACATTATTCCGAAAGGATGGAGGATATATGTCTACACAAGGGAGATCAACTATGATCCATTTCTCTATCCAGAGCCATTAACGTTCGATCCATGGAGGTGGCTGGTCAGTGGCTACAAATTATACTTTTTCTGAAGTATAAGGGGTTGTCTATTCCTATATGCTAAGATATGTTTCTTGAACCAAATGCAGGAAAAGAGCTTGGAGTCTCACAATTATTGCTTCTTATTTGGAGGAGGGAGCCGACTTTGTCCAGGAAAAGAGTTGGGCATAGCTACAATATCTACATTCCTTCACTACTTTGTTACTAGCTACAGGTGACCTACATCGCCATCACTGCATATATTGTGTGCTTCAATCATGTAATCCATTGCTTTAATGCGTTTTTTCTACTGCAGATGGGAAGAAATTCAGGGACAGAAAATTATGCAATTCCCAAGAGTTGAAGCACCAAATGGACTGCACATAAGGGTGTTCAAGTACTAATATCTGGTGTAATGTGACAGTCCATGCAAAGGAAAAGGGAAGTAGAAGAACATTCCATAAAATGTACGTGGCTATGATGCTTTACAGAGTTCTCCTCATCCAGTAACACTTCAAAGACCTACCCAATCTGCCATTAACTTTTCATGCAACACTATTGTGTTTGCTAATACTCCATCATTCTTAGATTACTCCCGAGCATCCCTGTGTAGTTAACCTTCATCTTGTTCGTAAATCTCACTAAAGGAGTACTCCAGTTAATCCTACTCAACCGGAAGTCCTTCGACTCTAAAGTGCTTCTCCAGAAATCTAGCTTAGTGTTTGTTCCTGTCTAGTCTCATCCAATAAACATCATATCATTTGCAGGTAACAAGCACCATGGCACCAGTATGCTTGACCCAGTATAATCATTGTAACTGAAAGTTCGCAGGTTAAACCATCTGTAATTCTCATAAAAGTTAGTGCTCCATCATTCCTTTCTACAATACTATTATTGACAGACTTCAGTATTCAATCACAAGAAATTCTACCAAAGCAGGCCTCTAACACTTTTCCTTTGAATTTTCTAAATCTCTCCGTTTAACTAGGCAGTCTCGTTGCTCATTATGGTCATTAACCCTCTCATAAAGCTTCATAGCATGATTACCAGGTATGAAGCTAGATGTCGATTGGAGTACCTTCTGACCTTACAGTCCTTTCTACTTGAATCCCTTCACTTTTTACCACCTCAAATATACTAATTTTGTACAACTTCTTCAACTAGTTTGCAGAGTCAAAAGATTCACCAATTTCTCCTGAATTCTCTTTATTTTCTATCTAAGTCACCTCTTCATTTGTTGATATCTTCAGTTCTCTAAGGCTTATAAAGGAAACTAAAAGGTGTCCTCGTCTCATTATAGAGTTCAAATCCATGCTTCTTGCCCAGCCCCTCACCCTCTCATGTTCTTGCTCTTTCGCTTTTAACCTCTGATTCAAATGCTCATATGCTTCAGACTTCTTTCTGCCTTTTGCTGTCTCCTTTCTTCCCAAACTTTAACTTCCTAGAGTTCTCTTTATCCATGTCTACATGTACCACGCCATATAACATTTCTCGTCTGATCACCATAATTCTTTACATGGGGTCCAATTCCCCTAAATTTTCCAAACATTTATCTAGCACGCTTTTTATTCAACCGGACATCACTCCACTTTTGTTTATAAGGACCCTATCCTGAGAAGTAGTTTGTCGTCATCATCATCACTACCCCTTTTCTTCCAACCACCGCTTCGCCACCTCTGGTATATTGTGCAGCTAGACACTCGTACGGCCACCTTATAATGTTGAATGAAGCTAGGCCCTTTCACGAAATATGAGAAGTGTCTAGCTACAGTTTGGACAACTATTAGAAGTAATCAAGCGTGTCCTTGTCCTTGTGGAAGATGTTTGTTCTGAAACTGACATGTTATATAAAATATATGATGTAACGGAGGGTTCCTTGGCTGCAGGGATCCTAGAAATGGTTTGCTGTGCATGTTTAGTGGACATTGAGTCATGTACCACCTGTCTTGCCGATTTGATCTAGTTTATATAACGTGTACATGAAACCACCGTAACTTTTATATGACATCAAACATTGCTACATTTGCTGGAATGCAAAGAGATTAATGCAAAAGGATGAAAAGACATGTCCCCCATCACCACGCATTTTTTTTCTTTTTTTGGTGTTGGGGGGGGGGGGGGGGGGATAATGAAGAGGATGGGGGCTTGATTTAGCCGTTGTGCTTCACTGCTGATGTAGAAAAATGGCATGGCATGCCCCTAGGAAAGGACCATTTGATGATCAGTAATTTTAGAACTGCTTACTGTCTCTAAAACCTGTTAAGCATAGCTTCTAAGACAAAATAAGAAGACAATTGCAGATTTGACACTGGCTAAAAACGATCTGGAATTATAACAACCTCGTTCAAGATCCAGCATTGTTCCAACCTATTCAGGATTTACATTGAATGACGAGATGTCTTGTTATCTGTTAGTTCCTAATAAAATAGATCTGAAGTAACAAAAATTACTATAAGCCACATTCTACACCTAAATAGCATCTATATGCATACTTTGATACTGGTTAACTGGAGTTTTACGTATATCTTGTTAAAGTATATCCTTTATTTATTTCCTTCTTGATCGGAGAATCTCCTTCGAGAGTGCGTATAAACTTGTAACTGACCTCCATCACCAGCAACAGCTAATGCACCTGAGCTTGAATCATCAGTGGCGATACATGATACTCCGCTACCTGATTCCAAAAGAAAGAGGAAACACGTGAGTTGGCTTATCAACATGTCTGGTTTTGAACAGTGAGAAACTCAACTTTCCGATGTTTATATCGACCTTATCAAAATGCCGAACCCATTCCATATTAAGATCTAACTGAAATTGAAAGATATTGAAAAGGACGGTGATAGATGTAGGCTCAGCTGTCTACTCGACACCTAATTGTCCAACTGAAGTAGACATAGTGGATCCAGAAAAAAGCAGCTCTAATTTTTTTTCCCTTTTGAAGTTTTCGCAATTCAGAAAAGCAGCTTCAGGAGTTCTTTTTGGAAAGAATATCTACTTAAAGAAGATCTGCCAAATATCAGTATATGGAACTAAAATAAAAGAGCCGAGAGGATGGATTGCTAATGGATAAATGGATGCAATGCATTTAGACGGAACAAAATGACAAGGGATAAGCAAAGGCAAGTTAAAAGTTCTACTTGCTATAGACTTTAGAGTATTCGCGTTATGCAGATAATTGTCGTTTTTCCAAAGCTACTATTTCATAACAAAAATAAAAAACCCAGAATAAAAAGTAAAAATAGAGCAATAGAAAAGATAAAGGAGAGTAATGTTTGATTTCTTAGCAATCGTTATTTATGGAGCAAGGGATTACTTGAGTAACAAAAGGTTGGATCTGAACCAAGATACTAAAGAGGGATAGGAGGCGATACAGAATCTCTATTTACAACAACAAAACCTGTAGACGTAAACTGTGTGCCCAAGCACAGGGTGCCAATCTGAGTTTCCCTTACATTTGGTTGATGCTATTGAGTATTGACCCTCTAAGCACTGTACAGCCACTTGAATTCCTTTCATGATTAAATGTAAAATCACCTTTAAGCGGATCATCCCTATTCATTATTAGGTGCCATTTAGCTTCTGATCATGAACACACATCTCAGACTGAGGCACCATAATATGGGAAGCTCTAACCACTGAAGAAGCATACCTTCAAAGCAATGCAAATTGCCAATCTTGTTTCCTGTGGTCAGTTCCCACATGTACACAAGCCCATCACATGTACCCATTATTCCATGACCAGCTGATGCGCCAAGCATAGCAGCCCTGCATGGCAATGTGCATGATTAAAACTTGCATGACATAAATAGAACGAACCATGGAATAGAAACATGAAAACAAGTGGCAGATTTCAGGCTAGGCTTTAAGAAACATTTCCATCTGCTCATAGCGCTTGAATATGCAATTTAATGCATGCCTTGCACTATACATTTGCGTTGTTACCAGTATGTGTGCTGCTTGCCTTACACAAATAATTGACCTTGTATGGTTAATAGTAAGTTACAATCAGATGCATAATACTGTTCCACAAAAATCATTTTCCACGTATGTACGTATGCAACCAAAGGCATTCGCCATTGTTTTGCAAAAAAATTATTTACCTAGATCACTGGATATGGGGGAAAACTGGATTTTGTCATCTTCCTAGCATCTTAACGTGATTTTATCCAACCAACTAGTGCCTTAAATTTCATAAACTTTACAAAATGATTGATCACCTTTGAGGTGATGTGCAGAATGCATCAGAGTAATTGCACCTCTAAAGGACGTTATTCATGCCCCTGAGGTTTAAAAAATTCAGTAACCATAACAGAACTTGGAAGGCAAAGATAATAAACATTTTATAAGATAATGAGAGCTAATGAAAGCATTAATAAATAGCACTGTGAAGCACCTTGGGTCCAAAGCATCTCCCATAATCACCGTGTTTTTCACCACTACGGCTAGCCTCCACAATCCAATAGGGCTGACTTGGCAATCAATTGATTGATAGCCATGTTGAAACACAGGATCTGAGACTGTTGAAATAAGAAGCCAGATGGCCACATCTTGCCCGTCTTTTGGAAGAAAAGCATGGTTCTCACCACCCTCTAAGCGCAATTTTATTGCATCGACCATGCCGTTGATGTGTTTCTCTTTATCAGGATCGGTGGGGAGAAGGTCCTTACTTTGCCATCTAAACAAGCTGATTGGTAGAAACTGAACTACTGTAGTGCTTGGAGCAGAAAACCTTGACAGAAGGATGCGTTCTGATATATCCCTGAAACAGTTTAAAGCGACTCTGCATCACATATTGATCTGGAATTCCACGATGGTAACCAATTCACTTTCATTTTGTCTTATACTTTATCCAGGTTTAAAAGCTTAAGTTAGACCAACATGTAAGTTGACTTTACCAGTTCTAATAACTAACTCAACAAAGCATGATGCTTTGGACCAAATTCAACTGTAAAGATGATGCAACTAATTGAACTCCAAGTCCTTAAATTATTATGCTCCCATTGTTCAATATGCAGGGACTTTTGTAATTTAATTTTAACCCCGAAATTGGGCTACTCATTATTATTTTTTCCATGAAAATCTGTCAGAATATGACCCTGACAACAGTATTTGTCATGTCATAAACATATAGATCATTATAATTGGTCATGTTCGGTAGATTCATCTAGAATAACACATATTATAGTTTTTCACATATCCGCGATATGAATGCTGAGAGAGTGAATACATGTTTTGTCACTTGGAGAATATTGGAATATAATGCTGATCAATTACTGAGCTACCAATACAAGGGAAATTGAGCATATTAGGAGGGATATCGGCAGTATGATAGAGCAACATAATACGCACTGATGAAGGCATATAACATTTATACAAAAGTTCTTACAACACTAAGAGGCAGCATACCATAAACCAAATTCCCCAAACCCATTATGACCAATAACCAGAGCATCGCACTTTGGTATCCTCTTCAGTTCCACAATATACGGAGGTGTGCAATCAGATGTTGGCAAATAGCATTCCTCTGTCTGTGAACTGCTAGAATCAGAAAGAAATTCAAAATTTACCCGAAAGGATGTGTATTGTTACATGAAGTTAGCATCTATATTGACAAACTCAAACCACTTGACTATCATAAAATATGGGGGAGCACGAGGCTTGACTCTTGACTGAGCTGCATTAGACACCTTCAACCAAAACTTATATACTTAAAGCTTAACAGGATATAGACATTTCCAATATCACTCCATTACAAAGTCTCATCACAATAAAAAAATTCGTGAACTTAACTAACTGTCCAAAACTAGTCATCCAAATTATTGCTCACATTCACTCGCCCCTCACACTTAATGCATGAGCTTCTCAGAATGAGTATTAACCACATTGCAGCCTGATGGTATACATCCTATGGCATTTAAAATGAGAAGCAACTTTCACTACTTTAAGGCAATCATCCATTCAAGAACTAGAAAGGATCACTAAGATTGTGCACAGTGCTGCGAGTTACATACCACTTGATGAAAAATGTCCTTTTAACTGCAGTCCTGGAAGCTAATAAGACATTGTCGATAATCCGAACAAGGACTTAAATGACTTATCAGATTTTCAATCAATAAAATGCCTAGGAGCATCAAAGCGCTATAATTATTTTGTTATTTGACCACTAAAAAAATCAAGAAATGTTTATATAAATATGCACATATAGTGAAATATATATAGAGGGAAGAAATGTTTATATAAATATGCACATATAGTGAAATATATATAGAGGGAAAAAGAGAGAGATAAATGCCTTCCAGATAGACCCAAAATCTAATACAACACCAAGGGAAGCAATGGCTAGAAGAACAAGCAGAATAAAGGAACTTGGAAAACCAAAAACATCACCTCCATGCTGAGTTCATGACCCAAAGGTATAGTCTTCCAGTCTCGTCACTAGCAAGAAGAATATTAGGTTCACAAACTAATGTACAGCGTACACTGTCCGTTGTTCTCAATTTGAGCACAACTGAAACATAGCCAAGGTTTACTTGCACAATTTTTACTGCATTCTTCTCAAAGCAATCTGATGTACAGGTTGAGCATGGACAATGAATTTTCCCTTGCCTGAGAACATGAACAGAAAAGTACACAACTTATGGCCCACATCTGCTTAAAGGAAAATTTCAACCGCACTCCACATTTTACTAGTTGCACTATTTCACTAGTGACACTTTCAGATTTTTAGTGACCAAAGTGGATCACAAGGGGAAAAATAGTGGAGTGATTATTATTATTAGCTTTATTAAACTGATAAGACTTCACCAACCTGCAGTAAGGAGTTTTTATATTGTTCAAGAGAACAAGGCACTGCCCATCTGGTGTGAAATGCAAACCGGAAGTATCTAGTGCAATCTGGAGAAACGAAATGCATGTTATACAGTGTAGGAAGAGTGAAAATCAAGACAGATGCTTATAGAAAAGTCTCAAGGGAATAAATAACCTACTTCTCTACCGAAGGCATCTCTTGAAGCTGGCATCATTAATGATGCATAACCACTAAAAGTGGGGGCTCCTGTCCCTTCCCTTTTGGTCGGAGCCTTGTAGATGAACATGGTCCTGTCCTCCAAAAAATAGCCACATAAAACACAAATGTGGATTTCATTCACATTTGCTCTCAACAACACCAATGAAATAGGCATGGGGTGCACATAGCAACCCACAAGCTCAAGCACACCCTTTAGCTCACCATTACACTTTGTTTTAGTCTCATCTTTGACTTCCTTGCTTTTATTCACGTTCTCACAAAAACTTGCCCCCTGGTTCTGCAACCATGACATGGAACCATCAAGCTCAACGAGGTCCTGGCAGCTGAGGAGCTCCTTCTCGCTATTGGCTGGATTAATGTTTTCACGTGAAACAGTTTCTGAAGTATCATTGCAATGCTGTGCAACCGGAGGGACATTACAGAATGAATCTTCAGACTTTATGAGAGTTGACTCGAAGTGTGACTCGTGAGGTTGTCCATCAAGTGTTGCTTCATCACTGAATGAACTTCTTTTAGTCGAGCTGAGGCAAGAACTAGCCCGACAATTAACAGAGGCAAGTACATTTTTCGTGGAAGCACATGTTTCTGAGGCACAAACATCTCTGAAGTTTCTGCAAATTATACTTTCCGAGAAGGGAGGATTTGATTCTCTTGTTAGAGGAGCAATATCTGGGGCTTGATTACAGGAAACACTAAAAGTACCGACTCTCTCGGTATTTATCATGGTTTCCTGCTGTGTTTTTTTATCAAACCTCTCCGCCGCAACTAGAATAGCATCAGTTGTACCAGTGGTTGCTGAAACACAACCACCAATGGACTTAGTCAATATTAAATAAATGAAATTTAAATCTTTGAAATTATTGCATGGCAGTTTTTTAACACATTCTTGGAACACTCAGCTTCCAATATGTTATTATTTCTGGCTAGAAAGTATGCTTCAGATATATGCTTTTTGTCTCACAGTTGAAGAAGGAAAGTTAAAAGCTGCAAGAACTGAATAGAGTCAACTTTGTCACATCCTCGCCATTTGAAGACCGTAAACCCTTGAATAGGAAAAGGTTGGCTCCAGAAGAATACCTTCAGTATAACCAGGCAAGGTCTTGGTCTCCTTCCTCTCAGAATGAACTTCAAGGATTACAGACTTTTCTTCGGAAATTGTGCACATAACCCTTTCAATGGGGGCTGTGCAACCTGGAATGGAGTTGATAGTATCACCCCTTTGAGGCCCCTTGTTAAAAGTCAAGCAGTCCTCACTTACTTTTCTCTCACTTGTTTCAACACGAGAAACTGTTGAACCTTGAGATGCATCAAGGCTAGCAGGCAATCCCATGGTTTCAGGTCTACATGTGTCTTGACATAATGTAGTTTGATTTGGTAACCGTAGTAACTGATCGCTAACAGGGATACTCCACAGATCATTCTCAAGGCAATGAGGAACAGTAGATAGTACCTCTCCGCAACTAGGGAGTACTGAATTAAGATCTGTACCTTGAACATGAACTTTTTCCTCCAGCTGTTCCTTGTGCAAATTCTCAGTAAGCAATTGTGCTGCATGGTTATAAAAGAAACAACCAGTCAGAAGAATGTACACGACAATAGGAAGAAGGTAATGTTGATGATAAAGAATAGTCATTTCCAGGACATGCAACATCCAAGGAAAGGTTAGTGCCTTTATTTGGGTTTGGAGATTGCATCCTAAGAAGAGGACTTCGTGAAAGGTTTGTGGCAGCTTTTTTCTTTTTTGAGAACGTCTTGAGCAAAGGAAGCGCTCGCGGAAGCAAAACTTTTATCATTGACTTGGCAATCTCGTGACCAACCGAATCACAATCTCTCTTATCAGAATTGACATTTTGGGTAGAAGTGGCCATTTCGTCTTCTGGATATGACTCAGTTCCCAAATTCTCCGACATAACAGTGTGTGCAGCAATTAACTCTTGATTCACATCATAGAGACTTTCCTTTGGGTAATCCAGCAGAGCCTGAGATGTATTATCTGCATATAAAAGAGGACACTAGTTGAATGGGGGGAGAAGGCATGCAGGTGATGAAGCATAAGAAACACTAAAAGATCGACATTCTTGATGTTTACCCAGCAGGAAATCCAAAGTATCAGGTGCACAAAGATCGACATCATTGAATGTTTGTTGGTCATTTGATTCAAATGTTTCTCCCTCTTTTTCTACCGGCTTTAAGGAACTGGATCCTTGCCCCTCAGCAACTTTTGACCTATCATACTGTGAAAAATTAAGAACTTTTTTCCTGCTACATTCACCGACTAATGACCACTACTCAAAGATCTTTAAGAAACATCACCAAGAAACTGGTGAGAGAAAAAATGACTAAACTAAAGATCTTTAAGAAATATGCTTCTAGTTGCTCTTATTTTCATGAGATTGCAAATTACATAGCTACATAGTACAGATATTTTAAGATAATTAAATTGCCAAGACTTTGCTGCATGCTGGAGCAAGAGTAATGAAGTTGATGTAGGATAATATGCTTACATATTCTTTATCCTTGGACAGTTTACCGGATTCTTCGGTGGCTGCAAAGTTTTCTGAACTTAGGAGCTTCTCTGTATCTTTGGGAAGGAGACATTCCTCTTTGGGATGCTCAGAAAAGTCAAAAGAAATAGCAGGTGGGCCATCTTTGGCTGAGAACAGTTTCTTTTCTTCCTCTATCAAAGTTTCGAAGTTTGGTGATGCGGGCAAAACTCCAGAACTATTACAAGAGTCGTGCTTTTCATTTGAAGAGGAAGTCGAAGACTTCCTGCTTTTGTGACTCTTTTGACTCCTCTTTCTACGATTTGAAGAATCGGCATTCTCTTTCCAATCTCGAGATCTGAGTTTCTTAATACTAGCCTCACTCTTTGACTTCATCTCAGTGATTCGATTTGTCCTGGTTCTTTTCCCCATAAAATGAGGTTTTCCCAATTGTGGCAGCAGATCAGCATCTGTACAGAACTCTCTGCACGATTCCATAGACTGAGTATGCTGCTTTGTTCCAGAGGCCCCATTGCATAAGTCAGAAGATAGCAAACTCAATTCTGCAGTTCCACTGACATTCGCCACCAATTCCCGAAGTAGTCTCTGGACAAATGGATTTTTGAATCCAAAAAACTGCAAAGAGAAGGAGTCACATTAGACACAATATGATAGATAAGGAAAATGAGTTTTTAAAACTCGCATCTACAAAATTGTGCTGATGGTAGTGAAGCTTGCTAAGGGCGCCAGCTTAAAAACTTGCTAGCTTAAATATGTTAAAACCAATCAGCCCAACTGCTAATGACAACTAAGAACATTCAAGATGTACAACCCCATGAGTTTCAAACAAAATACGCTTCAGCTCTTTATTGACAATTAAAAAGCTTCCTTTTGGCATTAAATGACCAAGAACAAGAACAAAGCCTTGGAACAAATGACATATGCTTAGAAATTAGCATAAACTAGTTGTAGGTGTCAGCTAGTTCGAAGATTGTTACTTAATCCAGAGCCACATATACTTCTGTTACATAGAAGTGAATAACATATTTAATCCAAATGTTGTCATGGGGATAACTTGCAAAAGATAGGCTTGCTTCCAATTTTTGTTCTTTGGTGTTCCGGACTGCAAGCAGAAACTATGACTGTTTTATATAGAATTTTCAGTTGTCTTCTGTACATGGTGGACTTTACAGATAAGAGTATCCAGCTAATTATATCATACTTCTGATCGCAGGCATATCACTGTTACAGAGCACAAAATTGATCTTATTAGCATGGCAAGTGTAAACGATATACTTGTAGTGGCATATATCCTTTCATCCCCTTACTTCCATGTCAGAAAAATTAAATAGAGAAGTATTGCACACACTACATATACCACCACATATCTTTGTATACAAGAAGGAATCTGCTCTTCCTTTAATGATAGGAACAGAGATGTGTGTTTTCAGTCTTACATAATTGCCTCACTTCCACTCCTAATCGAACTTCTGTTTATTATACCTTCACAACAGTTCTAATCCAAGTGAACATCGAAAGCACCACATCACATTGACAACATTCTAATCAAAAGCTTACTTTTCCACAGAACGCAAAAAAAAAAAAAATGGCAAAGGAAAGAAACTTAAGCGAAGAATTAGTAGAAATGCCTCGTACAAGTTCATATGGAACAGAGAACAAAAACCAAATACATTCAGCAAGGATCACAATATAAGGCGATGGCATTGGAAAACCTGTTGTAAGAAATAAAGCTTCAAATTGTGAATAGGTTGGAGTAAAAATTGTAAAAGTTGCTAACAATGGTCTCATCGGTTCCAGCCTCTTCTAGTCGCTATTAACGTATTATAACAGTCAAAAAACAACTAGCAGACTTATAAATGCAGCTTAATTACCAATTACTCATTCAAGGCATCAGAATGTACCTCCACGCCATCTATCTTGCCCGAGAATCTCTTTCCATGCCACAACTTCATGCGAGGACAGCCTTTCCTTTCAAAGCTTTCCCACGCAATATCAGGAGTTTGCCCAGAATTTGACTGTCCATCAGAAGAACTAATCTGCAGACAAAAGGGTAGGTATTCTAACTCTAACCATTGAATTGCAACCAACAGCGTATAAGTCAGGCAAGCCCAGATATCTTGAGTCAGGTACTCACTTTGAATAAAGGTCCTTTAAGACCTTCAATAATTTCCATTGTGTAAGTAATCATATTATGAGTCCGCACAGCTTGGTATCCAACTGGATAAGGATAACGATCTTTACCCTGAAAAACAACAAAAGTAGAAGAACTAAAATTAAAGCATATACGGATACTTGGATACTGCATCATCTTGAAGGAGCCATATCTTGTGCCTTCCCTAAATTGCAAAAGACCAGGGCTCTACCTGACAGCAAAATTTGCAGTTAATCCACAAGCTTCACTATCTACATAGTGGCTCAGTGAACAAATGGTCAATTATGTCTATCACTAAGAACTTAGAGCCTAGACTGCAGATAAAATGCAAATAGCATAATATCAATCACTATTAGTTGAAATACGAGAAATCCCCAAATTTGAAACGCCTTATGTAAATCGAATTGGTAGACACCAAAGCAGTGTTGAATCAAACCATTTGTGGTTGGATCTCCAAATCTTTAGTTGACAAATAGTACAAGAAGCTAACTCTTTTTTTTGTCCATTGGATACCCAGGCCTAGCAACCTGTGCTTGCCTCATAACAAAGTCCTACACAAATGAGCTCTGTCAGAGTGGCTACTCTCTTAGATTCAATTTGTAAGCGTGGGAAACAAGCTATATCCCCGACTCATGTCATTAACTCCCTGATGAACAACTTGCAGGACGTTAAGTGCAAATTAGAAATGATGGTAATTGTTTGTCACATCAGAAGAGATAAAAGCACGAAACTATCTCATTTGGCAATGCTACCTAGGCATTCAAGCTAATTACAAATTGATTGATACATTGTTCTTAATTTGAAGCCCTCTACTCAAACTCATGTTTGCCTTCATTATTAAGATCTTAGGCATCTTTTTTCTCTAAGCTAGATCGCAGTCAAAACATTGAATCTGATTTTAAAATTCTGCAATTTCAAGCCATTTCAAAGTTTTAGCCAACTAAACTCTCAAATTTTGCCCCACTATTAGATGTGGATAGAAGGATATATTTTTGATAGAAGGATATATGCTTCACATGTTTATACAGTCAAAACATCGGTGAATCACGCGCGCGCAACCTAACACTCACACGACGCAACAACACATACAGAAAAAGGGCACAGACAAAAACGACACACACTAACACTCACGTAGACACAACACAAAAAGTACGGAACAGAAACACACACACTAACACTCACACAGACACAACAACACACAGACTGACACTCACACAGACACACAACACAAAGCACACGCACAAAAAAAACACACAAACATACACACACGCACAATACCTAAATTTTGATTCGTCAATTTTCTATTAAGCTCGAACTTTATTAACACGTTCTCCTTATGAATAAACTGAAAATCTTTGCAAATTAACCAAAAATTTCGATTAAAATCAGCAACAACAATAAAATCCAGAGTCATACAATTTCAAGCGATTTAAAAGTTTTAGCCAACTAAGCTCTTGAAACAAACCCGCTATTCAATACCTAATAATGCTCCGCATGTTTACCCGGTCAAAAATCAAAACGCCCAGAGACACACACCCCCAACAAAAAGAATGCCAAGTCGAACCCGTCATAGTTATAACACTCCAGCTTTATCAACACCCTATCGCCCACTCAACAGTCTTTTTCTCATAAATCAACTGCAAATCTTCGTAGACTAACCAAAAAATTATCAAAATCAGCTCAAAACCTACAATAAAATCAAGAATCATTCAATACTGAAAAACCAGCTCATATAAACCACATCTTAAAATCTACACTTATCTGTACACACACAGACATAGACAGACAAAACACAAACACACATACGGACACTTACACTTACCTGATTTTTATTTGTCGTAATTTCTGTGAGACTAAAACTGTATGAACACCGGCTCGTCCATTGTACAGTTGTTTCCTAACAAGTTAACTGCAAAATTTCGTGGATCAACTAAAAAGATTGATCAAAATCAGCTCCAAATCTACAATCAAATTCAGAACCTCAATTTCAAGAAAAATGAGCTCGTGTCAACCAAAATCTTAATATCTACAGTCATCTGTACATACACGCACGCGCAAATACCTAATCTTAATTCGTCGTAGCTTGTGTAACACTCAAACTTTATGAACACCCTCCCGTCAGCTCAACAGTTTTTTTCTAATAAATTAACGGCAAATCTTCGTAGATTAACCAGAAAAAATAATCAAAATCTACAATAAATCTCATAATCATCCAATCCCGAATATCAGCTCATGCCAAAGCAAATCTAAGCATATACACGCATCTGTACGCACACACGCGCATATCTTGATAGAGATTGAGAGGAATGCAGTCGAACCCTAGAGGAGCTCCAGTACTTCTTCTCCCATGGACCTTCGTACAGCGCGCCGATTGAGATGATCTCCAAACCGTCCGATCTCTCTTCGTCCGGTTTCGCCATTGAAGCGTGCGTGCGTGTGTTGTGTGTGTGCGTGCAAGAGATAGAGAAGTTGAAATGGCGGGAAGAAAAAGGCTGTAAAGTGTGAGAAAGATTTGGTCAGTTCCCTCCAAATAATTGGAACGGGAAGAATTAAAAATAAAGTTTAGATGGAAAAATAGAAAAGCTGTTTAGAAAGAAAAAAAAATACACGCCGTTGCCGGGGATCGAACCCGGGTCACCCGCGTGACAGGCGGGAATACTTACCACTATACTACAACGACCTTGATGTTTATCCTCTATGAATTCAAAACCTGAAGTATCTTAGGTCCCGTACGCTTACCATATTTGTTTTCTGTTTTTAGCAATAATGATGAAAAATATTCTTTTTTTGTGTACTTTTACCATTTTCTGTTTTCATTTTGGATAAAATTACTCAAATAGTAACAAAAAACTGAAAACACCTAAAAGGTGTTTTCAGCTTTTTTCACTCAAACTTAACTCAATATAAGAAAAAATAGTTAATTTTTTTTTTTGAAAATGCTAAAAGTACAGGAATAGATTTTCAAACTGAATATGAAAATCATGAAAATAGAAAATGAAAACAGAAAACAAATATGGTAAGCGTACGGGGCCTTAGTCTTTAAAAATAGGAATAATTACAGAAACCACCCTTGTGGTTTGGGCCATTTGCAAAAAGACCTCTACTGTTTCAAAAGTTGCAAGAAGACACCTGAACTCACAAATGTGGTCTACCATAAAATTTCCGTAACGGAATGAGAAAAATGTCTATATTGCCCCTCTATATAAATTGGAATGCATCAATTTTTCATTTCTAATTTGTGGCTAAGGAATAAAAAATTGGTGGTAAACCCAACTCCACTTGGGTTCCTCTCAATTTAAGGTGTTTTTTAGAGGATATGAATACGTCTCCTGAGAGGACATGATTAATAGACAACTCAAACTGGTAAACCCAGAAGATCTAGGAATTTTTTTTTATGGTGGCTGCTTAGGAATAGGGGCGGCGGCGCAGTAAATGTCTGGGCTCGATCGCGGTGGCGCAACAAGTGGCTGGACTCGATCGCGACGGGGCTAGCAGCGACGCAAATGGGGATTAATTGGGCTACCTCGAACAGGTGACGACACTAGATGTGGCTGATTTACCCAAATTCCAAAAAAATGAGATCTAGGGTTTTAATCGTCCAATGCGATTTGAAACCCTAGATCTTAGTTTGTGCGATTGGGGTCGGTGTGACTTGTTGTGCAATTAATTTGGGAGGTGACGACACTAGATGTACACTATTTCAATGAATGATATTAAGCAAATGTAAAGAAAACTTTAATTACTCCGCTTAACTTGAAATTTTTGGTGAAATATGAAGGAAATTTCACCTAACCTATTTAAATTTAGCTTGCATTTTTACCTTTTCAATCTCTCTCTCTCTCTCTCTTTCTCTCTCTCTCTCTCTCGATGCACCTGTCTCCAAAGCTTTGGATCACCTCCCAAATCAAACTCAACGCCACTATCTTCCAGCTTTTTGTCACCTTCCAACCTCTATCCACCCAACCCCCTCTCCATTGTCGTGGGATTAAATTATGTACTTTTTGTCCCATCATGACGATAGTTATTCTTTTCATAAGTTTCTCTTTCTTGAATTCCTTTACCATGGAAACTAATCAGCAACCACCCAGTGTACCAACACCTATCTTTAATCCACGTAAAGCCACTAAAATCACCTTTGACACTTAACACCACTGCCCGCCACCGTTTCCACCCTTCATAACCATAAGGCCACCACATTACAACACCAACAATAACCACCATTTTTTTTAAACCCACCATTGTAGCACCATTAGCATTATAAGTCGAACCGCTGTCACAAACCCAGGACTGAGGCATCAACGTCTTATCAGACCCAAAATTAGATCTGCCTTTCCCAACCAATGCTTTTGTTGTACCATCAGCCACAACAAACTTTTGAAGTTATGCATCCTTATAACGCCCCAAAGTTTGAATTCGAGAAGGGTTTGGAAAAATTGGGGACCATTTTTTTTCCTGCCCAGTCTGGCTATACACCTTTGACTGCTCTTGGGTCCCGTTTTCACAACACGTCAATGAGTATTCAACAATCAAAGTTCAATGCTACCAAGCCAATCAACTCGAAGGAATTGGTAGTGCGCCTTCTCCCGAAGGAGTTGGCCAATGGCCTTCCCCTAAGGGGGTCGACTAATGGCTTTCCCTCTACAGAGTTTCCCATCAGTCTTCCCCCATTTTTCGTTGGGAGATCTCTTCCCTTGATGTCTTCCCCTTGAGGGCTCCCCATCATTGGTCTCATTTCTTTAGATCATCCTCTCCTCACCCATTGGGGGCTACTTTGCCTCACATTTGTTCTTTCCTCCTCTTGGGAGCTTCATACCCATGACTTATATATCGATGTGTCGAGTGTCGTGATGACCATCGATGCGCCCAAGCATCGTCTCCCTATTACATGTACCCGACATAACGCCCATCTCCGTAACACCAGTCGTCGCGCCCAAGCACCGCTTCTGCATCCATATTCATGACATTTGTCATCGCGCTTGAGCATCGTCTCCACGTCACGTGCCCCTGGCATGATGCCCATCTCCTCCACACCCGTCGTTGTGCCCGAGTGTCATCTTCATGTCGCATTCCCCTAGTATGGCGCTCGTCTCCGTGGCATCCGTCATTATGCCCAAGGCTGTCTCCACGTCATATGCTCCCGGCATGACGCCTGTCTCGCAACACCTGTCATCAAGCCTAATCATCTCCTCCTTATAATACGTGCCCTCAATACTCCTTCACTTGGTTGCACCATGAGTTATCATCATATCACGTGCCCTACACAACACTTAGTGATTGTGAGCCCGCGCCATCTCACTTAATCATGCCACATGCACCACACACATCTCGTTGCACCATATCTAATGCCACTTATACAATTAACCCCCCCCCCCCCCAAACAACATTTTGTCATACTACTACCCCTCAACATCAGTCCATCCCTTCACCACCTCATGTACACCTTGCCTTGGTTATGAAACATGGTTCGATCCACTAGTGTGCATCATTATTTAGGGTAGGCGACTCCACTGGAATACTACCTCAGGGAGCTCCATGTGGTCCAGCATGAAGATTCCCCTATCGCCGCGACTCCTCGGAGACACTACCTTGGCCCATCGAGTAGGCAACTCCTCCCAGACATTACCTTGGAATGCTTCGAGTGTTCCGGCATAAGGACTAATCGCGGGGATAGGCAACTCCTCTGGGACACTATCTTCAATAGGGAGCTCTAAGCGTTCTGGATTGAGGACTCTCCTCTCGCCAGGTAGACAAATTTTTCGGGACATTGCCTTGGCTCGTTGGGTGGGCGACTCCTACTGAAGACTACCTTGGCCTCGTTCTAAATGCTCCGACACAATGACTTATTATGGAGATAAGCGAATCCTCCGGGACATTATCTCATTCAGGGAGCTACAACTACTCCGACATGAGGAATCCCCTCTACCAGGTAGGCAATTCTTGTGGGATACTAGATCGGGCAGTCAAGTAGGTGAATCCTCTAAGACATTACCTCGGCCATGTTGGGTAGGCAAATTCTTTCGGGACACTACCTCGGCCCGTCAGGTAGGCAACTATCTAGGACACTACTTTGGCGTGCTCCGATATTCTGGCACAAGGACTCATTGATGGAATATGTGACTCTTCTAGGACACCATCTCGATAAGGTGTCTGCATGACTAGTCTACATGCTCCGGGACAGAGAACTATTCATCGGCATTGTAGGGACTATGACTCCCAGGTCATTCCGAGACGGGAGCATGTCTCCGGAGGGCATCTTGCCTAGGATGCCAGTTGGCAGTTGAACATCGAGCTTTCCCCATTGCTGTCGGGCTCTTTGCGTCTCTCAATACCCCTGCAGGACTCAATAAGTGTTTTGGACTGGTGGCTACATTAAGGGGTTCTCTGGCCATACCGATAATTTGTGAGCTAAGCTTTCCTAACAGACAAAGCAAAGCTGTGCAGGGCAGGCCGTGTGAATATGCAATCTGATAATCCGTGCATCACCATCATTTGTGGCCCTTGTGAGGTGTCACTCTCAGGGAACGCTGCATGTTTGCTTGATGATGTCTGCATCTCAATGCCTGTATGATGGGGCTTAAGAATTCATTTGGAAAGGATTTGGAACTTATTTCATATTTTGATTTCTCACTCTAGAAATTCAGAGCTAGATAATTCTAGAGAGAGAAACACACAGGAGCCCGACTTCAGACATTGACTTTAGACCTAAGAACTGGGTTATGACCGTCATCTTGTATTCATCTTATGCCTTCGCCTTCGCAAGCCACACCTCAAGCACTGTCTGGGAGGCTTTGGTCGCTACGGTTGTCCCCGTCCTTGTTCTATCCAACATCAGCACACTTGGCTTCTGACTCAGACTGCATTCTTTATGGCACGTCCATGTATGATGCAAACCTACTTCCTTGGCATCACTGTAGATTGTGGATCAATTTTTGGGTTTTTGGTGCGAAAGGTGATCGGATAAAAAGGAGAGGATACATGATAAATTTTTGGCAAGGAAAGAATGGTCGTTTAATGGTGGTGGATGTTCGTGTCTGAAATTTTTAAGAGGTGGGTAGAGATGAGGTGATGGGTGCAGAAGAGGTGGTGTTTGTTTGTAAATAAGGTGAATATGAGTTCTGAGGTGGTTTAGTAGGGAGAGATAAATGGAACAAGGAACAAAGTGAGGGATGAGTGATAGGGTTTGGCGATGTTGGTGAAGGGAGAAAAAAGATCAAAAGCAAAAGAAAATAAAATCACGTGTGGAAGGTATGGAAAATAATTAATCGTTAACGTGAGGCAATGGCGGTGGCAATGACAAATATCAACGATTGTAGTTGACTAGACCCACCGATGGCTGATTGGTAGCTAAGAATGGTCATTGAGTAGTGTTGCAGTGATTATGCAGATAAATGGTGGTTGGGGGCAGAAGTGTGATGGTCGCCGGAGAATAGAATGAAGAAGGAAAAGAAAATCAGACCAGAAGGAAATGGTTGCTTTTTTTTTTTAAATAGATTGGGTCCTTGTGTAATATAAGAAATTTGAAGGAAATAGATTTTTTTTTCAATTTTTGTCAAATTTCTTTTACTAAAATTATCTTTTTGTTGTCATTCCAATTTTGCCTTTATAAAAACTCACTCCACAAGCATAAAATTAAAATTTGGGTTCAATTGCAATGACTTTCTAACCTCGGGATTATATGCCCTATCTGGACTCACAAGGTTTTATTATTTGCCAAACCGGTAAGGGCACCATGGACACTTCCTTTTACCATCTTTTTTCGTTTATTTATCATCATAAACCTATGTAACATTGGAATCACGAAACACCGGTTCAATATTAAATTTCTTTTCATGCAAACTATTCCACAATATTCGCTTTATTCATCTGAAAAGTAGGGTGAGGGTGGATAAATTGGGGGGTTAGGGGGGGTTCATCTTTGTTAAAATTTTATTTTTTGCTTAAGGTGTTATGGGATTTTGGATTTGCGATTTTCACTTTTAGAAGAATTAAAAATTTCTGATAAAATGTTTTTTTAAGAAATGGTGACCATGATTATATAGTACAACCATTGTTATCAAAGGTGCGCCTAGGCGCAAGATGAGGCCTAGGCCTAGGCGCACCTCCTTCAACAACAAGGCGCCTAGGTGCAAGGCAGGGGTGGAGGCACAAAAGTTAAAAAAAATCAAGTTTTTGATTTTTGCTTCATAACATCATCTCAACCATTCATTGTCTTTAATTTTTTTGTTCATAACATCGTAAATCAATATCTTAACTAAAAAAAATAAAACACCAAATCCCAGATCTATCGATTTTCTTGTTGTTCATTATGTCAATGCCTCGTCACTGGCTCCTGTTCTCTTTCAAATAGATTTACTCATTCAGTTCACCTCGTAGGCAAAAAACATAAAACTGAGGAAGAATCTCTACATGTTTTGGAGAGTATGATTTCTTTTGAAGAAATAACTGTTGTCTTAGCCCTCACTGATGATGAGGATGACGTTGTCATGTTCATTAGAATTAACTAGCTCTTATAGTATTCGAAATTTCTTCTAGTATTGAAAATTTGTTAAATTGTCATGTTCTTTTTTTGTTTACGTGATTTTATTGGTTTATTGTATTAGTATTTATTTATTTTTATTTTGCACCTCACTTTGAAAAGGCGCACGCCTGCACCTTGCGTCTAAGCTCCAGAAACTCTTTGCACTTTAGGTCGGCCTGCACATATAATAATTATGAGTGCAACTAATTAACGTAATTTTTTGGAAAAAAGTGCAAAATTCACCTTGTGTTTGCCTCTGTTGTAATTACACACATCTTGTTCCATTTGTCGCAAATGGCCCCTAAGGTCAAGATTGTGATGTATTCGTTAGAAAAATCGTCTAAGTTATTACTACATAACTATGTGAGGCCTAGCTATTTTAACGTAAATCTTAACGTAACAATAACAACGATGATGTAGTGTGTAACCAACAATGTAACTTTTATTTAGTAATTACTTCCTCATAACCGTGAGAGGCCTAGCTATTTATCCTTTCAAAGTGAAGCATCAAAAGATTCCAAGTAGTTCATTTTGTGACTTCCTAAAGAACAAGAAGTACCACATGTTTCATAGTCAACCAAATCTTGTTGGCAGTGCCCATGATCAATCCCCACCAAGCCCAACCTTCAAATGAAAGTACTTGCTTTTTACACGTCTGTTTCCATTCCTAATGTTATATCACAATCCACACACACGCGTGAACCTTGGTCGACTGGCTTGAACTCAGTAGGGGACCAGTCCTCTCTCGTTTTCTGGTATTCAAATCACCAAATTTTGTTGTTACGAGCTAGGGTTTTGTCATATATCAGATCTTATCTTTGAAGAAGAATTGACAGAGAACAGTGGCGGTACTAGGGTTCACGGATAATAACAGTTAACTTTATCCCGATGAACTGAATTTTCAATACTAAGTTGGGCAAAACTTCATACTATTACAACTACCGTTCTTCAACGTTTTCTTTTAAAATCTAGAACACAAGAAAGCCCGCCCTAAGCTATGCGCCATAAGCTATGCGTGGCGTCGCCACCGACAGAGAAAGAGAGATCAATGTTTAAGTGCCGACAACGTGTACTCGGATTAGTATTTCACAAGATTTTATATATGGATGGAAAGATTTAAGTTGCAACAAGTTAATTGTTAGAACTTCTACTTCCACAATTTGTTTTTTCGTACATTTAATTGATGAATCTTCTTCATATAAAGGTTGTGATTTAGTATCAGAGAGTAGCACTAGTCTAAAGGTTCAGATATATGCATGATTAGCGACTGAGAAAACTGAGATGAGTCCAGCTCATTAAACATGAGAAGCTCCATGTTCACAAGTGTCCCAAGTATTCCAGTCCTTTTTCTTTGAACTTGGAAGTTCTGTCAATGAATTGAAATCGAACCAACCCATTTGCCATATGAAAGCCGCGGGTACAAGTCCGACAGAAGACAAGATACTCAGTAGAGATGTGTCTAATCAAACTTTCCGAATATGGATAAGAAGTCAGGGTGAGCATAGGCCAAATGATTACCTCCAAATCCGTTAACGATCATAATTAACAACACAGATAAAAGAGGTCTGTGAATCTCTGTGTGTGTGTTGGATTGGATCGAATCTCGTGGCCATGAGAGAGAGAGAAGTGGTAAAGAAAGAGAGCAAGTCAGGCCCGAAGGAAAAGGGTGGCCTAGGGAAAGTCGTTTTATACCAGCAAAGAAAGTTGTGGGTATCGAGTGTCAAAGATAGGTTGTTTCCATGTTTGGCAATCTAGGAATAGTCCCATCAAACATAAGACACATACCCACCTCCTTAAAAATCACTGTGACAGTGACCTCTGATCTCCAGCATCTGTCCATTTCAGCCTTCTTTCTTTAACCTTGGCACCCACAAAAGAGTAGTAGATGACAGTATTATCTTTTTGTTTGTCCTCCCGCTCAACTTCTCTTGATATTTTACACCAGCAAATGTCCAAGTCAAGTTAAGGTATCTATCTAGTTACATTTCTTCCAGGGTTGTTGAGGATGATTCTAACTGTGTTCGTGCGTCTGTCTGTGGATGCATGTGCATGATGCTATGCTATGCTAAATTGGTCTCATGGCCTGGATAATTTCTTCTGATATGATAGGATAAATCCGTTGTAGGAATAATGTAATATTGGCAAAGAAGTGTAAAACCATCAACATTACGTAATGTAATATTGGCAAAGAAGTGAGACCTAATTTAATTGCGACTTCTCCAGTAGTGTCATGTTATTACTTAGTTTTACCATTTCTAGCCAGCAGGTGGCTCAAAATACCGAAGAGGTTTAATTAATTGTTAATTATGCATAGTAAGGTACAACCTACGTATTTGCAAATTTTCTAGCAGTGTTTTTTGTCTTGGGTAATTTGCTGTTTGGGTCGTGGGTGGCTTAAAATGAGGATGATGGTTGATTAACGTTAAAGTGTGTTACTCATTCTGATTGATGAATGGATGTTTGCATGAAAATTTGTCTATCAGATGATGAAACTAAGGTTCCATGGTTAACTACTTAATAAACAAGGGAGAAAGTCACAAGCAAAGATCCTCTTGCTGACAGGCTGTTGGACTTTGAAGAGTATATCCATGGAGATCTTGGTTGATGGGAGTGAGAGCTTAACTTGGCAGTTTGCTGTAACACTGGTTTATTAATGTGCATGGCAATGGCACACATGCTCCAAACCTGATCTCTGCATATCATTTACTGGTGTGTTTTTGGAGCCATGGATTGAAAGCAATTCCTACCGCGTAACCATTAATTCTGCCAGCAACCTTGTACCCCTTTCTGTACGCATGCATGCCATGCCGTAAGTTTTGAGCTAGGCCTTTAATGGCTGTCATGCAGCGCAGCTGACTTCCTCTCCGCCATGCATGCACCATGCTGTGGGAGGAAAACAAAGAGAGAATTGGAAGATAGCCAAGTAGGACTTCCTTCAGTTTAAAAACAACTTAAGCATAATAATACATTGTTTGTCACATTCTCTATGTCATAACTTAACAGAATAAAAGCATTTTTCTTCGTGTAACATGTCGTATCAGTAATGAAAAAAGATTCTTCCTATTGAATACCGTAGAAAATAATTCCCTATGTTCAATATGAGCAAAAAAGAAAAAAGAAAGACACGGGCATACATAATCGAGATAAGATACAAGGGATTCAATTATGCCTACATTTATCGACAATGAATGCGATAATACTACTTAGTCACAATGATGGAGCATAGAAGAAGTGTGATCTGATCTTTATAAGTAACATCGTCTCATATAAAACCCTAGCTCTTCAGCACTGCTATAAGTATTGATTGGTGGATATAATTTAGATTAGAAACCGAATTATGGAAAAAATGAATATCATGCTGGAGAGGCTCCATCAACTAAACCATATGCATATGGTATTGATGTACAAGTTTTAGCAAAGTAGCACTGTCCCATAAATAGTTCACTTCAAGAGTGGCAATTAACAAAGCATGCATGGCTCGAGTTCCATTTCTTACCTTTGATCAACATAAGAACAACCTACTTTGATTTGGTTGCAGTACTGTGAAGATTGTACATGAAATAACATTAGAGGATCGCCATTTGTCTTAGCCTTTGTGTGAGACCATTGGTTTTTGCCACTCCGCTCGAAATCATGAGTGCTATCACACTTTCCTATTCCTCGGATAAAGTGATACATGCAAGATCGATTGAGATCTGGAGCTGACATTTTTTTCACACACATACACACACGTATATGTATATACACGTATATCCACTGTATGTAATTGGTAAAAAAGATCATCTAAGGATTTGATTCCTATTCCTAAGTTCTTCAGGTAACCAATTTTCCTGGCCATACGGTGGATCCTCTGTCATTACTCATTAGGGTGTTCCCAAGAAAGAACTGCATGTATACAAGAACTAAGTTTATATTGGGCCTAAAACTTAGGATAATTATAGGGACCTTTGTTGGTAAACAAGAAATAGGGACTTAGTTTTTGTTCACGAACTTTAGATTAGCTTGCATGCCAAGGTTTACTGCTTATCACAATGTGTAATTTCTCCATAATCTTCTATTTAGTGCTTAAAACTTATCACAATGTGTGTTAATTACTTTGAGCGGATACAAAGAGATCTACAAAGCTGATGCAATGGACCCCCGCTAATCATACTCAAGTCACCCACTCATTTATTTAGTTCCTGCTCAATCTCAATTGTAGCACTCTTAGTATAAATAAACACTACTTTGCATGCTCTAGCTTGGGTACCTTCTCTCACTTAGCTCGCTAGATCTTTCGCTTGACAAATTTGTGACTTGAAATTAAAATTGTATCTACTATATCGCTTGAATAACATGAAAATTATTTGTTGAGGTGAAATTAGAACCTAAGATTTAGTTTGTTACATTTCAATTGATTATATCGCGAGAATCAGCCAAAACCAAATATTAAGTCTGTCTGTATGCAATTGTAGAGATCTAGTATCAAGTGGCCGTGCAGCTCCTTTGTCTGCATATATCAGAAAGTAATGGTACTATGCGTTCAGTGTGGAAACCCTAGATTTTCTTTTTCACACTATATTCCAACACTTTCCCAGCTGTTCTTCCATACATATCTCGAACCCTAAAGTCTTTCGAACCCCTCAAACCAACACATCTATTCATATCCCCTTCTTCGTCTTCTTCTCCTTCTTCTTCTTATGCTTCTTCTGCTTCAATGAACTTGGAAGACAGAGTCACGACTATGGATGTTGTTTCACCTCCTCCTGAGCATCTCTGCTATGTCCGTTGCAACTACTGTAACACTGTTCTTGCGGTAAAATTATACCTTGCAACAATTATGTGCATGTGTGTATCTTGTCATATTTGCATATGTCTCCATCAATCTCTATCTTTCTCTATCAACAAGTTTCACTTTGATACAAAAAGAGGGAAGTTTAAGGTCAAGAAAAGATGGGTGTATGATATGTTTCCATTTTTACATCTATTGCCAGAAATATGCATCTTTAAAGAAAGGAGAAAAGGACTTTGTCAATTTTGTTTTCCAGAAGACACATGAAGCTTAACTTGATTCTTCTGATTTTTTCATTGCCTTGACTTTTTCACTGGCAAAGAGGATTAGATGTTTCCTTAAAAGGAAGCAGCTTGCACAGTAGAAGTTTGAATCAGTTTTCTCACTTACTCTTTCTTGTTCCTTTTTGAAGAACTATATATGAACAACATTTTCAGTGTAATATATGATATGGTGTTTCTATGTTGTTACATAGGCTGAACATATAGATTGCTGATTGTAGCGTCTTCTGGTATTTCCTTACAACCATGTCTAGAGTATATGGAAGTATCCCATGAAAGGCCAGTTCTTATAATATTAGCTCTCTTCGGAGCCCTAATTAACCAAACTTAAGGAAGTATTATTCTTAAGAAAAAGACAAAATTGATTGTGTCTCTTGAGATTATGAACCTTCTTTGAAAATTTTACATGCTTATGCTTAAGAAATGTGAATATAAGTTTATGACCTCTCTTTCTAATCTCTTGTTTTTCGAAGGTTGGGATTCCATACAAGAGGCTGATGGACACTGTGACAGTGAAATGTGGGCATTGCAGCAATCTCTCATTTCTTAGCACAAGGCCTCCACTGCAAGGCCAATGTCTCGATCACCAAACTGGTCTTCATCAGGTAATATCTAGATCACTTGCCATTAGAGATTCTGATATTACTTCTCCAGTCAGTAAGATACCAGTATAATAAGGTAGTAGTGGAGCGGTAAGCAATGAAATAAAGTAGAATATGAAGCAGAAACAACAAAATATTGAGCGGACCGTGTGTTTGGCTCCATAAACAATTCCTCTAACCTTCGTTTGCCATTAAAATTAATGGTGCTTATTTAGCTATATATCTTCCCTATATTGCAGCCTACTTTCTGCAGTGAGTTCAAGAAGGGCCAGTCTTCATCATCCTCCTCATCAACATCAAACGAGCCGTCCTCCCCCAGAGCACCCTTTGTCGTAAAACGTGTGATTTGTCCCTTAATAATATGATCTTTTCACTGTGTAACCTTACCATATAGTTTACAGGTTTTGGATGATGACTGTTTGTTTTGCAGCACCTGAGAAGAAACACAGACTTCCATCGGCTTATAACCGATTCATGAAGTAAGTAGAAACCTACTCTCATATAGAGCTAAATATGTTCATGTTCATATACACAGTGACACTTAATATTCTATCTCAAGTAGGAATTAGCTTAATATCAAAGGGACTCAAATTTTTGCAAGAAGGGTGCACATACTGCAATTCTACTTCTGGAAAACCATGAGATGTTAATTTTTTTTTTCCTTTTTCATGGAAAGGGAGGAGATACAACGCATCAAAACCGCCAATCCACAGATACCTCATCGAGAAGCTTTCAGCGCGGCAGCAAAAAATGTTAGTTGTTATTTCCTTTGCTTTCGTTGAAGTTTCAGGGAAACACTTTGATGCCTTACATGTAAACTTAATCCAACTTTCTTGCCAACAGTGGGCTAGGTACATTCCAAATACCCCGACTGGGTCTATTTCTGAGACCACCAACACGGTAAGCAATGAAACTTCACTTTCTTTTGTATTCTATTTCTAAATCTTCGGATGAAAGTTAATCCTTAAATTTGTTTAGGTTCAGATGTTGCAGGATTAGTTAGCTGACGAGGCTATGTTCCCAGATCAGATGCTGAAAGTAGATTTAATCATCTGCCTTAGCTTCATTTTCTCGGACCGTACCAGTGCACCTAATTATGTATTTTAATCTTCTGAATTTGCTACTATTCACCAGCGCATTGCAATATCATTTGATGCTTGACATTTAAGAACTTCATGTCCTAATTCTCGTCTGCTGGATATTCTGCACTGTTGACTGCTGCTATTTTTCCAGTCTTCCCCTTCTTCAAAGTTCAAATTGTGACAGTCAACATGTATAATAGTATCTTTCTTTCAGTAACTTAGAAAATTTTAACTAGAAGTTCATGGGTTGCTTGGTTATTGAGGACAATGTAGTAATCTGAAATGATACTTGAAAGCTACAAAGATAGTAGGAGTGATAAATATAGTGCATAGTGCCTACTTTTGTAACAACAAACTTAGAACTTAGAATAGACATCTTTTCTAGGAAAGGTTCAGTATTGTCTTTGGTCTTATGGCAAACCCAACTGGATTGTGTTGCTTCACCAAATGGAAATGCATAGATGTATATACATTGCTAAGAGAGACAAAGATGTGAGATCAAGAAAAAGGAGGATTCTTGCGTTTTTCCCTCATGTTAAAAAAGCATTAATCCCTCATTCATAGTCATATTGACACTCTTTAAATGATTATGGCACGTCGTATCGACCTTCTTAAAATGATTTGGCACTCTGCATTGTTACTTTCTGCATGCCATTTACACAAAATCATGCAAGGCACTGCAAAAAGCGTCAATGGTTATTCTATAGGGTGTCGACAAAACTATCGCATAAAAGATTTTTCCAAGTAATATAATTCATTCTCGCCAGTTACTTGTACGCCTAGTACATGAAAAAAACAATTCAAAGTATAAAATCATTTTTAAGTAATATAATTTAATCTCGCCATTTATTCACAAATGAATGTGGTAAAACAGAATTACATAATACTTTACAAAGTTATAGGTATCTCCAATTTTTAGTGAGTTCGAACACAGAAAAAAAGTGCATAGCTTTTTTCTATTTTTGTAGTAAAGCGTCTAAGAATTTACTAAATAAAAGAGTAACTATAGAAAATAGTAACTTCGCTTAGTGTTGAGGATTGTAAATACAAGGCGACAGACGACAGCTTCATTTCTCCTATTTAAAGTCCCTAACAAAGGCCAAATGGAAGATGAACAAGAAAAATAGCGAGAGATACATGGATGTTTCTCTAGCTCTGTGAATCTCCTTGCTACCAAGCTTTTGGTCACCTTCCTTTACTGTCCCTAAAGCTCCTCAGGAAACTATTCACCGGAGAAGTTGGTAACCACCCAACACAAAGCTTATGAGCTAGTGCACGTACCCGAGGAGAACGGCTTACCTTTAGATCCTATTTGTTTCACTGTTTAGAGGTCACTACTGACGGTAATAGACCGAAGAGTAAAATGCACCAATAGTCACTCAACTATGACCAATTTTTCACTTAAGTCACTAAACTTTAATTTGTGTCGATTTGGTCACTGGACTCACACTTTTGTTCAATCAAGTCATTACGTTAGCCTTCGTTAGGTAGAGCTCCGCTAAGTGGTCATGTGCCTTGCACCTGACCCTTAACTCAGGGGCAAAATCGTCAAACCCTGCAATCTCCACCATGTTCTCTTTCATATAGTCTTATCTTCCATCTTCTCTCTTGCACCCATAACCTCTTTCCTCTGTCACAACCGAAGCCATCAACGAAAAGAAGCGGTGAAGAGCAAGTCTTCTTGCCATACTGAAATGAAGTACTAATTTTAACGTAGTAGAACCCTGTCGTATGTATTTGAGTAGAAAACTTGATAATTGATGCCGCTGCCACCACCTTCACCCATCACAACCACCCAAACCTTAGTCGTGTGATTTACCACTCCCCACCATACTACAGTTACAAACACCACCATACCACAGCCCAACCACTGCCTCACTGAATCCTCGACTACCACCGATGACCAACCACCATTGCTAATTTCACAAAATCCATCCCCGCCGACAATCATAATACTAATAGTCCGTACCCACAACAACCACCATCTTCTATCATCCATACCCATAGACCATAGATAGCTATTAGCTAGCATTAAACAAGCTGAATATGAAGCCAATGAAGCATTACTGAATTCCAGAGGTACAAGCAAAATTTACAGCAGAAACTTGGCTTGTGATGCTTAGCTTGTGGGGACGGTAGACTAGCCACACTATGAGCTGTGATGCCGACTAACGCGAGGAAGACGTCAAGAAAGGTGTAGAAACACGGAGGGGATGTTTGTGGCCGAAGCGATGGGGGCCACCAGTGCCGCTGTGCTTCTCGTCGTTGGTCATTCCGCGGGTGTGCTTGTGGTGTTCAGGGCTATGGGAAGTTTGCTTCTGCTCTTCGACCACAATCACCACCATCTTCCTCCAGACCCACAAAGACCATCAAAATCCAATCGCTTTGAGCCATAAAAACCACCACATCACAACTCAACCACCGCCGGTCATCGATCCATGTCGTCGCTGACACCCCGCTTGCCCAATCTCCACTTCTTTGTCAATCTAACCCAAAAATTAGCCCATTCTACGTCATCGAAAGCCTCACCCATCGTCCCCAAACATGACGTGGAGGCAGATCGATGTGTGAGAGGGAAGGAGAGGGAGAGAGAGAGAGAGAGAGAGAGAGAGAAGAAAGACCGAGAGAGAAAGAAAAAGGAGAGATTAGATGTGGAGTGACAGTTTTGCCCCCGCTTTGATGGGGCATGTGCGCATCACGCGACCATTTAACGGAGAAAGTGTAACCCTAACTAACATAATGACTTGATTGAACAAATCTATGAGTCTAGTGACCAAATTGGCACAAATTAAAGTTTAGTGACTTAAAGTGAAAAATGGGTCATAATTGAGTGACAATTGGTGCATTTTACTCTAGACGGAATCAAAGAAATAAGGCATTTGATTCACTGTTTAGAGGTCAGTACAGCCATAATGGATACCATGATCAGAGAAATAAGGAGTTTGGTTCCGCGTTTATGCCTATAACGGACATCATATCGCAATCCTTGACCTGCCCAATGGGCTATTGTCATTCGATTACCTCGAGGTTTGCTATGGTTTTATCGGTGTACCAAAAGCATAAATATAACACAACACACCACCGGGGATGTCCAAGTCATTCTCATTGTTCTTTGTTCTTTACGACTTTCATTCTTCAAACCAAACGACCCAACGCAATCTCAATTGTATTACGAATCATTTTTTATTTACAATTGTAATTGTAATTGCAATTGCAATTGTATCTGCCTTTTAGAATAAATCTCAAACGGGCTCTTAGTGTAACGTTTTGGATAGTAAACAAACGTGCTTCTCTCATTGGGCTTTAGGCTTGGGCCTATAAGTTTTTGGTAAATTAGGCCGACTAAAATTAAGCTTCAAAACAGGCCGAAGTTGAGTGTCGGCATCAGCCGCCACAGAGCCTTCGCAGGTCTGCCCGTCGTACCTTTAGATCAACTCGTCCAATTCGGCCCAATTGATCAAAGCCTGGGCCTTGCCTGGGCTAAATTTAAGGTAGGCCATCTTGGATGCTGGGTCATGCTTAAACCTTTGCTCAAGCTAAGGAAAATGGACCGGGCCGAACATCATACTACAGGTACTTACTACAATGTGCACCAAAAGTTAATTAAGTTTGATTATGGATATTGGCTAATTTAGGAAGTAGTTATTTCCTTATATTTTAGCCTTCCCAAAGGTTGGAAATGTGATCAGCATCATCTGCTATACACCAGAGGTGATGTACTAAAAAGTCCCGCTAAATATTTTTTACTGACAAAAAATTGTTATTATAAATTTCAATAACAGCGGCAAAATACTTTCAGTGACAATCTTTTGTCGTTAAATGTTGTAAAACACATATGTTGTACAACAGAAAATCTTAACCCTATTTTCACGTTTTGTTAAGCTTTCCTACAACTTCGGTGTCACATTAAAATTCGTGTTTTTATCACTAAAGCATGTTTTAGCGATAAATAAGAGTATGAAAAATCATATAAGTCTTGAAATCAGACGCTAAACTGATTTTGAGTTATTGGTTGAGCTTGGGATAAGACTTTGGAGTGGGCTCTTTTGGGACCTTACATTTTTATTTGGCATGTGCAATAGTTAGGCTATAGCTATGGTTACGGTCAAAGCAAAGATTTTGATTGCAATTCCGGTAATAAGAATAACGTAAAATCCTCTTAAATAAAGACTATCAGGGAAGGAACTCTTACATGAAGCAGAGGGGGGACTTTTGGATTTTTTTTAAAAAAAAATTAGATAACAGATATCTATATATTGTATATTTATGAAAATGCTATTATAAGTAACATTAATTAAGCAGGGTCCGTCTTACTGTGTTTTTTACTCTTTGGACCATTAGCCGTCGTAACTTTCTTTTTTCTCATTCTTTTGTTTCATCTTCATTCTTCTAAATTTCAAATATCCAGATTATGAAAAAACACGGATTGATCAAGGTTATTAGTCCTTTTTTTTTTGTTTAAATTCTTATAACCTCAAGATATACAACAACAATATGATAATCGATGTATATAGTTATTTTTCTTAAGTTTTCTTGTTTTGTTAAACCTTGATGAACTATTTCTAATTTTAAGTTATTGATTTTTCATGTTTTATGTGAACTTAAACTTTCTAAATTCTTTTATGTTAGCTTAATTTTTTATACCTTTTTTATCCCCTCAGTTAGACTTTGTGGGTTCGCCTCCGAAGACCGTCACTAGTAAAAAAAAAGTTTCTTCTCCTTGGATGAGTGTCTTCAAACTTCCCTCCTCATTACGAACTTCTGACTTGCACCGGATTCTGCACACCATCCGTTTGCGAAGGGAGCCTATATATTCATGCATAGTCCAATAGTCTTTTTGGCTTCTGCCACCTTTCCTTGATAGAAAAGAAAACCCATGTCCTTTTGTATCAGACAACATGATTTTTTCGTGAAAAATTGGTGCATCCACACCATGTCCCTTCCAGTAGCCACTGCTTAAGGTTAGACTTGGCTTTGATTTGGTGAGGAAGCATGCCCCATTCTTCTTTCCGTGGCTATACCCTCCTAGAAGAAAGTAACGAAAAGCTTAGATAACGTTAGACAACGTTTTTTTTTTCCCAGTACTTTCTATAGTTTTATAAATTGAAGAAAAAAATTCGTTTGACATACAATTTTTATTTAATTTTCTTTAGTTTTAAACTGTTTTAAAAACTCCATTTTAAAGTTTTGGGTTTTCAGTTTTGATTTTATTCTAAAATCCAACCTTCAAACTTAGAAGCAAAAAAATGAGTATCATTTTAAGAAAACCCCTCACACGTAGAGCTTCACCACCACCTCCACAACTAGACACTTCCTTCCATCGGCCAAATCTTCCCTGTCATCACCCTATTGCCGTCGTCACCCACGAATCTGCACATATCGCCGTCATCACCTTATCATCGTCGACAACCACGGGTCTGCCACACCGCCTCCACATTCTCGCCACTGCCACCCACATATCTGCCCCAGCACTGCCACCCTACCATCATCGCCCCCCACGCATCTGGCCCCGTCGCCAACACATGCCTTCGACAATGAATCAAACCTCAATCCACCATTTCTATCCCACTGCCATGGACAATCAACGAGACTTCAAGCAACGCCGCCACCTCAGCGCCGTCGCACAACCCACAATTTGTCCTACCGTCACGACCCCACCACCATCGCATTTGATTATGGCGGTGGTGCTGCGAATTGGATGGCGGTGGTGCCACCTACCGATGGTGGTGCTTCGGGGAGTTATGAAATATGTTGGAGAAAAATGGTTGGTGAAAAATTTAAGAAAAAAATGGTAAGAAAAAACTCAAAATAAAAACTGACTAATCAAACACTCATTTATATTTGTAAAAAAAAAAAATTATACTAATTTTACTTTTAGTTATTTTAAAAATTAAAATTGTTAGTGATTTCAAACAGATTCTTTTAACGTTAACTTAAAATTTTTAAATTCAAATGAAAAATGAGGTGCGTAAAAGTGGAAAAAGATGAACTCAAACATGCTCGCCACTGGCGCCACAGCTCACCATCCCACGCCCCCCATCAAAACTCGCCCTACTGGAGAGCAGTAAACTGGGAAGCTTTATGCTTTGCAGGTGTCCATAATAATTTTGAAGTGGCACAAGAATACAAAGGACGTCCATTTTTTCCTCTCAAGTTCTTCTGATAATAATGTATAATAAGGTTCTTGGCCTCAAATCTAGTCATCACAAGTCACGTTCTTGTCTGTCAGCTCTGTACACAGTCTTAGCTCTTTGATGGCCGTCTTGGTAGCCTGCTAACATGTACTCCACATTAAAGGCTAATCGAAGTAGAGTGGTACATGATAAGATTGATCACCATACAACTTACATCTAACAGGTCAATTCATGAGCAGACACTAGAGGAACCACCTTACCAGAGCCCCGACCGTAGGTCTGGTGGCATCTCTGCTATCCTCAACATCATGGGCCAGGCCAGGGTTGGTGGTGGTTAGCAACTCAAATCCCCCGTGGCTAATATTCCGCTACAGTCCTTAGGCCATAGCTAAATGGGGTGCAATGCTACTGGTGACGACTATATTATATGGGCTCCGTCTGGACCGAATACATGTTCGTGTGTCCAATTTACCTATTTTGAAAGTTAAGCAATATGGCTAAAACATGTAAACCACGTACAAATTTACATAATGGTAAAAACTGGTTGGCAATGCCAAAAATTAAAAGATATAAATAAAAAAGAAAATGAAAAGAGAGAAGTGGTGCTTCTTAAAAGACAATAGAAACAAATAGTGGGAGGTTCGGGGAGTGTCGGTCAAAATAGTCACATGCGAAGCTTGCGCTCTTTCTCTCTCCTTCTCATCCGTTCTCCTCTTGAGCATTCTATGTTCTAAAGTCTTACGATCTTCTTCTTCTTTCTTCGATCTCCTCCTCCCTTAGACGAAGAATTTACAGGAGTGTAACTCACCTTTCAGCCGTGTCCATTTAGCATATGGTGAGTCTGTCACAGACCCCATTTCCGTGTTAGGCCTAATCGTGTCGATATTGGCCCTTCACCCAAAGTGAATGATCCATGTAATCCATTAATGGCTCAATAGAGTCAAAACAAGCCAGCTATCAGGGTCAACAGAATTTTGACATTTATAACATTATATATATTTGTTGTAAATGTTGCAAAAGTACATATTACTAGCCTTCAATAGTGGTAACTACTTATTATAGTAGTGACCATACATAATGACAAGCAGTTAAAAGTTAGTACAAGGCTAGATCCACTTGTCATCCAATCATAAGGTTGAGAGTGAACGATCTAAGTTAGTATAAGCTGGCATTAGCACGTCTCTTCGTGGGGATTTTGACCTTGTAATTATAATTTATCCACTCATTTGTTGCCTTTCTAATAATAAATTTATCCACTCACAGATTTTGACCTAGTGTAGCAAATTTTTTTTTTTAAAAAGAAATAACGATCTCATTGCTCAACGAAGCGGGATTTACATATTTAATAATAGACATTAAAAAATGAGAAATGTCCTCCGTCAATTGCTCAAGTTCATGTACAAATTTGGTGCTTGTTGTCAATTCATATGCAACAGTATTTACAGTACGTCACCCCTTAAAGACTTGATACCGTCTAAAGTGACCTAACTTCCTCCTTGTATCATGAATAATAATTTCAATGGGGGACACATTGCTTTCCTGTTGCTTTAAGGCCGAGATGACCTTGGCGCTGTCCCTTTCTAAATCAATATAAATCGACTCAAAACTTGCTTCTAATGCAAATGTAAAAACATAAACGCTTGATCAGCAGCTAATGCTTCTGCTTGTTCTAATTCATATATACACCTATGAGAAACTACGTTTTTCTTAAAACTCGTGATTTAAAAGTTTACAATCTTCTTGTGAAATTTGAACCTAAACCACTGGTTAGTAACCAAGTCATAGAACAGAAACACAATTAGAGCTTGTACTAGCTGCTTTGGCAGTTGTACATTTGGTAGGGATAAAAGGCAATAGTATCTGGGCAGGCCTTAGCTTTTGTTAAAGGAAGACTTTTTGTTGTTGTGGGCATATATATATTTCCTTTTGACGGATCACACACGCTTGGGCCCTCCACGCACTTGGGGTGGTTCCATGGTGCCTGCTGGAGGCAAGGTTTTTGTGGCCCATCAATGGCATCATTCGCCTGCATCATCATCATATCTCTTCATGGCTACTTATAGTTAGCATGATCATCCTACCACCAATTTCTTAGCCATCTCTACACCAACAGGAGAGAGAGATTAATTGACAGCACATGAGAAACTTAAAGATGATTGGTCGCCCTCTTCGCAATAATATTTGGTGTTCACAATAATGGTTTTATCCTAGACTTGATAATGGTTTTAGACTTTTTGTAGAAAAGGTACGTAAAATTCGTTTGAGAACTGCGTTGACATTGTAATCGAGAACTAGTGTCGTCTTGTTTCCTCGTATGCTATTTCATTCCCTTATTTGTCGCCAAAATGTTAACAGCTAAATTTCTTTTTGGACGTAAGAGTGAAAGACCATGTCACGAGCGTGAAAATACCATCGCGCTATACAATAAAGATTGTAATATCCCCTTGTGCTTGTTTATGCTGCAAGCATCGATGATAACAATATATTTTAATAATAACTTTTTTCCCCCTTACGCTATTTTAGTTGTTTAGTAAGTGTAACGACCCGGTCAGACAACATTTCCTTAAAAGGGATAATCAAGTACATATTTTTTAGATCATCTGTCAGGTCTTATAACGCGAAGACTTGTAGTATAACACGGCCGATGTGAGATTGCACAATTTCTCCTCTTTATGCCTTCCTCGCTGAGTCTCAATCACACACACACAACACATAATTAGATCGATGTGAGATTACCAAAATGTGGGGAGACATCTTTTTGGAAAAGAAATCACAGGACAATATACTACATACACAAAGAAAACTACAAATGGCCAGACATCTAGGTATTTCCGGAAGGTTGCTCGAAAATCACATATGATGTTTTTATTAGGCATTTAGTTATTAAAGCAGGGCCTTGCTTTAACCTTACTCACGTACTAAACCTAACTGCTTGGACCTAGTTTGGCTTTAATTATCTAAGATCAAGTCACTAAACTAGGTTAACAAACACTTTTCCCCCTTTTGGCTTTTCTAACTTGATTGATTCTAGGATTGATTGGGGGAAAAGCATATATCATTACATCAACCACCTAATTAGTGTTCTGGGTTAGGCTTGAAAAGTGCAATACCATAAACCAGACACCCTGTCCATAGCCATACTCTTACCCTTTTGATGGATTTTCTCCATGTTTTCTATCTGGAAAATCTCCATCCTATTTCCTGCATGATACATGTCTTGTGTAGAGATGTAAAGATTAGTGAATGTGATTTTCCATCAGTCTCAAGAGTGCTACAAAATATTTCTAAAGGTTTGGATTATCGTTTATTGGGCAGGCAAAATTTTCTCCGGTGTGTTGTTTTGAGCACTTAGAACTTATTCAGTGGTTGTCTTGTTTTGAGCACTTAGAACTTATTCAGAGGTTGTAGATCACAATGATGTGATACTTGACTTTAATCCAAACGATACACATGAAGAATAATGTTACCACACATAAACTATATAATGTATGCGTGAAGTCTTAGTCGTGAAAAACTACTATGGAATGTTTTGTCGTCGTTTACGCCCCTTATTATTTTCCACTTTCGAATCTTATTTTTTCAAAGACAAGTTTGTCTGTAACAAGAGAATATTACTGGTGCAGTATTTTAGTGGAAGATCTCCAACTTATCATGCACAATCTAATCAATCTTCTTTCAGTGGTGACTTGTGATGTTTCTTCATCCCACAATAAAAAGCACCATATGCAAAGGAAGGAAAAAATCAAAAAAGTTGAGAGACAAACAAACATTTCAAACTGTACATGCAGAGAAAAGCCATGAAGAACATTCAAAGAAGGTAAAGCAAAATCTAAAACCTTATCTTAAATGATAACACTATCAACATTCTCCACATCACATCGACGAAACATCTGTAACAAAACAAGAGTAAGAATCAATAAGATCGTATAATTGGAACTAAATTGGACCATTGGAAATTGGTGCACCTCTCTTGATGGTATCCATGTGGGTAGTCTCGTAGACTGGTAAGCCACTTGAATAACAACTCAAGTCATAATTTTGCAACTCAAAGAGATCAGAGCTTGAATCACTATCTGCACCATCATCATCATCAGCCACACTGAATTTCCTAAAATCCTTGCTTTTCTCCGAGAAGCCGGTGCCGAAATTCTTGTGTTTCTCCGTAATTCCATTGCTCAACTTGAATTTCTCATCCAACCATGCATACTCTGTGCTTCTCACCTCGTTCTGTAAGGAAGGTGACTTTGTAACATGCCCATTGTTTTGTTTGGACAGAGTAGCCCCCACTGGCTTATGATCTGAATAGCTTCTGAAATCTTTGTAAGTCTTTGTAGGAGTGTAAGCATACGAAGGAGGAGTTCTAAAACCAGAAGAAGCTGTTGATAGATTGTACATGGACTTTGACTCATGATGAGATAAATGACTAATGCTGCTCCTCCTCAGTTTTCTCCTTCCACTTATGCTTTCATCCTCATCTTTCATAGACTGTGTTGTGGAGGACTTTGATTTCTTCTTCTTGGAAGATGTTTGGTTGAAGAGAGAATTCAGGAAACTAGCAAGTCTGCCACCGGGGGAGCTTGGTTGCTTGTACTTTTTCTCTTTCATGATTTGCTTTTCCATCACTTGGGTTTGTGATGAAATTGCGCTTCTCATTGGCATGTCAATGCTGATTCTCCCACCTGATCTCCACGTTTGCTGCCTCTCTTCTCTCATGGTTTTCTGGGTGAAAATTGTGCCATGGTTATGACCGGTAACTTCGTTGGCACCGGAGAAGTATCTGGCGGCCTCAAAAACGTCGAGTTCGCCTGAATCGTGCCTCCCGTGGAGGGGTTTGTTGTGGATCTTTTCAGTGTCCGGAAGTAGTCCAGTGAGGGACATGGCTTAGAAGTTTAAGTCAAGCTACGTTTGCAATTGGTTATGGAAGTTAGGACATCGGTATTGGCAGTATTTATAGTAAGATCGACGAGTATGTAGCAAGCATAAAAGAGGGGATTTGTGAGGTTGTAAGGAGAAGGGTTGCTTCAAATGATTCAGACGGTATTGGCAGTATTTATAGTAAGATCGAGGAGTATGTAGAAAGCATAAAAGAAGGGATTTGTGAGGTTGTAAGGAGAAGGGTTGCTTCAAATGATTCAGAGAAGTCGTTTGGTAAGGTCAATTTATGAGTAATGCAGGCTCCCGCATCTATATATAGGTATATATATGTGCAAACTCGCGCATGCACACAACATGACATCCTGCATCACCTCCAAATTAAAAAAATGGCATCTTATCTGATTTTATGGTGAAAGCGGAGTATACTATAAGCGATTCTGTCGAAGAAATGTCATTTTGGAAGCGGTCCACTCTTACTTATTACTCTTTACTTAGAGACTTAATATGTATTGCCTCCGTATCAACAAGGTGCCACATATTTGGTGAAGGCATGCTTGGTTTGAACGGGCTGTTTAAAATCTATGAATTATAGTAAGCCATCTTGATTGAGAGCATTTTTTGAAAGTACCCTTCGTTCATTGCCGTAGTACATCAAATTCATGGTTTCTTCAGCTAGATCATGTGCTTCGTTAATACTATCTTTATAACTGCTTAATATTACAGAACAAGAAACTTCGGTAGGGTTTTAATCAACAATGGGACCCTCTTGATGAGAATATGTGTTTTGGGTTCAAGAGATGGCCAGTGGGGTGGAATGAGAAAAGCTCTTATCCTTCTATTTGTGTGAATTACAGAGGTTTGGGGTTATCATGTTGTGTGTTATGGGGGGCAAAGGAACTGTGTACCCTTGGATTCTCAACTTCGAATCTGTTTTAGTGGACATTTCTCAAGTGGTAATGGCCATGGCATTGTACCATGAGATCTCCTTTACATTTAATGTCACCAAAAAGAACACGAAAAAAGGGAGAAGACGAATCTCACTTTTCTTTTAAGAGATTTGAAGTTCAAGTCCTTGGCAAAATTGAGCAAAAAAATTTCTAGCTTCTATATTGGGGTAGCTAGCTTCAACTTGTTCGCCGAACAAAATAGACAACTAAATTTGATCAACACTTATTTTCGATAACAAATATTCTTTCAACCTTTCAAGTTTATCAATTATACGGGAGTCGACTATACATAATTATAAAAAGCGAAATTAAGTAACAATGGAAAATGGGCGACCACGGATTTTAAAAGGGTGTTAAGATCCAAAATATTTCAGATAGTTAATAAATATTGACCAAGCTAATAAAGCATCTTGATATTTTCTTGGGTGAGATTTCATCTTTTTACAAACCCACCCCCCCCCCCCCCCCCCGCCATTCATTAATTTTACTAGTGACACTCTTTTCCCAATGACAACAAAACATTATTAACCTCACTAAATTTTTGTCGTACATTACACAATCACTTTCTGGAGTTTTTGTAGACGTCAATTCCATTGAACAGATGAGAAGGATAGATCGGAAAAATCCAAGTGAAAGGTACTGTTTGAAAGGTTGATTCTTCATAATCTGACAAATAATAAGTGCTCATCACTTTGTATCACTCATCTTATATGACAATTACATGTTTGTTTTTTTTCCATCCATTGTTGTAGAAGTTGAGAAATGATAGATCTGTAATTTGCGAATTAAATGTGATGGGTATCTTTCAGATGAATAGCATAAAATAACTAAATAATAAATATATTTAAAACGAGTTTTTCTCTGATTTGACGTCACATGTTTTCTTTTAATTCCGAACTCCTTCATAAAGTTTCAACTTAATTTTAACTTGTTATCAGACTCTTTATTAAATTCATAAATTATGCTTCCGACACAAATTAACCACTAACTTCTTGCATTCTTACATGGAATTTGGACTTTTTCTTTTTTATACCAAATCAAGTTTGACTCTCAGGGGAAAGCAAAGATTCACCCGTACGCATTAATAAAATTGTTATGGATGAAATCCGGAGCTTGTCTCATGAATAGACCTGCACAGCACAAACGACACCGTTTTTGGTGGAGAATCTCCGATGCTAAAGTTAGAAAGTATATGAAGAGAATCTGGTGTATTCTTAAATTGAGCAACTTACCCCTTTTCCATTCCCGCACTTTCTTTATATAGAGTTCCCATCAGTAAGTTATTTCCCCTTAATGAGGAGGTTACCAAATGAGCGGGAGGTTACTCTTATTCAATGGGCAGTTTATGTTATTTAGTAGGAGGTTACTGCCATTATGGAGAAGTGAGATAGTGGGAGGGTGGGTGAACGCCACTCCCCACTTCTCCATAAATTGGGGGGCTGTTTTGATGTCTCCAGGTGACGACACGTGTCACCATCTTGTGAGGGGTATTTTTTACCCATATCATTTGCCCCCACATTCCATGTTCTTTTTTGAGGAAGAATATGGAATATGGATATTTTAGCATTGAAGTACTCTCTATATGGTTTTAATCAAAGTGATCTCTCACACTTGATGGGAGGCCCCCCTGTGGCGAACGACTTTGTCTACTCGGCGTGGCCGAGTAGAGGCTGCTAAGGACCTCGTCTACTCGGCTTGGCCGAGTAGAGGCCTTCGTTGGGGCTCGTTTACTCGATCTGGCCGAGTGGAGGCCGTGAAGGAGTTAGTCTACTCAGCTTGGCTGAGTAGAGACCTTCGTTGAGTTCATTGGGATTAGGATATCTTTCAGATGAATAGCATAAAAATAACTAAATAATAAATATAAAAATTTTCTCTGCACCACGTGTTTCTTTTTATTTCGAGCTCCTTCATAAAGTTTTCACTTAATTTTAACTTGTTGTCGGACTCTTTATTCATCCATAAGTTATGCTTCTGACACGAATTATTGACTAACTTCTTGCATTCTTACTTGGAATTTGGACTTTTTCTTTTTTATACCAAATCGAGTTTGCTTCTTATTAAGCATTAAACTTTACAATGCACAAAACCCATTATGGCAACCTAAAACTTAAAGCTATAGGAACTTTACTAAAATATGCGGTAAAGGTAAACATTTAGAATTTCCTTATGGTATTATTTCTCATAGTTAAATCGTTTTTGAAAATCTCCTATGACTTAAATCTTCTATATAAGGGGAAAGTCAAGATTCACCCCTAAGTACGCATTAATAAAATTATAACTTGAAAAAGCACGGCATGGGTATGGGTGTTTACTTATTGAACAAGGAAATCATACGTTTACAGGATCATTTATTCTCAAAAGATATGTCATACTAAATTTCAGCTTCAACGACTTAAAAAGCTAATTAGGCAATCAATCCGATTTATTGCGAAACATGCATGTCGTGCCTAGTATCAAAATAGTCTCTATATGGATGTCTTGTCAGAAGAACCGTATGGTGTTAACTTTTGACTGTATTTAGCTTAGGGAAAAAATGGAATTAATTTTTTTTTGTAGCTAAACATATGCTTAATGAAAAAATTACAGAAGTATTATACTTCAAGAAAGGTACATTTAACCCGGCCCTTTTTATAATCCATTTATTGAAATTTTGTTCACTTTGTAGACTTTAAGTTGGTCCACAGATGACTAAATTTGTATTAGTCACTTTAGGGTTGAATATACCAATTAAGAATAGCATGGGAAAACCAAGAATTTAAGGATAAATCTATATGTACAGGGACAAGAATATAAGAATAAAATGAGATATTCTGTTGCTATGATGCGATAAAAGTGCATATACAATATGAACAAACTTTGGCTCCTATCCGGATTGTAGGAATCTTTCTTCAACCCTGTATATAGTGACAATTAATAGTCGCTAAATATTTCTAGTGACTTTTCTTCTAGAGATGATTGATTGTCACTAGAAACATTTAGAGATAATTGATTGTCGCTATATAGAAGGTAGGATGAAGATTCCTCCAACCAGGGTAGCAACCAAAATTTTCCATACAATATATGTATGTAAGGCCTAGGAGATAAAGTCATTTATTCGTTTACCCTGCTACACCTTTTGAAGTGATCACTTGTGATTAAAATATTGGTTGTTTATGCAAATTTTGTTGAGAAAATAATAGGACAGTAAATCTATTCTTCTGCCTCATTATAACTGTGATGTCCCACACCAGATGTGGAATAATTTATAATTGGCCATATAAGATCATGCCTATGAACTCATAAATACCTATTTGACTAGCCCTTTTGGGGGAGGCAATACCCTGCGGTGGGCCGTGAATTGGGTCGTTAGAGATGGTATAAGTGCTGACTCTCGAAAGCTCGAGCTGAGTTATCCAGTCGGGTTGCCGATAGTTGAGAGAAACGAAGACAAGCATGGGTATATCGCACATCAAGAGGATGGTTGTGGCAACGAAGGATGAGCCGGTTATATCTAGGGGTGAGCATTTAAACCGTTGAAACCAATCTAATCGTGAAAATCGAACTAACCAATCCGTCTATTTCTAAACCGATCTAAAAATCAATCGATTTGTTTTTTTTTTCTTTCCCAAACTGTACATTTGGTTCGGTCGGTTCGGTTTGAATTTTTTTGAAACCGCATAAACCGAACAAACCGTATATAATATAACATATCTATATTTTTATATAATCCTAGTTATTTTTTACTAATCTTAGTTATCTAACCACTCATATAAAATGGGATAAATCCTAAATCCCTTAACGTAACACACATTTTTCATTTACCGCCTACATCTCACTAAGTGTTATTAATTACGATAAAAAAATTCAGTTTTTTGGAGCTTATTAGTATGTATAAGTTATTAATTTTTGGGCCTAAACTTGCCAAAAATTGAGTTTGGCGTTGGCTCAAACCGATTAAACCGTCCAAATCGAACCGTTCAATCCGTTCAACCCGCAGAAACCGAACCGTTGAAACCAAACCGTTCAACTACGGTTCAGTTTTTTTTCTCAAACCGAGGTTGGTCGGTTCGGTTTGGTATTCAGCCTCCAAACCGAACCAACCGAACCGTGCTCACCCCTAGTTATATTCCATATTGACTAGAGATAAAGGTGGTTTGTGTGATCGTGCCTTAGCGAGCGAGGACGCTAAGGTATAGAAAGGAAAAATTGTGATATCCAACATCGAATGTTGGATAGTATGAGACTGTCTTTATAAGACATTGCATGTGATCTTAGAAGTACCTAGTTGGCTAGTCGTTTTGAGGAAGACATTGCCCTGTGGCGCAGACTGTGGATCGGGTCATTACAAATGATATCAAAGTCGGCTCTTAAAAGTTCAGACTGGGCTATCCAGTCGGGTTACCAATGATTGGGAGAAATGATGGCAAGACTCTGTATATCCCAAATCAAGAGGGTGGTTGGGGCAACAAAGGGTGAGTCGGGTATAACTCACATCGGATGGAGATGAAGATTTTGGGTTATGTGTGATCGAGCCTTACGATCCTACCCATGAATTCATAAGTACTTATTTGACTGAGCTTTTTGAAGGAGACAACTCGGGTCGTTACAATAACTTTAAAACTCATTTGGAAGAAGATGCATATTTAAGATTGTTCATTTATAGGCATTAGGTTTCAACTTGCAATCATTAATCAAAACATTGCATTATCTTTTTTTTTTTTTTGGATTCGCAAACACTAACTAATTCTTCTTAACATGTATAAAAATAGCATCTAATGTGAACAAGTACTTTACTAAGTTTTCTTAAGCATCTTTTTGGCCTAAAAAAGATGCTTTAGTAACACCTTCAAATCCTTTAGTAAAAAAAATGGGTGCGAGCAGAAAAAGAGTAGTGAGATTTAGTCGTGCCCAAATCATACACGATACAACTCTTATATTATTTTCTTTGATTATTTATGATTATGTTTTCATTACCCGAGCTTTACTCTTGCACGATATTAGTATAAGATTGATTTAACGTGGATAACATGTGTTTTAACCCATTTGGACAAGTCGACATATAGCGATGGGCATGTTAATTTGTATTCTTCTTATTTAAAATAAAATTGCATAATTTGTCTTTAGAAAGTAGCCACTTTTGCTAATTAGTAGCTCAAAATCCCATCACCCAATCCGGAGGAGGCTAATGGTTGCATTTAATGTGGATGTGACCACACACGTGCATAGTCTACCTATACGAGTAAATCCAATACGTGACATGTGATGTGAACTTTTTTTTTTTGGGTGCGAACGTGTGATGTGAACTATGTAACACACACATATGTTTGTGTGTGTGTACTGCCCACATTGAAGTACCCACTATCCATCGCAGAGGTTTCAATCCAGCCTTGTGTGTGATCATGACAACCCTTTTTGGAAGACATCATTGAAATGTAAATATTTGACCTTTGATCATAATTTCCTACAAAGCGATATAGCACCCGTTATCTAACCCTGCCCACAGCAACTGACTCAAGGGTATTTTTGAAAATTCATTTAATTATAGGGGTGAATTTTGCAACTTAAAACTTTGGATGATATGTTTGGAAATCTTGAGAAAGACACATACATAATATTGAGTCCAATCCCCCCCTCTCTCTCTCTCTCTTCATTTTTTTCTCTGCTCCTTTACATCATAAAATCACACACACACACATGCATGCATGCGCGTGCACACATACAAAATCTCAACCTCTCTCAGAATCTCTCTTTCTCTCCCTCCACCATATAGTAAACTCGATCTATCACGATCAACGCTCTCACGGTGGTTGCTTGTGATTGTCTAAATTTAATTGTTATGTTTACGATGAAATGGTCATTGCCTTTGTTTGGTTCAAAAATAACAAGGCAATATTGAGCAAACAATTCCTTACATCTTGCTTGTTTGTGACTACCTACATTCATTAAATGCTTTTATCGAAGAAAATGGCGCTGACCGTGAAACCTGGCTTTGTTAAAATTCAAGCAATCAACTACACGTAAAAGTAACTAGTAGAAGCAAAAACTTTTTTTCAATTCTTTCATGTAAATGAAATATCCAATCCAACAAAGTTTTCTCAAAATTTTTCAAAGTTAGAGAAAAAATGTACCAAAAGAATATTCTCATGATCCTCGCCAATTCAGTTCTCAGCTTAGATTTATTCTAAACGTTTTCATGTAATGTGCTTGATCGAAATGAAAATATTCCAGTGGCATATGTGATAGATGACATTCTATGGCATTTTCCTCCCAAAATAGTTCTATGCTAAATATTTTATATAACAATTCAAAGTTTGGAGATGAAGGATGCAAGTAAAGATAGCATAAATTGAAGATGGAACACCAGTTATTAGGAAGCGATTCCGAATGGAAATTTTTGGTTGCAATTTCGGTAGTAAAAACATAGTGAACATTGACTAGAAATCGTTAAACATATCTAGTATCTATCATTTATCACCATATGGGATGTCGTTTGCTCTTCCTATAACTTAGGTTGCACCCAATTTTTTTTTTAATTCAAACATAGTATTTTTGTTTTGATAATAAGAAGAATGTAGATCAATAAGGTGGTGATTAACGAAGAGTTCACGTAAGGCTTTACGGACATAAGGCTTTACGGACATAACAAACCTATGTACTGTACTGGGATCCTGATTGTACACGCAAAATTTGCCAAGTTGCATGCCTCTCGTTTCTCATAAAAAGAAAATGTGGAGAGCAATTATATGAGAGTTGGGCCATGCTACGAACATTCTGAATGATAGGTGTTGCAAATTAGTCAATAGTATCACTTCCGGTCATCGCTTGGCTTAAACGACTCATTTTTCAAGCATGTATATGGTCTAAATAGCTGGCGAGACGACACAAACATCATATCTGGTTCTTTGCTTGCTCCATATCTGGAGGTCCATGGAAGAACACAAAAGCCTTGATTTTAATTTCGGCCACACGTAGTTGGCCCATTAGGCCACTAGCTTAGATCCTAGCCAGTGATCTTTGAACATCGGTTGCAACGTGCACGAACTGCCACCCTAAGTTTAGTGTCTTTATCTCCTCCAAAGGCAATCTTCTCCGAATACATACATGTAACATGTTTGGTTGCTTTCTTTTACTTTGCGCCATGGATTCAAAGTAACATTGCATGGCCATGGTTCTCCCTTAAGTCCCATCTGCTACCCTTAGTTCAAGGTCTCAAAAAGTTTTGAAAGCAAAAATAAAGGGAGAAGTTGAAGTGGCATGGACTGTTCATTCATGTCAAAATTGTGAACCAACCAAAGATAGAGAAGAGTCCTAAAAGGGTTTTTAATTATCAAGGGTTTTGTCCCAAAAACAGTGACCCACCATTGCCTGTGGCCTCGCTAGACAGGCTACAATCTTGGCTAAGTTCTATCCCTCTAGAGAGTCGTTTGATAAGGGTACAAGGGCCCAACCATGTGCCTGCTGGTGAGACAATTCCGTTCATGACCCTAAACTGTCCCCCAATCTCACCAACACGAGCAAGCGCATTATTTATTGATGTGCGCTTGGTAGAACTTGGCCAGGTATATTAAAGCTCGGTGCCCTCCACTAGGGTTTATATTAACACCATTGCATGCTCTCAGGAAGCATATAGGCTCCTAAAAAGTCTGAAATTGGGAGCAGCTTCAATGAATTACAATTATATACCAGGAGGCTCAAATTCTTATTATTTTTGTATTCAAGCCTATAGTTCAGTGAAAGAACATAAATAGAGCAGGCTAAGAAATTTAGATGCTTGAACGTGCGAAAGGAAAGAACACAACTCCAAAGGAAAAAGTGGAGCCTGAAAGTTTATTCTCATTAGTTTGTCGCACATATTATACATTACATGATACCAACTTTTCTATACGTGGCATCACAAGCTTCATTCATAGTGCAATAACTTAACTAAAACCTGAAAAAGGTGTCCCTTTTGACAATTCTATGTGAGTTCCAAAGAAGCATACAGATCACACAGCAATGAGCTCTGCATCTCTGATCTCTATACTAAAAAACAATAAACCCACATATCTTATCCCCCAAAAAGGGCACCACTTGTACTCTCTTAGCTTATCCAGGAACATTTTTCACTTCGAGGGTGGAAAGAAAAATAGCTTTTCGAGCTGTCCATTTTGTTTTGTTTCTTTCCAGTGATCTTGTAAGCAAATCCCACTGCGGCCGCGCGGCATGCTCGTACCTGTAAAGAATGTAGATAGGTTTCATTAGTTAAGAGATGTGGTTGCTATAGGTTTACTCAGCTATTTTAAATTACTCCAAAAGTTGTCCTCAGGAGTCCATGGACGGAGACTGTCAGACTTGCATATTTTTAGTGTCCATCTCTACATTGAAAATACAATCCCTCCGTATGGGTTAGTTGAATGTTTCCTAGTGCTTGCAAGCTTTCAAGCTCGAAAACTGTGGTCTCAAATGTGTAGCACGTTCATACAACTGTTGGTTCCTTTCTCTTTTGCGCCATTGCTTTACATGCCACATGATTGCTGAATAAAAGGATGCATGTCTCTCTCCCCCTACACATGCATTTTGTGTTATACGCATGCCTAGCTTGTGTGGAATTACTAAGTGTAGAGGGTTAGTATTACAATCCATTACAAGGATTATAATTTGGTTTTGCTGTGTGCCTGTGGCTAGATTTATTTGGAAGGAAGATGCTATAGATCGAATGCCAAATTTTCTTCTTTCGGCCATGGAGATTATGCCCATGCAAACTCAGGAAAATGGTGTAAACCTCAGACCAGTGAGTGAATTAAGGTGTTCCGAATATTTATGTTGGGAGTTTAATTATGGGCATATAAGGTAGAAGTGAGCCCCAATCTGGGCATATAAGGTAGAAATGAGCCCCAATGACGTCATATCTAACTTTTGATCTAATTATCGCTTGAAAAAAATGTACCCAACATATTTAAACGACTATAGTGAGAAAATGCTAATCTTCTCTCGTGATGTGTCGCTTGGATTTCACTCCAAGTATGTATCTTTTTTGGTTTACTTATGCTACTAGCTTCTACCAATTCAAACTAGGTAAAAACAAACTCCTCACAAATATAGAAGAAATTTTTTATAATATAACGACAATTAATGATTGCCAAAGATAGTAAATCAATTTTTTGTTAACACCATTGGCAACAATTCTGAACAACATTCTGTTTTTTTTTTGCATAACAAGTTTAAAGCCACTAAAAATATTTGACGACCATTAATTGTCGCTATACGAGAATGTAGCTATCTTCCTACGACCTTGGGTAACAACTAAATTTTTTTGAAAACAAAATAAAGTGGCCAAAATAAATCAGCTTTTATAACGCACGATATGTTAGGAGAACATTTCCACTAATTGGATCTCTTTTACTTCTTTTTTCTAATATAATTTTTCTTATTTCGTCCGTATATAAAGAAACTTCGTGTCAGTATTATCTTTGGGTTTTTTAACCTTGAACAAACTTTGGCTGCTACCATGATTGTAGAAATCTTCTTCCAACCCCTTTTCTGTTAACATTTTTAGGGATAACTTTTAACAACACCTTTTTAGCGTCACTAAATAAAAGTTACAAGAAACATTTAACAACCATTAATTGTCGCTACATGAGGGGTAGTATGATGATTTCTTCGACCCGGGTATCAGCCTAATTTTTTCCTTTAACCTTGGCCTCTAAAGTTCTCTCCATTAGTTAAATTATTACTATTTAAAAACATAGAGAGTCGCACTCGCACATCATCTTAGGAGACTGAGAAGCCCAAACAAGCAAAAGGCCCAATCTTTAACAGCCCAACTATTCGAGCAATTCGCTGGTTTGCCCAATTTTATGTATGACCTTGGGCCACATATTATGGACTATGGAGCCAAAAGAGAAAAAAGAGAGAGAGAGAACATTTTGTATGTAAGGCTCTTAAGCAAAAAGTTTATGCCTAATACATTTCTTTTATAAAGCAACAACTTTAATTTTATAATAAAAAAATTAAAAAGAATGCTTTATTCGTTTGAAGAAGAATCTAAAAAAAAAAAAAAAAAAACAGAGTTACGGTTTAGCCCTAAGACCATCAATGTGTTATGGTGCCGTATTTCCAAACTCTTGGAAGGCTAGGGCAAACAAGCAAGGTGCAACTTAATTTAGGCAACCCGTTCTAGCACGTGGAAATATAAATATATGAAGTCGTTAGCAAAAAAATGGGCTGATTAAGATTTTCACAGGCTCATCCAACCCTTGCCAAGCTAGTCCATCCAAGTGTTGCATAATTATGAATACCAGTAGATTTAATACACTAAAGTACCAAAACAATAAAACACGATATACTAGCTAACTTTATTTCTATTTTTGAAATATCTTCGTTGTCCGTCACTTTACTCTAATTTTAATTTCTAAAACTAACAACCTTGTTTTTTAATGCATGTTTACTGACTTCTCTGATGATTACTTTCTGTGATCTTTTTTTTAGTAATATTATAGCCTATAGAGAAATTGAAAGACTTCTATTTTCATGTTGTATAACAATTGGTTTTCATGCTAGAATCATAATATTTGCTTTACGATGATTTGTACATTCTTTAACTGTCTTTATGGTATTACATAATGCAACGAAAAAAGGCAATTAAATTGAACCTAAAGTTTCATTTACAAAGGTCATCTACAGGAAAATGTTACAAATATCGGCCACACTACTGAGTCGATTATCTAGGTACAACCTTAGTTGCTTAGTATAATTTAAAGAAAATACTAGCTTCTGTAACTATTAAGGACCGATGCACGAAGAACAACCGGCACTTATATGTCCATTGGCCCATAAATTTAGACCTTCATAGCAGATTTCCGATAGTGAAGGCAGACTCCTGATCTGTTGAGAAGAGCGGTTCTAGCGGCCACTGGTAGCGGGCTTAGAAGTTGCAAATAGTGGACAAATGGAGCGACTATCCAGCTATGAAATTTCGGTTCTCTGCTAAAGACGTTTTGGAAAGACTACAATTATAGCAGAGAGAGGACACGGAAGACCTTTCTAGGGAAGACGGTCAAACACCCGACTATAAGGCTTCTGGCCGAGATAGCCTAACGCAGGGAGAGAACCTGCTGAGACTAGATGGAAGCCCAAAACCCCCCGTCTAGGGCAGCCTTTTCATTACGCTACATTTGTTCTCTGATGATCCAAATTCAAAAAGGAGTTTGAAGGCAATTTTGTGCTCCACCTGATCGGGTAAAAAATGACACTCACCTGGTTAAAAGACAAACCTTTAAACATGGTCCGAATACCTTGGTGGATTACAAGGTTCTTTTCGACACCTCCACTAACAACCTCCATCACTAACCGAATTCCGCGCTACATTATAAGGAGTACTGTTCGTATGAAGGCGAGACTGGTACATCTAAAGGCATCACGCATGCCATGTCATCTACATATGAGTAATTAATCAGCCTAAAAACAAGTCCATTGAGGACCGATTCGCCTAGCACAAAGTGGGGTATGCTGGTGATTATCAAATCAAATACAACAATGGCTAAATAACACATGGCAAGATCCGAGCATGCGACAGACACATGGTTCTTCATATAAGGCCTAAGGTTTTTTGCTATGCTTCATGTCGTCCAGTGAAGAGTGGTAAAAAATGTGGCAAGGGCCCGATGGAAATCAGTTTGGAAGGTAAAAAAATCATATTCCTAACACGTGGCAAGGTCAGATAATCCAAAGAAGCTTAGTTTGAGCAGGATGGTAAAACATGCATGCTTAGACACACAGCAGCCCCAAATTGGATTGCCTTGGCAGCTTGGTGTGAACTTAAACAAGACATGCATGCCTAAAAGACTTGGCAGCTCCAGATTGGATCAACCAGAGGCCAAAAGATTACAGCTCGAACATAAAACTCATAGGTATTGTATGAGTTACTCCTCTTCACAACCAAGCACAAACTATCACATGCTTAAAAAAAAAAAAAAAAAAAGCACAAACTATCACATAGTTTATGTTATCACACATTCGTTTATCTCAAGTAAATATGTTTACCTTAGGTTATGATAGAACATTAGACCAATTGTTGTTCTCATCCAAACAGTCCCTAAAATTGTATTAAATCCTTGAATCAAGTGCTTTGAACATTCGAAGTGTATTCATTTCCACTGCATTGCTCAGTTGCAAATACTACGAAGGTAAAGTGCCTTCATTCATTGTATTCTTCATGCTTAGTCTAATTAGGAATAGGAGTAGATTAGTTAGGAGTAGCGATAATTTAAATAGCACTAAAAAGCCAGAAAGCACTAGGCACAATGAACTTTGAGGATTTTCAAAAGTCTTTATTCATTGTGTGAAGAAGTCAGATTAAGCACTTTCCGCCCAAACATCATACTGTTTGAAATTACTTGGGAATTGATGAGTTTCGTACGTGGTCCCTTTAGAACCTTGCACGCCTATGCACCTCACAAAAGCTTACCTGTTTACACATTGCACATATGTGCTTGAGCTGTTTAAAAGGCAAAAAATGTGATACACTGTGGAATGTTGCATATGCATCGAGTATGTTGTGAAGCACCATAACCGAGCCACGATCGCATGCATCATGCATGTGCATACTTTAGCGTGCCAGCGGGCTGTGAGGATCAATACGACTCTTTAATGGTGCACTTTCCACTTTGCATGTAGGAATGGTCGGGAGTTGTGACTTGGGCACGTTAATTTTTTTCGATTCAGTCTTGTAAACACAAATGGGTGTAATCGAATGGGCGTGCCCGATCACCAATGATCTGACGATTGATCATTTCCTAATGGTCAACGAAATCTGGTAGGAACAGTTGCAAAATCTTGACCATTGGATCAAGAAGCCTGTCGATCTAACGGTCAAAAATAAATGGGCAATTGATAGGACGTGGCTCCTACAAGAGACACAATGGCTCTATACATAGGCTAGAAATTAAGCCATTATGGACACACTGAATTCCGTGTTTCTCTTTTATCTCTCTCTGCATTTTTTCAGCTTCCATACAGATTCATTACGGATGAAATCTATAACACTGTGAGCCCGTTTAGGATTGATTCTAAAAAGCAGAATTCTGCTTAGATCTTAATCAGTTTTCAAAATCAGATTTAATCTACCTTAAGTAGAATCACTTTATTGTTTGACAAAAGTAGTTGTAAACTAGCTTAAAGTTATAAAAGTGTTTGGATAAAAAATACTTAAATCAGTTTCACTGTGACAAAATGACCGTAGAGAACATTTAATAAATAAATATCTTATATCAATTTAGAAAGGTGATGTTAAGATATCTTTCATTTGTAAATAACTACACTACACAATTAAATTATCAAAAGTTATTTTTATCCACCTACAAGAGTTTTTTTTTTTACTTTAAATTAAAAATACCCACTATCTCACATTAATGCTTATAGTATAATAACTTTTGTAAATTAATTAAAGGGTATGAAATATCCTTTTGTGAGAAATATGTGGATTGTATGATAAATTAGAAGGTCAAACTTGATTATGAGAAAAATGATTATTTCATAATCCTCAATTTCCAGGATTATGGATTCAATCAGTTTTGAACTTTTTGAGGTAGAATAAATCTCTTAATCTATTTCGCCAAACACTCACAAACCTGATTTAATCTAGATTAAATCAGTTTTAACCATCCCAAAATCAATCTCAAACACCTCTGTATATGCGCTACAACAGAGTCAAACAAATCTCGGCGGATTAGCAAACACCTTAGGTTTTTCGATTATGTCTTCACTAGTGCATCATGTACAATTTTTTGCTTGGGCTTCGTTGTATCACGTTGATAAATTCGCCAGCAACCCTGACGAGACTAATGCACACCAGATTTATAAGTTCTAACTTACAAACAAGTTGCCATATATATATATTTTTGGAATATTTAATTGAACTTCTGCGTTGAAGATATTTGCTTTTTCCCCTCTCAAAGGATGGGTCCAAATTGATTGCGACGGAACTTACTCTTTTAATAGCAATAGCAGAGCAACCCATGTGAAAGACTATGGTCCAAATCTGGCATTATAATGTAACCAATGCTTTGGCTTTTGTGACTTCATTTTCTTCTAAGGACTTCTGACTCTATTTGGCTGTTGCGTTACCTTGTTGGTCCTGATAGAGAACTTTTTTTCCCTTTCGACCATAGTTCATGAAGTGAAAATGTTGTAATCGAAATTTCTTTTTGACCAAATTTTACTTGCATTCGACCATGGAGTGTGCACTTTTGGTGCGCACGTGTGTGTTTGTTTACGAGACCTGGTCAAGGTTTCTTATTGTTATCTCACTGTGATTTATTTGTTACCGTTCTAACAAAGTTTTTTAGATTTTATTTCTTATTCTCTTTTGTCTTTGGTGAATTTTGCTGTTCTTTTCCATACACATAGGGCTTCTATATGTGGATGTTGTTTTACCATATCTTGTTTTTTGTATATTTATAAGCTATATTTGCTTGATTTTCAGTTATTTGCAACTGTATTAAGATACATGCATTTGTTGGTTCAATGTGAAAATTGTTAAGGATTAAATTATATGAATTTTTCAAAAGAGATGGAAATTTGTGGACAATGTGGATATTATTTGAGAATGAGATATTGATGCTTATAAGGAGAAAAAAACCGAATCAGATGTAGTAATTTTTTGTTTGATGGGTAAAATGATTGAAACGAACCATAGTATCCGGATCGTTTGCTATAATTACAGCGGACATGTTATAACTCGTTAGATCAATTTCAAGGGTTCATATATAGCAACCCCAAAAAACACAACGAAGCTCTGTATTTTGGAGTTAACGACCGTTCAATCTTCCATCCAATAATCTTCTCTGTCTTTCTCTCTCCATAAACTCTCCCTCTCTAGAAATCCACATCTGAAACTAACTCCTCTATAGGAATTGATGTACCTCCTTCGTTCCTTTGGGTGCTCGTGACTTCGGCAGGTGGGGTGAGGGACGATTGTGGGTAGTGCTTGATGCTTGTAATCGGAGCAAGGGATAAGTTATTGTGTGTAAATCGTAGCTGGTCATTTTTATAGATCGATGGCCTTTAGATCGGTGGCTAGTGTATAGATCGTGGCTGGTCATTTTTGTAGATCGGCGGCTGGCGTGTTGATTGGTGGCTATGGATATGATGAACGAAGATGAATTTGTTTAATTAAGTGATGGTGGTGGCATGTAGATCGATGGTCGACACGATGGTTGCGACATAGGGCCGTGGTCGTGAGAGGGAAGATGGGAGACGGTGCCATCCGGCTATGTCGTCGCTGAAAGGTGGATGGTCCTCACCGGCAGATAGATTGTTGATAGAAGACGAAATGTGAAGGGTAGTTGCCCGCAGATTGTTCGGCAGATCTAGAGATTTGGTTACTTTGAAAATCTCTCCAGATCTGCCTAACGGCAATGTGCCGTCCATGAAGCCTCAAAATGACTTAGTTTGGCCCCTTTGTACTGGTTTGCTGATGTGGCGACGTGTGGTGTCATGATTCGACGGTCTTAACTAGAGTTACATCATGTCTTCTGTAATCCTAGTTACAACAAACGATCCATATCCTGAACCATAAGATATCCCGGGTAGCACTTAATATACTCGAATAGAATACAATGCAACTATATATTGACCAACCCAAACACTTATTTAGCATCACTTTCCTTAGCAAAGCAATGACGTTTCTTACTTTTCAGTGTTATTTAGCATTTTATATGGCATTCGTACTTCACATTATTGCTACAGATTTTGAACGCCTCTCAGAATTTCAAGTGAAGTGACTTAGCTAGGATGGAACTTCCATAAGTCTATAAACATACTTAGATGTACGGCGTCTTTAGTCTTTTCAGTCTCAAATTCACAACTTGAGCAACGCTTTTTTAGCCAAAACTCCTTACATATAAAGTTTATACGTACGATGTCTTTTTAGCGGTAAGTGCATGACTTGAGCGACACTTTTACGATGCCTTTTTAGCGACAAGTGCACGACTAACTAGTGCGACACTTTTGAGGCCGCGGCTCCACACAAGACCAGGACCCTTCAAAGATAAGAAGCAAACCGGAAGAAGGGTCCATAAACGGAACTTGCACGGCACCAAGGGGTTCAGCCTTTTCAGGCCCCTCAAACCCTGCCACCGCGAGACACGTAGCCTCACCTTCCACCCGTCTTATTACCTCGGAGCTTTCCTCCTCCTTTTGATTAGCTTACAAGCACAAACCAACCTCCATCGATGGAACAGCCATTTGATACGACGTTGATCTCGACCGCAGCGTCAAAACAATTCCACCCTCGTTCTCTTAGCAATATCACAATCAAGTAACAGTGACTAGTTCGTATTAACCAGTCAATACCAGGGGCATAGCCGTCACATAAAACTAGTACACTGCCATTGGTCTGGGATGCCCCAGTGGGTGGTCGACACGTCTACCCCCAAAAAGAAGGGCTGAGGTGAGTGTTTTAAGGTTCGCATTTATACTCTCTGTCACTTTGTGAGCAGAAGTCAGACATACAAGGTACCATATATACGTCTATAAAGCCTCTTTAAAACCCTAAAAGTAAAGTGCACCCCTATTTTTAGCACACTGTACATTAACCGAAAGAATGAGAGACCTTCTGAATTTATAGTTTCTCATATGCTTAATTACTCATGCACCCTTTTATTATCTTATTTCAGTGTGTCAGAAAATGTAATTGACTGTGCAGATAAACTTTTCAATAAACTTGGTGTAAGAGCAATATTACGTGCTTCTTTTTTTTGTTTCTTAACTTGTTACTTCTGTATCCGCTAAGTCTTTGGTGTGACTATATATACTTTATAGTATTTTGAAAGTTGGTATTTCTGCTCCGTAAATTCACTCAACATAATACTCTGTACTTATTATTCTGCGATAATACAATTTTAGTCTCCTGAACTATCCTCGCTTTTTTATTTTGGTCCCTGTACTTTAAAATTCGTTAAATCAATCCATGTACTTTGTGCCGTCATCAAATAGATCCCTCCTTTGGGATTTCCCGTCAAAAAAGACCACGTGACAGGCACGGGGTCTTTTTTGAAGGGTATTTTCGGCAAGCGAACCGCTTGCCAATTGCGGGGCATTCCAGCTTAACGTTCCCGTTCTCGTTGCGAACCACGGTGTAAGACACTTGCTTGGACTCCTCGTCCACCTCGGACATCTTCCTGCCGATGAACCTCTTCACCGAGAAGAAGGTATTCTCGGGGTTGACCACCGCCTGCCGCTTGGCAATCGGCCCGACCAGCCGGTCCCCGTTCTTGGTCCACGCCACCACGGATGGCGTCGTACACTGCCCCTCGGCATTGGTGATAATCACCGGCTTGCCGCCCTCCATGGCCCCCACGGCCGAGTTGGTCCTCCCTAGATCGATCCCTACCACCTTCTCGGCCACCACCCGGAGCTGGTCCGTGGTGCCGCATCCCCGTCTTTGCTTGCTGGTCTTCCTCAGCTTCTTGAAGGCCAATTTGGGCACTCCAAATGACACCGTGTTGGTCAACCCCCGCCGAAGAAGGCCGTTTTAGCGCATTTTGGAGTCGAGTGCTTCGATTGGGAAGCTAGAGGGGTTCCTCCTATCAATTGAGCAGCTGATGTGGCCATATTAGTTCGACCCAGAAATTGGACTACTGAATGTATGTGAATATGCGAGTGTGACCCTAATTGAAAACCCAAGAATTTTGGGGATAGAAGAGGCTTTGGTGAAACTTTTAAAGGGGTTTGTGAAGATAAAGAGAGTGAGGAGAGGGGAGAAAAAAGAGCGAGGGTTTATGGGGCTTGGCCGGGAGTGTTCTAGAAAGATCGATAAAGGGGTAATGTCTGGTTGTGATTTCAGGGACAGGGGGTTGGAATCATCGAGGCTTGGCCGGGAGTGTTCTAGGCTTGAGCTGAAGGCTACTGCCTACTGTGGGTTGTGTTCGTGACTTGCCGGAAATACCCTTCAAAAAAGACCCCGTACCTGTCATGTGGTCTTTTTTGACGGGAAATCCCAACGGAGGGATCTATTTGATGACGGCACAAAGTACATTGACTGATTTAACGAATTTTAAAGTATAGGGACCAAAATAAAAAAGCGGGGATAATTCAGGGGACTAAAATGGTATTATCCCTATTATTCTCAAGCCATAATTGATGTATCAAGCACCTATGAGCGTAGCTGATTGAAACTCAACATTGTTGTAAGTTTTTTTCAATGAGAATAGCACGTGGAAGTGCAAAGTGTGTAGTGCGGATATCAACTTTTCCTACTTTCCTTTTCTCTATCTTTTCATTTCGAATTCCTTGTGTGGTCAGGAAAGCATTTTTTTGGCAATGGAGATAACGATAGTACTCCAATCTACATAGCACCGTACATGCTTGTTTAAATGTGTAAGTTACTGTTGAGTATACCAGCTTACGTAAGACCTACCAACAAAAGAAGAAGAACAAATCGTACCCTAAAAACATAATTAAGAGGAGAAGAGCAGAAGAGGAGGAAAAAGAAGAAAGAGAAAAAACTGAATATATATACATATAGTAGCATCCTAGATATGTAGATGCACCCATATATATGCATAAAGATGGGAGATTGTTGCTAGAAAATAAAATAACCATTTAAGGGAATCTTGCAGGTGGTAATTATAGCAAGATTTTGTTATCTATATTTGATAAAGAAACAACAGGTATATTACAGTAATATAATGGGAAGAGGAAGAGTGGAGCTGAAGAGGATCGAGAACAAGATAAATCGGCAGGTGACGTTTTCAAAGAGAAGGAATGGATTGCTCAAGAAGGCTTATGAACTCTCTGTTCTTTGTGATGCTGAGGTTGCTCTCATCATCTTCTCCAACCGTGGCAAGCTCTATGAATTTTGCAGCACCTCCAAGTATGTTTTTCTATATACCATATGCATGAAAATTCTATTTGTTTTCACTTTCTCTATATATCATATGCAAGCTCTCTGAAATATGCTTTATGGAAATTCTATTTATCTTCTGTTTGTGGGTGTTTCTTTATTTTATTTTCTTACCAAGTTTTAGAGGAGAAAATGGAGAAAATTCATTGTATTATTTCATGTGGAAATTTTAGATATTACATCTGGTTTTTCTGTGAGAAGTGCATAATGAAAATCCTTGATCTTAGTCAGCTAGTAAATTATCCAGTGTCTTGAAAATTTTCCATTGAAAAGTTTTACATGTCTCATTTAATTGGATGAGATCTGAGGCAGAAGAGAACTGTTTTGACTTCCTATATATATTGGGTACTTTGTCTTGATGAGCTTAAGCAAACATAAAAAAAGATATTCACATACAAGGAAAAAACCATTTTCTTCTTGGCTTCAAAGCTGCACATTCTTACATTTCTTGGGAACAGAAAGTTGTAAGAGCTGATAGGAAACAGAATAGAAAGGACATTCCTCATTACTCAGAGTGAAATCAACTAATATCATGTCTTGGATTTGGACTTGTTTACATGGCTTCTTCTTAGTTGGCATCTACATTTCCAATTATAGAGGTGTACTTTTGACTATATGTGTAGAGACGGAAGTCTTATATGTAATTCGTGTGGTCATATGGTTGTATTGGTATTGAGCTTCTAGTAATTTGTATTCAGGACTATCCTGATATAAAGTGTCAAACTGAATGCTTTCACGACTATGATTGGAGCCCTAAACCCTCTAAAGAATGTATTCTTAAGTGTCCACCAATGTTTCCTTTCATTGTAATCCTTTGATTTGGCTTCGATTAGAGTAAGTTTTATGTGATACCTATGACCAAAAGGCTTAAGAAGAATTTTGTTTTCTTGATCGGTCTGAACTCTGCATTTTTAACCCGCATTCTTGTTACTTCCATTGGTCTTATGTAATTTCGGCTTCTGGATTTCTTGAGCAAAGAAGATTAATGATGCATCATCTTTTCATGATCATATATAGTTATGTCAATTGTTATCAAGAAATCTCACATAAATGATCGGTTCTACGAGTATGTGGGGCTTGCAACTGAATTTGTAGTTTCGGTCATAGTGAAACTTATACTACATGAAGTTTTCAAGTAACTTATTCTTTGTATCATATGAGAGGAATAATCGGTAATGCTACTTTAACTATGCATTGGTTAGATCGTTGGGTTGTAGATGTTTCTCTTACCATTTCCTGAAGAATTGATGTCCCGAAGTTTCTTTCTTTGATATTTCTTAACATTACTTTAGGCTTAAGCAGATGGCTGGTATAATTAAGAACTTCATTCTCGACACAATCACATATCTTATCCCTGAAGAGAGATGGTATGGATCAAGTTTGATGATTTATTGTCTCTGAGAATCATCGATCATATTAAAATAACTTGATCTATAAAAAATGTGCGTGAGTGAAGAAGATGATGTAAAAACAGGCTAGAAGGGAATACGGGCAAAAATTGTCAAAGCCATCTTCACGTTATAGGAGATGTGATGTAATAATATATGGCTTCTTATCAATAATATCTAAGGTGAAAGAAATTAAACACAATAGACTACGAGGAGTAGCCTTCAAAATGCCTACTTTTTACCAAATTACATGCTTGTACCTTTTGGGTTGGCAGCTTCCAACTGGGATTATTTCCAGGCCAAGAGAGAAGCCTTAAACGCATTCTCAAGAATTTTTGTTGGTTGAAGTGCTTTACTAAATTAAAAGCATCATGTCATGCCATGTTCATTAAACCTCAAGAAAAATTGAGAAGATATTTTTAATTATTGATAGCTTGAATTCACAATCAGTGTTTCTTTGAATCCCTCAAGGTTGTGGAAGGTTTCTTAATATACTTTGCTACTGATAATTCCCACCCTCTCGCGATATGAGGTATTGGGCTACTTATGCTATTGCCCTCTCCCTCTCTTGATTAGATGATTTAATGTCCCACCATTGTTTCACTTCGTTTTGCACTTTCTTTGTGTTTCGGCAGTAAATAATCACTCTTCTTTGGGAATCCATACACTTTCATGTTGTTCGCAAAAGAATAATGAACTTTCACATATCTGTTCTTTACACTTTGCTGATTCTCCAAATAAGGATGGGCAAAAGGAAACAAATAAGCAATTATGTTAGGGAACAAAATACACCTAGTATAGCCAACAGACAATCTCAAAGCGGAGGTTCTTTCAGGAGATTTAGAGAGAAGGGTTTTCTTTTCTGTGATAAAGGCAATTCGAAGAGAAGAAGCCGTTTCTCACATTTCAGTCTCTTTATCATTCTAAGTTCATCTTCCGTTTAAGCTGTAGAAAAAAACTATGAAGATGAACCAAGTATTTTAATGATCACTTGAAAAGTTTCGATATTTTGTAACATGACTAGAGTTTATGTACTATATTATCTCAGCAGGTCTCAACCTAATATCAAAGGCACACATTCATTATAAGCATATGCATGCTTGCAGGCTTGAAACTAATGTGCTTTACATTCAAATTATTATTTTCTTCTCCGTACATGTTCATCAAACTTCAAAAGCCCCCCTCCGCCCACTCCCTTGCTCCCCCGCCTCCCTTCCCGTCCTCCATCTATTGCAATTTGCGTATAGATATATCAAGTTGGAAATTCAAAGCGTATAAGCTGCAAGATAGCTAAATGCCCTTTAGTGCTTGATCAAGTAACAGTTGCTTGCTTCTTAGATCCCAAAGAGACTAGCTTATGACTAAGTAAGTCAGCTGTTCAGTCGAAAGGAGATGATTCCCTATACACTTCCCTTTCCTACAATATTTTGCTGTCCTTGGTGTTTTCCTGTGTAACAAAATCATTACGTATGGTTGAACGATTCGATTTACGTGTTACGTGTTTCTAGGACAATTTTGGTTTGGGAGTGCCGTCCTAAGATTCAAGAATCATTTGATGATGGATTCTGAGTTGATCTGCTTTGTCAAGTCATTGTGAAGAGTTTTAGGAGCAAAATAAACAAAAACAACGGAAGGGTTATGAGATGAAGCTGAAGAAGAAAAGGTCTAGGAGTTGAGGGATTGCAGCGGAACATAGTTGATGCTATGTTATAAAATTTGCTAGTGAGGAAGCTCATGCTAAACCAAAATATAAACAGCAGCATGCTAGGTGTCTACAAATACTAGAAATGAGAACTATAGAGTGAAACCCTTGAAGCACCAAGGTAAATAATATGTTAGACAGATAAGCGGATGTCTTCAAGCCACTACTCGTGCCATTTCCGCCTCAAATGGCACGAGTAACACTTCTCTATAACATCCCGTGTTTGTAATCAACAATCTAGTTCCCCTTTCAAGTGTGGACAATAGAGATTCTACCACAATCATCTAAACTTGCTTGGAAGATATCGGCTCAAGTGTGTTATTATTTGAGATGTGCAGCACAGAATTGAGTAGAAAATTTTGATTTCTAGTCTTAGGGCTCATGAAACAAGTGTTCACTATGCTAAGGAATGTTAAGAGCCTCAGAAAAGCTATGCCTCAACCTAAAACCATTTTTCTCAGGAACCTTGGGGTCTAAAAAATGGAACTTGGTCCCTTCACAAGAGCATTTCGTTTCAGATATTTTCTTCATGAAAGAAACTTCAAAAAGTGTCGAATAGATAGATAGTCAATCAATTCCAAGAGAGTTGTGCCACCATGTAGGGGAAATGAATGTAGATAACAACCTAAGAACTCAGGTAATAGATGTCAAGAGGAATAGTGGAATCTGTGACGACCAGCGCCTAATAAGTGGAATCCACAATGATTTAGAGCCATCCTCTAATCTTTTAGTTTAAACAAAAAGCATGATAAATAAGAAAATCCTAATATTGACTATATTAACGCAACCAGCTAATTAAGCTAGTATACAGAAATCCTAGAAACGGGCTAAGCAAACTACATTATGAGGCGGCACGGCATAAGTGTAGTGCGCAGTATCTAGGCTTATAGTGGCTTTGGACTCGTAATTTAGAGACCAATCTTTGTATGTTTGAACTTTTTTAGCAACCAGTGGTGTCGCTATCGTTATTGGCAGTGGTGTAATAACTCTACATAGGGGACATTTGGTGTAATATGGAGTTTTGTTGGCTCCATACCATACATAAGGTAACCAGTTAGTTTCTTAGGTGTTAGAAATGTACATGTTGCATTAGTTTCACTAGAGTTAGGGCACGTAACGGTTGAAGGAATTTGGGATAGGAATCTGTGTAACTTGCGCAAGTTATAGAGGAAGATAATGGAAAGTTAAGAAATCACTTACATTATACGAGGGGATGTTCACTCGAGAGAAAGGGAAGTGTAGTGATCAATCTATACCGTTATCGGGAGGGCATCCGTTCAAAGCTTATTTGAAGTTTTAACAATATCCCTTCACAAAACATTAAGTTTAAATCAAGGAAATCGTCGATAAATAATCGCTCATTCCCGCTACAATTAAAACTTTTTCTTCCTCTCCCTTATGCAAACACTCCACCCAGCCACTATTTTTCCTCCATTTTAACTGCTGCTTCCCTCTCAAGGAGAACACCCTTATCATGAAGCCTCTTTTGAACTTCTCATTGTACCCTTTTCTCTGTTTCTTGACATCAATCTCCACGTCCTTGGAAAAATTTAATAATGGTCATATAAGTAACTTGCATACAACATACAAGTTTAAAATCTCAGTATATATTTACTTTATAGCCTCACTACTAACCTCTATCTCAATAGCATCTATAATCCATCTATAACATCATGATCCTTTACATCTCTTATGCTATCTGCAAAATAACTTGATGGATCTTTTCTTTCTTTCCTTAGACCAACATTACTGACACACTATCGTTGATCTTATTAAGTGAGTGCTTCTATGTACGACTTAATTGTTATGTGGTTAATGTTTGCTTTTTTATCATGCAAAGGTACTGCATGTACTCCAAAAACTAGTTATATTATGTCTGTATATTGGAAAAAATAGTAAAGGATCAAAAGGAGCAGTGTGTCTGAGGCTGAACAAAAACAAAATAGCATGCACATGTGTGTGTTTGTAAGAGACAGAGATAGAGAAAGAGAGAGAGAAGTTAGAAAAAAAAAGGGAAGTGAGTAAATGACAGTGTGCGCATGGAAATTTTATGGAGGGGAGCAAGCAGTAGATAACAAGTGAAGAAGGAATAAATTGAAATGGGGACAATACCAGCGTAAGGTTTCCAAGAGAAATTGAAGAAGAGCTGTAAGTGCTGGTGTCATATATTGTATGGAACTGTGAATGAATCCAATTTAATCAGGCATTTCGGAGGTGTTACTTAATGTTTAGCTCTTAGATAAGTAACCTTTGATTCCGACCAAGTGTTTTATGCAATGATAGTATAAGTTATCTTATGTCAAAGTCTTTGAAAAGTGGTTTATTAAAATTGTCATCGACAACTATCTTTCCTAAGAAACTCGGCCCACCACGTAAAAATATATTTGGCTTAAAGTGAGGAAAACTGATATTTCTTACTGTGATCGTTTTAGCGATAAATGTTTTATTTTGTAAATGAAACCTATTTTTAAAATGTTTGAAAGAGATAATGTTCTTAGAGCTCTCGGTCGGATTATGGGAGCGAACGGGCTTTGCAAGGGGATAGTGTATAAGAGTGAACAGTGGACTTGTACGTTGGCCGGTTAGACGTTCCGTAGGAAGACGTTTAGCCAAAAGTGAATGAATTAGTGAGTTAGTGATATTCAGCTTGTAGGATGGTTGAAAATTCTTAACCGGCCAAATAATGATTCGTGAAGTGTATTTTTAATGATTTACAATATTCACTTGAAAGGAGATTTAGCAACAACTCTGAGAAGTGCTTTTGTAAGTTGCTATTATATGTAAACTGTACTTTCCGACATGTTTGGTCCAGATAGTTGGGTTACTGGTTACTTGTTGACCACATTGACGCTAATACCTTATTATCATTTTAGGTTGAAAGTGCAGTGGAATTTTCAGAAGTGAGTGATAAATTGGTAGTGAGCAAGATGGATTATAATCGAGGAGTTTTGATTGTTTAAGCTGAACTGTTTAACATTGCAATTGTGTTTTAAGGATTAATTGTTAGAGACACAGAAATCTTTAAATTACTTTCAAATGCTTTGGGCTGTTGATTTAGTTTCCGCTGTCAGTGTTATTGGTTTAGCGATTGAGGACGACAATGCCCATGAGTACGTCAATTAGGTCTACGGCCATCAACCTCAATCCTTAGTGGGGATGCTTAGGCATAAGGGAGGTAAAAATGTAATATCGGATGTGAGAAACTTTGTGAATGGCCTTATGAGAGAAACTCATTAGTACCTACTTTGGCTAGCCCTTTTGAGCATTCTCTGCGGTAGAGCCGTAGACCAGATCGTTACACTAGCCATGTGCCATGACAAGTGCGAGAATAGTGCGCAGTGTTGGTGGTTTTCTTAGTGGACTAGATGTTTCGCAATAAGCCTAGCCATGTTCTTGGTGAAGCCCTTATGCAACAAGGCGCACTTAGTGTATTTCGCAAGTTCCATCATTTGTGCTCCACACCTAAAAATTCCAAATTTGCACCCAATGACGTTCATGTGGGGATAATGAAGAAAACAAAGACCATTCTGAACGCTTGTTAACCCGAAGGAAGCATGCTGGTTCTGAAATTGGTGGTTCAAACGAGGGAGAAGTTAGGGAGGATGTGGTGAAATGAGGGGACGTGGTTCTGAAGTTGGTGGTGAGCAAGACGTACAAGAGAATGGGGGTGAGTTAGATGAGGGTGCCAACAACCCAGAGAAACTTTGGCCGCAAATAAGTATGACATAAAAGGGTAAGGTCGTGGTAAGGGTGTAGAGTTGATCCGTACTCAATCTGGTGTGGAGTGTTTTCTGTTAAGTTATCATCTGCTTTAAAAGCTTAACCTGTTAGAGAATGAGCCCAACAATGTTATCATGTTTAACACTCTCCCTCACGTGCAAGCCCCCGATTACACGCAGAGAGACAAATCAAGACAGAAATAAACTGAGTGCAAGACAAATCAAGTTAGAAATAAACTTAAGGGGACCAGATATGAAAGAGCTCTGATACCATGTTAAGTTACCATCTGCTCTAAAAGTTTAAGCTGATAGAGAATGGGCTTAACAATGTTATCATGTTTAACATTTTCTATGATACGTGATAATTGGCACATAAACAAGATGGATGCAATTGAAGATGACGTTACTAACAAGCATAATTTGATTTACGAATAGAAGGGGTATGGTAATTGAAGGTGCATGAAGAAAATCATTGAACTCCAATGTGTCAGTGGTGTATGTATAAAAGAGAAGATAATTGTTCAGGAATCTGACAGAATTTGTGAGAGATTTTCTCATTTATATATAAAGAGAGCTACATTTGAATTTATATGGATAGGATTTACATTTGATTTTGTATTTGCGTCTATAACTGAATATAAAATTAAAAGTTAAACTAGAATTTGAATAAATAAAATCTGGTCAAGAATTTAAATAAAGGATCAAATAATGGGTTTGACGGTTAGGACTGACGTCATCACAAGGCGGCGTGCAGCTAGGGCTGACGCTAGCCTTAACTATGAATCTCTAATAGGCCTGAAGGTTCGTGGGAGCAGACTTGAAGCTTGTCGCTTGAGGTGATGAAGCGTGTAGTGGAAAGGGATTTGGTAAAGATGTCGGCAATATTTTTTTTTGGTCTGACCACCCGGTATCCGGACACCACATTGGGAGCCGACTAATCCGGGTTCGAGCTGGGTGGGACCACATGGGTGGCAAAGCTCTCCCTACCAAGTTTTTAACGCAGCTGCATTCCCAGGGCTCGAACTCGAGACCTCTGGTTAAGCTAGGACAACCCCCTACCAGCTGACCTACGCGCTTGGCAATATGACCATGTGTAGAACTGAAGTGAATTTAGAGTAGACGTTGAGAAACTTGATCATGAACAAAATGAAAGTCGACTTCAATGTGCTTCATTCAGGGATGAAAAATGGGATTGGTAGAAAGATAGGTGGCACCCAAGTTATCACACCAGAGGGTGGGGGGTTTTGGGAGGGAAATACCGAGTTCGCAAAGGAGAGATTAAAGCCAAAGAAGTTCAGCAGTGCTATTAGCAATAGCACGATACTCGGATTCAGCGAAAGAGCGAGCTACGGTTGGTTGTTTCGTGCAGACCACACGACAAGATTAGGATTGAGAAAAATTGCATAACCACCAGTGGAACGACGGTCTTTGAAGTTGCCTACTCAGTCGGCATCACTAAAGGCGTTCAGAGGGAGATTATGTGATTTGTGAGAATAGAGGCCATGGTAGAGTGTGCTTTTGAGGTAACATAAGATAAGTTTGAGGGCTGTCCAGTAATGATCAATTGGGGTCAGATAATGGAAAGGTATTGAAGAGAACCGGTGTGTGGATGGTTGGAGTGAACTGGAGAGTGGCGTGGCAAGAGGTTTGGCCTATGTCATGGCCCTTATTTGGAGAAGATCAAGTATGTAGGGACGCTGGGATAAAATAAGTCCACATGGTGTGTAGACAATCTCAATTCCAAGGAAGTAATTGAGGTGGCCTAGGTGAGGAATACTAAATGTACGACGAAGCTCAGATATGAGCATGGCAATAAGGGATGAGAAGATACCGGGGTAAGTATGATATCGTCAACATAGACAAGGACGTAAAGAGTGTGATGAGGGTGCGAAAGATGAATAAACTGGGATCAGTTTGAGAGGACGAAAATCCAAATTGAAGTAGGAAGGAGAAAAGAAGACGAAACCAAGCACGAAGGGCCTGTTTTAAGTCGTATAGGGATTTGTGCAGTTTGTTTACATGAGAAGGATGTGAGGTATCAAGAAATCCGAGGGGCTTTTGCACGTAAACTTCTTCGGAAAGGTGACCATGTAAGAATGCATTGGAGACATTTAGTTGATGAAGTGGCCAGTTTTGTGAGAGGGCAAACGAAAGAATGACACAAACTATTATAGGTTTGATGACTGGACTGAATGTTGCTGTGTAATTGACGCCTTCTTGTTGGTGAAAGCCCTTAGCAACAAGGTGGGCCTTGTAGCACTCGAGAGAGCCATTTTGTTTGTGTTTAATGCGAAAGACCATGCCATTCATCGAGCCATCAAAAGGTACGAGAGACCAGGTTTGATTTTTAATGAGAGCATTGATTTTATCATGCATAGCATTGCGCCAGTGAGGAGATTGATTCGCTTGGGTAAATCAGATGGGTTTAGGATCAAGATTGAGAGTAGATAGAAGAGCTTGTAGAAGTGGGTGTTTGGAGCAGTGATAGGCTAGTTTGGGCAGATTTGGTTTAGGTTTGGGGCGAAGAAGCATGTGAAGAGTTTGAGGTGAAGGGGCGTGAGGAGAAGTAGGCTTCCTCCGTTTGGCTACCGAGAAGTTGGCGATTCCGACGGGGTTATAGCTGCTTAGGTTTTCGGTATATCTCTTTGGCTTGGGTGCAATCTGGTGATATTTGGGGTGCTCCGGGACTAGGCAGCCGTGCGATGGTCTGAGAAGGTGGGGATTCCGCCGCCAGTGTGGATGCACGCGGAATAAGGCGCGTTTGCAGCGATTGGACAGGTGGCTGATCAGCGGTTGGTGACTGGACGCGTGGCTTGGTTACATTCTGTTTTTAGGTTTTTAGCTTGTTAGAGATTTTGCTTTATTCTTAGTTGGTTAGGTTTTATGTATTTTTAATTTGTTCGTAATTATGTTGTTGTTTGTCGCCTTTTATTTTGTTGTACTTCTTATCGGATGGGGATGTCATTCGAGTGCTATCGTTAACATCAATAGTAAGGTTCTTACCACTTTTCAAAAAAAAAAAAAAATGTTAGGCACCGGAGACGGTTTCGAGGGGAGGGGTATCTGACACCATGTCATACACTTCATGAAGAAGTTCAGATGTTTTATGTAGAAATTAGGACACGTATGGGACTATAATGAATATCTAATCTTAATATGGAGGTAGGGATACAATATTAGGAAAAGTTGGGACTCTTTTAGGAATAAAAAATTAGCCAAATTTTAAAGATATTGAGAGATTGTATATCCCTTCTCTTGCTCTCAATGGTTGCTGCACTTCTGCCTATCCAAGATGGAGACAAAAATGAAAGAGATGGAGGAATTTTCATGCTCCTTTTTTTTTTTTCCCTTTCTGTTTTCTGTTTTATCTCTCTTTTTCGTTCTAATAGGCTATTACTTTTGTTTCTTATTTGTTTTTCTTTCTTCCCTATTGTTTCCTTTTTCTCCTTATCCTTTCTTATGTAACTAGGAAGAAAGATAACATTGTTTCTGATTTTATTCCAATCAACTTCTTCAATTCTTAAATTATTTGTTTTCTTCAATAGAATTCAAATTGATGCTGAAACTTGCTTCTTGCTTGATGTCGAAATGGAGTCAAGTGACGCTAGTAACTTTAGTTAGGGCAGATGACCTGGGTAAATATTTGTGGAGATTTAAGGGATAGCAACGTTACATAAGGTAGAGAAGACTTGACTTGGTAGTGCAATTTGTGGAATGTGCTCGAAACATAGAAACCGCACGCATATACAATAATTCAGCGGTGTTCTGCGGTATCCACAAGTTATATTCTCAGAAATTGCAGTATCTGGTGTCCTAGTCGGTGTTGGTGTAGAACGCGGTGTCCATATTGGTGCTGCTAGAGTTGCTTGATTTTGACATGGCAATAGAGGGCTCTATGATACCAAGTTAAACCAAATACATATTTGTCACTTGAGATAACTCATTAGAGAGCTTTTGGATTGAACCTTATATGTTTGAACCTTATATAGTTGGTTACAGAGATCAAAAGATAACAATTTTTTCTACCAAAAAAAAAAGATAACAATTTTCAAAGTACACTGTTTAAAAACTTCGATTGCTAAAGGATAACTCCTATCTAAAAGTCTGACTGTACAAATTAGGTTAAACTCGAGGTGTCTCGGGGGTGATCCGCAGGACTACCTAGGCAACGTCCCGAGCATCAGAAAATGTCTCTCTTGAAAAGGGGCTAGCAGACAGCACAACCAACCCTAATTTTCTCCTCCTTCACTCTAACTTTCTATATCTAAGAACAATATTAGAAAGGGAGGGCTTCGCTCGACGAAATGAGAGGCTTTTCCCCACCCTTCTTTCATGCTTTCTAGGTTATAGTTTGTCGCTTTTTTTACCTTCACGTGGAGGATTTTTATGTACTTATTCTTCTATTGCTAACTTATAAAAGCAAAGATTATAGTCTGTCGACGGTAATTGGTTGACTCGTGTGCAACCACCACATGGTTGTGGTGGATCTTCCTTGCCATCACCAGAATATCTCACATGGCAAAACGTTTGACACCGGTCAAGAGTTCCCCCTTAGAAGTCAGATCTAAAAAGTTGGTGCCATTGGGGCTGGATGTAGGGTTTTCTCATCTCTGTCTTTCAAGTGTTGCGTGTATTTCCTTCGTTGCAGATTATTTAATGACTGTAGTCCATATCATTCTTTATAGCCTGTTTGGGAGTTTTGAGAGGAGAGAAAAGAAAAGAAAGGAAGAGAAGAGAAGAGAAAGGAAAAGACGGGAATACAAATTTTCTTCATCTTGTTTGTGAGTTTAAAAGAGAAAGGAAAGCATCATTTTTTTCTCTTGTTTGTGAGTTCAGAAGAAAAGAAAAGAAAAGATACAACATTACATATATACCATTATACAACAATGTGTTAATTCAAACAAAGACTTTAAAGTAATCGTAAGTAAAGAACATAATTCAGACGGGAAAAAGAATTGGTTATCAAGGACATCACATAAAGTTTATACCATAATAATGTGATAAGTCTCACATCAACGTTTAATGCCACAATAAAAAATATATACAAACTAGCCATGAGTTGACTACAAAATTCGACAATTCAAATCTAATTAATTTCAAACCAATAGCATAAGAATAAATCATGAATCAACTCTAACACCAAAATATCCTATCAGCAACAATTTAAACCTCTCATCATTTTTTCTAATATGAGCTTGCGCCTCTCGGGTGGACAGCTAGATAAAGCCCTCGACTTTTCAGGATTCTTACCTGAGATTGCAGGAGATGAAGCTAGCTAGCCACCACTTCTGCCACTTCTTATGTTTGTAGTAATTAAATGGTATGATATGTTTTTGTAAGAAATCATAGGACCTAAAAGTCATTAAAAATTCAATCATCATAATCTCGAGGGCAATATATGCCTTATTAAAATGTTATTTATGAGAATTTCATTTTTCTCCGTTTCTTCCAATTTTGAGATTTAGAGACAAAAGAGATCCAAACTTTCTTCCATTTTGTCTTCTTTTCTCTCCTTAAAACAACTCACAAAGTAGAGAAAATGGAGGAAAGGAGCCACTTTCCTTCCTTTTCCTCTCTTCTCACCTAAGAAAACTCGCATGCTTACAACTGAATGATAATTATGATGAAATGGAAGTAAAGCCCTTACTTTTGTTTGTAGTATCTACCGTTCTTTAGTGCTTACAGAAGACTTATTCGCTAGGGTTTTATCATATTTCCTGTACTCGCTACTCCTTGTCATCGCTTGTTTATTACTTGTTTGACACCTGCGTTTGTTCTAGTATGACCAAGACACTGGAGAGGTACCAAAGATGCAGTTATGGTGCACTTGAAGCAAGCCAACCAGACATGGAAACACAGGTCAGGCGTGCCATCATTTTCGTAAACCCCCGAATTGAGCTCAAGTGGCAAGTACCGGCTAAATTTGTACAATTTGGCAAGCAAGTTACGTTAAAAAAATAATGAGTAACGTCTATGTCTACAGAACCTATGCTAGAAATTTGCAAAACCTTCACAGGGAACAAATCGAACAAAACGGATAGAGTAAAAGGGTTGCGCCCCTTATGCAACTCTGAATAGTAGAAAGTTATTGATCTTGTTTTTTTCTTAATAATTCAAATTAGTGCAACACTAAAGGCAATCCCGTTTTTCATACGCATCTAAAGATACAACATTTTGAGTGAGGTTATATTCATGTTTTTTTTTTTTTTTGCTTAATAGATACCTCTTTGTGTAAAAATTTGTAGCTAAAGCTCTGTATAGTCAACGGAATATATTTTTTTTTTTGGTTAGACCACCCGGTTTCCGGACACCACATTGGGAGCCGACTAATCCGGGTTCGAGCCGGGCAGGACCACATGGGCGGAAAAGCTCTCCCTACCAAGTTTTTAACGCAGCTGCATTCCCAGGGCTCGAACACGAGACCTCTGGTTAAGCTAGGACAACCCCTTACCAGCTGACCTACGCGCTTGGTGGTAGTCAACGGAATATATTGCTTTACTGGAAAATCAGTTTTTGTAGTGTTTGACCTAAAAAGGTTAAGCTATGGCACAGATTGAAAATTTTGTGGTATACTGAAGTAAAAGAACTTCTGACCTATAGTTTTTGCCATCTTAGAAGCATTTCCTAGCTCTGCTACCCCTCCCAAAAAACATTGTGCTCTTACTAAGGCATAATTTTCTGTTACCTTACTATAGCCTTTTAGACCATCTATAATCTCTTTGTCTTTACTTACATATGCACAATACTAAACCTAAATGCTGCCATGTCCATAAGCAGAATAGCTACCAGGAATACTTGAAGCTTAAAGCAAAAGTTGAGGTCCTGCAACAGTCACAGAGGTAAAATTTTATCAAAAGAAAGGACATTTATTGTCAGTAAACCATTTGTACTGTGCAATTACCATTGTGCTTGAGTATGCGAGATCACAAGCTGAATTTTTCAGGCATCTTCTTGGGGAAGATTTGGGGCAGTTGGGAACCAAGGAACTTGACCAGCTTGAGCGTAAACTGGACACGACTTTGAAGCAAGTCCGATCCACGAAGGTACACAATTGTCAAAACATGCGATAACAAAAAAAACCTTACTATCTACTACCAACAAAAATCATGCTTTGTTCACGGAGAGGGAGGATTTGTCAACTTATATATGGGACCTGCGTACCATAAGAAAATGCTAACACACTAACGAGACATTGCACTACAATGGTGCGACAATTTCTTACTAACAGAGTGCTTACAATGCAAAAATGCTAACAGATTAAGGACACATTTCACTACAAAAGCTTTCGTTACTATTGTTTAGTTCTCTGTACATTAATGAATAGTGGCATGCTCCAATAGTTTGTATATAACATGATGTCAGAATCAAGGGGTCTTAGGGTAGAATCTACAAGAAAGTACTTTTGGGGATACATGAAAAGAATGTCTAGGCGAGGCACCTACTTATATTTCTAGTTTCAACTTATACCAACAGTTCTACAACCCGGATAGCGGTCAAAAAATTTCCTTTGCACAAGGGGTCGAGGTTGCAATTGCAAGCATCAGAGTTCTTAGGGTTAAATCCTTCTGCCTCGAAACACGGAGATTCTAGGGTCACACTTCGGACATAAATATAGAAACAAAATAACGAATAATTAGAAAGATGTTTGATAAAGAAGCTGGTATGAGCTCCTAAGGTGATAAGTACACCACATAACCAAGCTTACGGGTTTCTAGTTGTCCTTACAGGCACATGCTCGTTCAGGCTCCATTTTTTTTTGTTCTTCTGCTGCTCATTTCTATTATGCTCTTCGTATTTCAGTAGATGCAAGTTACTAGCATCATACTAGTCATCCTCATTATGCAATCTACTGTACTTCACTACATGTTTTTTTGCAATCAAGCAGCATTATTTTTTCTTTTATTAATAAGGTCCAATGCCTTCCCATTTGCAAGTTGTAGGCTTGTAGCCAGAGCTTCAATAATCTACTCCTGGAGACACCAAATTTAACTTCTTCACACCAAAACTAACTCTTCGTTTATGTTTTCTGCAGACTCAGTATATGCTTGATCAACTTTCCGAACTTCAGCAAAAGGTATACAGTTGCAAACAATATCATGCATTTATTTCCCGTTGTGCAACTGTATATAACACTACCTATTGTTGCATACACAGGAAGAAACACTAGTGGAGGTTAACAAAGCCTTAAGGAGAAAGGTATCAGTTCTATATAAATGAGTGCTTCAAGCACCGGCAAAGTTAACCTTCTAGTGTGCACATCTCACCTTATTCTATCATTTAGAAGCTATAAGCCAGTGCTGGTCCAGCCAATCTTTACACTATATAGTGGTATATGGAGTTGAAAATGAACTCATGTTTAGCATCGAGTTTAAGCTATACAGATCTTGTGTTTGATGCATGTGTACGTTGGTTTAAAGTGATTGACGGCCATGTGATGTTTTGAGTGTACACCTTGGTAGTTGGAAGAAAGTACTGCAGCTACTCAACCACCATGGGCAGCTGAGGAGCAGAATGTATCGTATAGACGCCAACCTGCTCAGCCTGAGGATTTTTTTGAGCCGCTTGAATGCAATAACACATTCCAGATTGGGTATGTTTCACATCCTTACTGTCAGAGCATATGATATACGATGTCGGGCCAATATTTTGCCGGCTTGAAAAATTAAGATCTAGGTATAATATCATTCAACTCTTTGAGGTTAGGGGATAATTACAAGCGTGTACATCGAAGACGACTCTATACCTTTGTTTCTGTTGAATTTTTCTTTCATATGTCACCTTCCATCTGCCTTTCTTTTCCTTTTTTTTTTTTTTTTGTTTTCCTAACAGAACACCCCCACCCCTTTCTTGGTCTTCTCCCTTCAAGTCCAACATCACCACCACCAAACACAACTATGCGCCACCACCAAGCACAACCACGACACCACCACAACAGACACCACCACCACCTATTTCAATGCGCGCACGCACACACTTTGAGTCACATGCACACTCTTGAATTCAATTCACACACACACACACGCACACTGATTTTATTCACCCACAATCACAGACATAAACTTTGATTTAAAGGGGCGTCTTTAAGTGCGAGCGCGCGCTGATTGGAACTAGATGCACGCACACCAACACACCAACTCACGAACAAACGCTTATTGTTTAGATTCACTCAAAATCATGCACCCACACCCACAAACACACACGCGCGCGAGCGCACACAGTGACAAACATACTGTGATTGAATCAAACCCAAGCATAAACTCTTCTACCACCACGTACTCTTGGCTGTAGTGGGTGCATGTGTGGGTGCATATGTCTGTGCGTGCGTGTTTGCGATATGTGTGTGTGTGCATGTTTCGCGTCTGTGGTTCTGTGGGGAGGGGAAGACTAGTGGCAGGTTGCGATGGTGGTGATGTGAGTAGTGGTGGGTTGTGATGGGGTGCCGATGTGGTTCGTGGTGTAGCAGATGAGGGGTTGAAACTATCAACTTGATTTTGTAAAGGGTGAATGTTGATGGTTGATGGTTGATGGTTGAACGTGGGTGTGGTGAAGGGTAAGAGGTATCCACAGAGGGTTGTATTGACGTTTTAAAAATATGGCATGCTGAGATAAGCAAAACATATATATATGGAATAAAACGGTGTGAGGGTATATGTTACGAATCTTTTGATTCTAGTCTGGCACGTAACATTTGGAAAGTAGATAAGGTTGACTGTGATTTCCCCTTAACCTCAAGGATTTTAGTAATATTATCCCTAAGATCCACAGCAACATCTAATTCTATCTCCCATAATCTTGCCAGAATATCATATATGTCCCATGATCTTTCTACAGTCTGCACTTTTATTCTCTTTGCGATGGATTGAATGCACATAAAATTCCATACTTTTGAGTCATTTATACGAAACACCTCATGGTTTACTCTTTGGTTCACACCACCCTGAACTTCTATTTTTGTGCTTGAGACACCAATTGACGGAAAAACCGTCACTTAAAATTTTGAGAGTAAGATGGGGAATTCACCTCCTTCCTCTAACCTAACTCACCACTTTCCTTAAACCACTCGCCACTCCTTCCCTAAACTCAGCCACCACCATTCTCAACCACCTCATTGCCGCCAACCTCTTCCCCAAGTCCACCACCCCATTGTCGTCGCCTTCTTTATTCCGCAACAATCAGTATCTACATGTGACAGTTGATTTTTCGCAATTGCTGAATTTGGAGATCTAAGGTGTGGTTTGAATTTGGTTCTGCTTTAAATTTTTATTGAGCAATTGGGCTAGTAGCTAACTAGAAATCTCTTCTACGTTGGGTGATGGGTCACGATTCCAGAAATGGAGGGTTCCATAATTCTGCTGGTTGTGGATGATGGTGGAGAGATTGGAGGCAAAACTCAAAGTTTAGACAAGAAAAGATAGTGCGAAAGAAGAAGATGTGACTGCCATAAGGGTTTGACTTTGATGATGTGGCTGCCACATCTGTTTTGACTGTGATGATATGGCTGACACATAAGCTTTTGCTGCAAATTTTCGAATTAGCCCTTCCAGATTAAACAGAAATCCAAAAAATTCAAGTTTTTACGTCGATTGGTGTCTCGGGCACAAAAAATGGATGTTTGGGGTTTTAGCAACCACACAAAAAAAAAAAAAAAAAAATCTAAGATGTATCGCTTTGCGATAGTGCATCTCGGCCCCGGTGTTGGGCTAGTAGCTTACTTGGCGTTTTGTCTACTAACCTACCTGAATTAACTTGCATTGTAGTTACAACGCCGTGGTACCAGATCATTTGAACGTTGGGACGTCAACGCCTAGCCCCAGTGGAGTCATTCCAGGATGGATGCTGTGATCCTGTCTTCATGAAAAGTATGTAATTAGTCCCAAGGAGATCAACTTGCCAGACCTTCTCTGTCAGCTATTACAAGTCAATTGGTTGTTCCAGCTATGAGAAAAGAAATAAAATAAAAGAATTGATGCTGTACCAAAACGTATTACTCCAACTATTGGAGAGGCCATTTCTTGGATTTTTGGCCAACTCGGGAGCAGCATGCATGAATAAGTTTCATGTTATAAGATGTAAGCAGTTATTTCTGCTAGTTATTTTGATGGTGGTGCGTCCTTCAACTGATTCTGTTTGTTATTTTGATGGCGCGCATATAACATAACTCTGAGGCACTTTAGAGAAAGTTAATACATGGTAACAGCCTGCGCCACTGTCTCCCTCTAGCTAAAATTTTTATGTTGGGTTTTGCCCTAACCCTAGTCCAGTAAACACCAAATACATCACTTGTGGAAGTCCTTCTAGACATGGTTCTTGTTGCTCCTCTTTGGTGCAAAAAGTTTCTCTTTCATCCAGTGATAACTAGGTGTTTGTACTAGCAAATATTTTCCATTTATACGCACCAAAAGTTGATGAATAAATGTCAATAAATGACATTTAATTATTTGCAAAAGGAGATGACAATAGTTTGGGAAGTTATTTTTTTTTTGTGGGAAGAAACTAACATATGTGTTCCTACTCTTAAGGGACAGGTGTTCCTCTTCTAGTGTGGTTGGTAATTTTCAAGAAGATAGTTACTTTTGATCCGAGAATTTATTTGGAAATTATTTTCTCATATAAGGAAACTAACTTAAGTTAAATTTGTTCGTAATTTCTAGAGGATAGTTATCTATTTGTTAGGAGAAGTTATTCTCTAGGCGGTAGTTATTTTCAATTAGGTAGGTAGTTTATTTTGTGTGTTGTTGTTATTTTCTAAATTTAGTTTGTAGTATAAATACTAGATATAAGACTCCAAGAAATGGACAACTGAACACCTAAACAAATCACGACTTGATCGATCCCAAGTCTTTTCTTTTCCTTTTTATGCTGGAAGCTCTTTCCGTCTATCGATTTGGATCTTTATGTTCTAGCGCGGGACCCTTTGTACATTATAAAGTTTTCACTATCGATCATAATTTTTCTTTGTCTTTTGGGCATGCAACCCTTTTATTTTTAGACTAGGTTTTCCATTTTCAGAGAAGTCCTTAGGAATAAGCAAAAGAGTCCATGCGTTAATTGCGAGTTTGCCCTCAAGTGCAAGCCTTGGGCCGCCCAATGGAACCCTTCTAATCTGAAAACGAAAATGCAAAGTATTAGAATTTAAAGTGGTTCCTTAATACTTCAAGCACGATTTGATAAATTCAGGGTTAATTTCTGGGTTCATTGAGCGAGTGGTCATTCTTTGTCATCTTTAGTCCCTAGAAATGGTAAATCATTTGTACGTTTACCTTACATAAATGTTACATTGACCGATTTAGGAATTTTCTGGGATGATATCATGACTACATATATTTGAAGATGAAATCAGGAGTGGTATGAGGCTAGATTTTTTGTCAACTTCGTTTGGAAATACTTCAGATGAAGTGGGGGAACGTTTGAAGACGCTTTCAAAATTAGATTGATGATAAAAGAAGAGGTCGAACGAGTCCTTTCATTCATTGTCATAGTCGGTACACCAATAATGGCTGAATGTTTTGACTCTATGCACTCGTCATAAATGGATGAATTCCAAGTTAATGAAGTTGAGTTTATCGAAGAACAAGTATTTCTGCCATCTTTAGCAGAAATGTCTGATAATGAAAATAGCGCACAGCCGGTTTCAGCAATGAAGTTGGTTTTGAAAGTTGATGAAATTCGTGACTGAACTTGGAGGCAAGATTTCATTTAAAAATGGTCAAATATATTAAACCATACAATGTTTTTTTTACAAGTTTCCCTTTTTTTTATTTTATGGATAGATTTGAAGTTGACGCTTGTCAATATGCTAATAAACATGATCTCGTGCCAAGAAGGACAGAAAAAATTGAACAACCATGTCCATTCTCATCTATGATCTATACGTCAAAAGGGGATATAATCGATATGGCTGGGGGAGGGCAAGTTTGCAAGAACTGTTATACTTGAAAGCAAAATAGAGTCCTTTTCACAAGTTTATATAATGAGCCAATTGTGATTAGCTAGGGATTCCAAATTTCCTATTATTAGTGAGTTTGAAACTTTTCACACAATGAAATCTTATGAAAAACATCTATTTTGGGAGCAGGTTGGTGCGAATTAATTTGGAGAAGGATATCCCATCACTACAAGAAAAACAGTCTTTAGCGACAGACTTAGATCCGTCGCTAAAAGTAGTTTTTACCGACGGATTTATCCGCCGTTAAAGGTCTTTTGCTAAAAATAGCCTTTACCGACGGATTTATCCGTCGATAAATATCCGTCGCTAAAAACCTTTACCGACAGAAAATTCCGTCGATAAAAGTTTTTAGTGACGGATATTTAACGACGAATTATTGCCGACGGAATAATCCGTCGCTAAATTTTTTTTTTGAAAATTTCTCATTTTTTAAAAAAAATTAAAAGTAATTTTAGCAACGGGCTAGAATCCGTCGCTAAATTTGACAAAAATAAAAAAACCCTAACCTTTGTTCTTTCTCCACGTCGCTCTCTTTTCCCCTTCTTCTCTTCCTCCTATCTATCTCTCTATCTCTCTCTCTCACACACACACAACCTAGACTCAACTTCGCTGCCCACCTCCCACGCCATCCCATCTCCACTTCCACCTCCCAAGCCGCCCACTCAGTTTCACTTCCTATATCTCCATCTAGCCTTTGGGCTCTCCATCGCCGACTCTCTCACCCATTTAATTCACTCTCGCATCTCTCTCTCGCCGACGGGCGACAATCGAACGGCGACACAGGGGCTCCTTCCCCTTCGAATCAAGTCAGTCGATAGAAGATCGGCCTGAAGAAGTTCCTTCCTTCTGTTCCAGATTCGAAAGAAGACCGGCAACGGAGAAGCGTCGACAGCGACGAGTGTTCGGCCAAGACTCCACTGCCACGTGTCAACATCTCTCTGCCGACGATGACTCCACCGACCAACCCTTTTGTCATTTCTCCATCAAATGGTATTCTGCTCCTCTTTTTGCTGCTTATAGAATGAGGTTGATTTACTACTATCCTTGCCACTTGGTGGTTCTAGGGTTTTTAGTATGTATATATGCCCTCATCATTGTACCATCTTGGACGGGCACCATTGGCTCCTCTAATATACGTGGCTTGAAAGTGACTGATTATGACATTTGCTAGATCCAAGCTTGGTTTATTACTTTCAGATACATTAATACTTGAATGTCTTGGCCCTTGCTTAATCCTGTTGACATTATTTGGGTGATCTTTGTGTTGGTTCACTTGGATTGATTTGCATTTTCTTTTTCCTTTTCATTTGGAATGGTTGAACAGCGCATGGATGCGTATGTAGGGCAGTGGTGGAGTTGTGTTTTGGGAGAGGGTAAGAAAGCTTGCATTTGCATTGATACAAGTAGTCTCATGGAATTGCGGGTGGTAAATTGATACAACAAATTCATTCATTGTCATTCCAGAAGGTTGTGCACCAGGAAATCAGTTGGTTTGATGATCCTGCAAATTCAAGGTGCGTCAATTATCCAATTAATTACAACCCTTGTTACTTTTTTCCATTTTTTGAACTAATTGTAACACTGCATTACATATATTTTTCCTAAGTGCATTAGAATGATCATCCCATCTATATCTGTTAATAGTTGAGTGAGTGCAATTTTTAGTGATGCTTTCAAAAAAGTCGTTACCAGATGTTGCATCATATAGTAGTCCAACACATGTAGCCTCATCTTGAGTTTCTAGCCAAAAATTGTGACCTAACTGATGATGGTTGGTGGAGGATAGAAAACAGACAATTTTGGCCCAGTTGAAGAACATCAAGGATCAGATTGACCAATTTATATTTCTTATTGGGCTAGGGCTGATATATCTCAAAATAACAGCTAGTTACAACTTGTTTCTTTGTGTTGCTATTGGGTAAGAGATTATTGTGGGTACAATGGAACTTAATGTGCGAACAAACTAAATCATATTAGAAAAGAGGGAAGTGGGCTTGTACAGGGTTGATGCAAATGATGTGGCATTTTGCAAATATTGTGTGTTATAACGACACGGTTAAAACCTTCCTTATTTTCTTTTGTTCCATTGTCTTAACATTACTAGCCTTCCCAGTTCTTTTTTTTTTTTTTTTTTTGACAAGGAGTCCCACACAATCCCCATTGTGGCATTCTGTAGGTCGAACATGATTTACTTAACCTCATGCTTCATGGTTTTCTTGTCTAACAATTAGCAATATATGTATGTTTACTCTGCATAAATCTATGTTTTTTTTTGTTGAAGATATTCATGCTTGACCTAAAAGATGCATAGATCTTGAGCTTGTTTTGTTATTTAGCTACTTTGAGAGGTTGAAATGTACTGTTGGGGGTTCCAATTCTTAGGAGGTTGTTTAATTATTGAGCTTGTTTGGTTATTAGCATTATAGGTTTTCATCTCAAATTACAAAATTAATTTTTGGTTCCAATTAGGTTAATGATGTTGTTTTTGATTGGATTCAAATTTTGGGTGGATGAGCAGATTGTGGGGTTTGTAGCAGTTCAAAGAGCACGAGAGAGAGAGAGAGAGAGAGAGAGAGAGAGAGAGAGTTTGGGAGTTTATCATTTATGTATGTAAAGTGATCTTCATAGCATTTTTCATAGAACCTCTAGCCGAGGTGTTTCATTTTTTGTAATTTTCGTTTCGCTGAAACTTGTAATTTTATTTCGGAATATGTAGGATGTGATCTAGTATATTTACTAAAAGTTAGTATTGAGTGTTAATTAATGGTGTATGAAATTTGATTAGGGTTAACTGTCGATGGATTAGTTGATTTTATTGTTCGTGTGAATTCAATTATAGGAAACAAGTTTGGTTTTTTAAAAGATAAAAAATTTTGAAAAGAACTTGTTTTTAAGTTTTGCCGTGGACTTTTAGCGATGAAATTATGTCACCATAAGTATTTTAAACAAATCATAGATGGTTTTTAGCGACAAAAATATGCCACGGTTTCAAATTTTAGGGATAGACTTTTAGTGACGGACTTTCCGTCGCTAAAAGGTCTCCTCTTTTAGCGACGGAATTTCCGTCGCAAAAAGTCCATTTTACAATTTTTTGCAGAAATTACAAAAATTGAAAAATGCTTTTACTGACGAAATATTATGTCGCTAAAAGTATTTATTTCTGTCGGTAAAAGTAGATTTTCACCGACGGATAACCAATTTCCATCGCTAATATTTTAGCGACGGGGTTTTTCGCAACGGACTTTTAGCGACGGATAGTCCGTCGCTAAAAGTCCTTTTTGTTGTAGTGCATCTGGATTTGTGGAGCACACCATGGTAGAGTTTTAATACAACAATTGTTCAGTATTGTAAATATAGTTAAAAGTTTTTTGCTTTCTTTTTCTGCATTCATGTTGAAATAAAAAATGCTCAATCAAAATTATCAGTAGCCATTTTATATCTTGATATGGTTAGTGGCTAAACATGGACATGGTTTGTATAGTGGCTTGGCCAACTATAGTCATTGTTTAATTTATTTTATTGCATTATATCTCATGATCAAGCAAGAAGAAGTGGCTAGCAAGTCTTAAGACACTTCAATCTCATTTTGATACTAGTATATACAAAATGAAGATGGTGCAGTTAAAGCCTATCGATGACCAATCGATGGGAAAAAATGCTTTCAATTTGAAGAGTGTAAGGCCATAAATAGTAATAAAAGCTTTCATTCTGGATTCGTGAATTCTAAGTATTCATTTGCTTGAGTTAGGGGACAATGTTTGCACAAGTGAATACTTTCTATTTATAGCTATTAAAGTAAATGACTTATTTTTAACTAAATGACATTTAGTTATTTGCAAAAGGAGATAATGAGAGTTTTGGAAGTTATTTTCTTATGCAAAGAAAGTAACATATATAGGTGTTCTTGTTGTTTAGGGATAAGTATGGTTGATTACTTTAGAAGAAGTTACTTCGAAGTTAATTTCTCAAGTGAAGAACTAACGGTCTGTTTGGAACTAATTCTTTTAAGATTTGAATTTCAAATTCGGAATTGAATTTGGAATTCAAATCACATAATTCTTATTTTGTCTTTGGAGAACAAACAAAATGGAAAGGTAATAAATTTTTGGACAATTATATCCTTGACTTATGATGAAAACCAAACTACTGTCAGTGATTTCAAGTGTGTTAGTACCATCACATGGTGGTGATGGTGGTGGCGGCACCACATGGGGTAGTGGCATCGATGGTGGAAGTGATGGAGTGGTCAAGTGATGGTAATGATGGTGATGGTGGTGGCGGCACTACATGGGGTAGTGGCATCGATGGTGGAAGTGATGGGTTGGTCAAGCGATGGTAATGATGGTGGTGGTGGTGATATTGAGGTATAATTGGTGGTGGAGAAGTGACGTCGGTGGCAGTAGTGGTGGCAGTGGTGTCGATGGTGGTGGAAATAAAGGTGGTAGTGGCGACAGCGGCGGTAGTGGTGGCAATGGCAGCGAGGGCGACGGTGGTGGTGGCATTAGTGGTGGCTCAGCGGTGGTGGCAGCAGTGCTAGTAGCCACTTCCCCGTCGTATTTTACAAATTCGCGGAAATAGTGGTAGCAGTGGTGGTGGTGACAGTAGTGGTGATGGTGGTGGTAGCAATAGTGGTGGTGGTTGTGGCGGCGATAGTAGTGGTGGCGGCACTCGTGGTGATGGTAGTGGTGGCAGTGGCGGTGGTGATGGCAGTGGTGATGGTGGTGGTGGTGGTGACAATAGTGATGGCAACAGTACGTGGTAGTGGTTGTAGTGGTAACGGTGGTGGTGGCTGTATTGGGTGGCGATTGTGGTGATGGCGTAGTAGTGATGGCGACGGTGGTGGTGGCAACAGTGGTAATGGTGGAGTGGTGGTGGTGGTAAAAATGGTGTGGCAGTAGCGGCAATGAAGACAGTGGTGGTAGGTTCATTTTTTTAGAGATCTAGAAAATGGTAAGAATGGTAAATAATAACTTTTAATTTAAGTAAATCCAAATTTCATGAAATTCGATCATTTTTCATCGAATTTCACACTATAGAAAAAATTCCAGTCAAATCCAATTCATTTTTTTAATGTTCCAAACAACAAAATTTTAGGATTTGAAATAAAATTCCATCAATTCCATAGTTCCAAACACACTCTAACTTAAGTTAAATGTGCTTCTATTTTCTAGAGGATAGTACGTTATCCATTTGTTTGGAGAAGTTATTACTTTTAGTAGTCGTTATTTTTTAAGTAGTTGTTATCTTGTATTAGGTAATTTATCTTTTATATGGTAGTTATTTTCTACATTTGGTTTGTAATATAAATATTAGACGCAAGACTTTAGGAAAGGGACAACTAATCACCCAAACAAATCTCATGACTTGATTCCAAATATTTTCTTCTTTTTCCTTTATATGTTAAAAGTTTTTGCCGTCTATCGATTACGATCTCCGGGTTCTAGACCTGAACCCTCTGTACTCTGCAAAGTTTTTACCACTTATCAAAATCTTTTCTTGGTGTTTTTGGGCGAGTAGTCTTTTTAATTTTAGTCTGTATTTTTTATTTTCATAAAAGTCCTCAGCAAAAGGTAAAAAAAGTGTCTACGTATTAATTGCGAGTTTACCCACCACCGCAAATACAAAGTTGTTTGAGCAAGAGTCAAGAGCCTATATATATGGGATAATATCATTTTAGTCCCCTGAACTATCCCCGTTTTTTTATTTTGGTCCCTGTACTTTAAAACTCGTTAAATCAGTCCCTGTACTTTATCCCGTCATCAAATCGGTCCCTCCGTTGGGATTTCTCCGTCAAAAAGGACCACGTGACAGGCACGTGTCTTTTTTTGAAGGGTATTTCCGGCAAGTCTCCTGCTAACCTATTTTGGAGGGAGAAAAGGACACATTTTGGCGGGAAAATGGGTCTTATATGCTTACTAAAGGTATCTTCTGTGTATACACGAAGGGTGAAGGGAATTGATGAGAGGAAGAAGAAGATGGCCGAAGTGATGTGTCTTTGTGGGAAGAGAAGCAAGATTGTAACTTCTTGGACAGATGCTAACCCTGGTAGAAGATTTCTCAATTGCAGCGATTTTGTGGTATGTCATTTTGCTACACTCTGTTTTCCAGTGATGTGAATTTGTTTAAATTGTAGTTTTGAAGTTGATGCTCCATTGTTTCAGGTGAATGGAGGCTGTGGGTATTTTGCATAGTTGGATCCCCCAATGTGTAATAGATCTAGGGCTGTTATTCCAGGTTTAACGAAAGATGCAGGCCTGGTGTTTTAGGAGAAATTTTGAAGTTAAAATCAGCCCAGTTGCGCAACAATTCAAAACTTGAACCATTGTTTTTTATGACCAATCTGATTCAAATTCCTTGCTTGAAACATGCAAAAACTTGTACTATCACGGAACGAGATTACACAAATGCTTGAATCCGCACACGAATAACAGCATAAAAGAAAACCACAAGGCGCAACGGGACAAACCGGTTTTGCAAACTCGATCTTGAGCGCGTTGCCGTGGAGGGGGGCCCCCTGGAGGGCGTCCTTGGCCTTCCTGGCGTCATCGAGGCGCTTGAAGAAGACGAACGCGTAGCTACGCGACGGGTACGACGTCACGTTGTCCACCGCGCCGTGCCTCCCGAACAGCGACGCCAGCTCCGGGTCCGTCACGTCCGCTGAAAGGTTACCCACCCACAGGTTGTTCGACGGCGGCGCCTCCCCGTCCTCCGCCTTGCCTGGTCTCGTGGACGCAAACTCGATCTTGAGCGCGTTGCCGTGGAGGGGGGCCCCCTGGAGGGCGTCCTTGGCCTTCCTGGCGTCATCGAGGCGCTTGAAGAAGACGAACGCGTAGCTCCGCGACGGGTACGACGTCACGTTGTCCACCGTGCCGTGCCTCCCGAACAACGACGCCAGCTCCGGGTTCGTCACGTCCGCTGAAAGGTTACCCACCCACAGGTTGTTCGACGGCGGCGCCTCCCCGTCCTCCGCCTTGCCTGGTCTCGTGGACGGCGGCGGCATCGTTGGTTGTTGCTGGTTGAAGCTTAAGATGATAGAAGGAACAAAAGCCTACCAAATTCACTGGTAAGAGAAATTCTCTCACTGTATGGTCTGAAACAGAAAGGAATCAACAAATTTACAAGAGGAATTTCATTTATATATTGGGGGGAGGAAACCCTAGAAGGCGATTGAAGAAGATGAGACTTGCCGGAAATACCCTTCAAAAAAAGACCCGTGCCTGTCACGTGGTCCTTTTTGACGGGGAAATCCTAACGGAGGGACCGATTTGATGACGGGGTAAAGTACAGGGACTGATTTAACGAGTTTTAAAGTACATGGACCAAAATAAAAAAACGGGGATAGTTCAGGGGACTAAAATGATATTATCCCTATATATATTATATAAGTACGTTGCGTGACCATACTATGCCGGAGGCCTTAACTAGATAAGTTCTAATGCCTTTTTCGACACAACCAATGTACATATAGTGTGTGAAAACCCCAGGCTAAAAAATGCAGTATTACAAAAGTAGTGTTCTAAGATCAATCCCTAGTACCTAGTTTTTGGTGTGTAGTTATCCAAAAGTCGGAGGGAAGAAAAGATAAGAGTTTGTAGGCCCAGTCAAAATTAACTAGCCCTCACAACCTATAAGGCAGCTAAGGACCAACCTTATGTGTTGTCAAGAAATTTGAAGCCACTTGCATGCGTGGTGCAGTCAAAGCCTACGCCATTCTATTTCTATTCTATACAGTTCAGCTTTATTGGTTGCAGTCTTCATCGTAGTACGTAAGCCGTAAGGGAACTGACATTGACACCTGCTCTTGATGTTAAATGTGGCACCAACCTCCCTTCGTTTGTACTATGATTTCAGGACTCGAGTTCGTGTCAAACTATAAGGCACCCAAGGACCAAACTAATTGATGCAATTTTGATGCATAGAACATATGTCACCTAGGATAGAACAATGCATAGAACACATGTCACCTAGGATCGAATTAGTTAAAAATAAAATTTCCAGGTTTGTCATTGTTTATTGAACCGTCAATTGAGAAGACACCTCATTTTGTAATGGTATCAAAATAAGAATTATTCTTAAGTTCTGTTTGACAAAAAACAAAATTTTGTTACAGTTTTTGGAAAAAAAAAATTAAAGAGCAGCTTAATTTTTTTTTGTACAAAAATAAATGGGTGTTTGATAACCCTGTTTTTATTTTGAGTTTTTTTTTTGGTGTTCGATAACCCAGTTTTTATTTTGAATTTTTTTTTTTGTGGTTTGCGGTGGCGGTAGTAGGGCGTGGTGGTGGCCGACGGTGGCTGGTGGTTGCCGGCGGTGGTCGCCAGAGGTGGCTGTCGGCCGGCGGTAAGAGGGTGGTGGTGGTCGCAAAAAAAAAAAAAAAATCAAAGCTGAAAAACAAAACTCATTTTTGGAGTTTTTTTTTTCTTCAGTTTAAAATTGGTTTTTTAAACTGAAGAAAAAAAAATGGTTACCAAACGCGACATTTTTTTCCAGTTTCCAAAATTGAAAAAAAAAAACTCCGTCAAACGGGGCCTTAGTAGTTCGACATTTCGGTGCGTTTTGTTTGCCAAAACCGTATTGATCGTTGCTCACATTGTTTAACTTATGATAATTGTACACTTCAGTTATACACACTAGCTCAGAATTACGTGCTAAGCACGTGATGATTTATTAACAGTAATGTATTTTAGTAATTTTGAAATACATAATTAAATATATTGAAAATTTTAATAATTTTATGGTTATTTCATCAAAGATAGTTACTTTAATTTTTTGCCTGAACTTTCTTTTAATAAAATAAATTAATCCTTCTGTTGAAATATCAATAAGTAATGTCCTTGTGCGTATTTGCTAATTCTTTTTGGTAACTACATGGATGAACAAAAAATAAACGTTTATTTAGTACACAAAAAAGAAAAAGTAAATTCTACTGAAAAAACTATGTAGAGAACATATTGAGATCAATTTGCTATTACATAAGACATATTTATTATTTTCTAAGTATGTTTTAAAAATAATTTGTACCTTTATATTTGAATGAGTTGCCCATAACGTTAATTACATATTAGTTTAATTTTGATATAGAACATTTTGGTCCATATATATTTGTTTATAGCATGTGATTTATAAAAGTTATTAACACAACTAATTAAGTAAGGATGATGTGGCATTTTTAGAAGCAAATGAAATCTACCAACAAGTTATACAGAAAAAATAGTAATCAGTGCATGAGGTAATTATATAAAGTTTAAAAAGTTTAACAGACATGACTATATAGGATAGTTCAAAACCTCGTAGTAAGGATATTGTTGAAAAAAATTATTCAACATTTCACAAATTATACAACAAGCATGCTTACTAAGTAAGATTTATCTTCCGATATAATAAGGTTTTGAATATAAGTTTTAGTCTACATTCATTACAAAATAACTAATATCTTTTTAGATTTTATACGTAATTTTATTCAGAATTATAAAAAGTTAACATAAAATCATAAATGGTTTGCAGAATTTAGAATGCTTAAGTGTTTAATTACTCACAATAAAAGTACCAATAGAAAAAAATTTGGTTTCAAAACTTTTCCAAAATAAAATTAGTTGAATTTAAGAAATGCACATATAATTAAGGTTTTAAATTTACACTTTTAATACATCTCATATGAAATCTGCATATTATGATATTTTTACATTTAACCAATGCGACTAAATAGGATATCGCAAAACTTTAAAGTAAGAAAATTATTGACCAAAATCTTTAACCAACATATTCATCACGTTAGGTTCATATTTGAGTTTACAGAAAACTTAAATATGAATTTGAAATAGTACCTCATTTTTTCTTATTAAATCTCTTACGTAATTTTTTTTTACACGTTAGACAGCTAATTTTCAATATATAATATTTAAATAAAGTCATAATAGGTTACTATATTGGTTAGAAAATTTTGAATGTTTCAAATCGATTTCTGAATTGCATAAGGCTTATTATTTAAATGTTAATTATATTTGCTAAGTTAATTAATTGCAAACTTAAAGATCTCATTCAAAACAATGTTTGAAAATCTTTAGCAGTATTAATATATTAAACATTAGTTTTTATAACTCTTATTATGTTAGAAACACAATGCAATGAGGTGTCATGAGCTATCATTGTATTTCTCGCCTTAGTTATTAGATATTATATTTCAAGATCCCGAGTCAAGATTGAGTAAGTTAATAAAATATTTTAAAAAGTTAAAAAAGTGTATCAATGCATACCGCATTTCAAGAAACAAAAATATATTAACATCTTATGAAAAAAATATATACTTTTGCTAAAACTATAGTTGTTGGTTAGAATTTTTTAATATTTTATTTGTAACCACCTTCGAGTAACTTGTCAGGACTATATTATTATTAAGTTCTTTTAATGGTCCAACCTATAGCGTTTCAAAATCAAGTCTCTTAGCTTGAAAAGTTAGGTTAAGAGTTCTTTATCTTTGGAATCCTAAATGTCATAGTTCATTCTTATCTTCTTCATGAATCATTGTTTTAAGAAATCACCAACTTATTAAGATACAAACATGATATCCAGTAGATTTTTTTTCCCGTCTCATACACATTTAGAATTGCAATTTTGATTAGATGATCATGCAATTGTTGCAGAATATTTGTATTGCTATATATGTTTTTTTTTTGTTAATTTGAACTATTAATTTAAAGAATAATAAGTAGATTGTGTTACAATGTCGTTACTAGATTTTTACCTTCTTTAACATTGTCAAACAGTACTGTAACATGCGCAATCTACTCATTGTTCTTTCAACTTATAGTTCAAATGAACTAAAATAAACATATATGCGTATGCAAATATTACGCAACAATTGCATGAAAATCTAATCAATATTTTAATAGTCAAATCCAAAGGCTAGTACGTAAATGTATGTTTGTAGCATAGAGTTTAAACATTGTAAAACTAATTTTTTTAGATTTATAAGGTTTACAAATATTGCGACAATTATACCACGGATTTTTCAACAATAAATCGTAGTAAAGAATTTGATTTGTTTTTTAAATCCTTATACATGGGATTTAACCAGTTTGATGATTGTGAGGTCTTATTTAAAAATGCTGACTTATAATTTTTTTATTAAATCTATATATCACATTATGCATTTTTAACAATGATTTTTTTTATGTATATTATGTATATATATATCTATATATATGAATAATGATATTACATTTAACCCAATTAGAATGTCATATTTTTCCCTTCTAAATCTAATATGTTATGTTGATTTTTTTTATATTTGAAATTTTATATTCACAGTAAATAGTGGTTTTAAGAATACAATAGTCAAAATTAAGTCATAATAAGTTATTGCATTGATTAGGTTGAGTTCTAAAATATTTAGAATTAAATTTTAAATTATACAACCCTCATTATTCTTGTAACATTAATCAAATTTAAAAATAAGATACCTATCAAAATTCAAATCAATTGTTAGATCATTTTTTCCCTAAATCTCGTAAGTTGTTTAATCTTAATTAATTAAGATTAAACAACTTACGAGAGTTTATTTTTACCGACGGTGAAGGTAATTAAACAACTTACGAGAGTTTATTTTTAAAGTCCGTCGGTGAAGGTCTATTTTTACCGACGGAGTTTTTAGCAATAATATTTTACGACGGACTTTTACTGACGGAGGTTTCCGCCGGTAAAACTCCTTTTAGCGACGAAATCTAATCCGTCGCTAAAAATCCGTCGCAAAAGACGTCTTTTCTTGTAGTGATTGTAACATTATATATATATGAGTTTTTTTATTCATATTAGAGAGTGGTTTTGAAGATATAATAGTTAATATTAAATCTTCATAAGTTAGTATAAATAAATGTTTGCTTCTGATCGAATTTTCGTTTTTTATATGTATGAGTTTTTAAATTCATATTAGAGAGTAGTTTTAAAGATATGATAGTCAATATTAAGTTCTAATAAGTTAGTATAATGATGATGTTGAGTTTTAGAATGATTAGAATTAGTTTTTGAATTTTATGGACATAATTGTCAAAAAGAAGTTTTAATAGATTAGTATATTGATTATGTAGAATTTTAGAATGATTAGGATTAGTTTTTAAATGAAATAAAACTTACTAATATAGAAGTTAATTAATCTTAAAATTAGGATCTAATGACGTGTCATATAAAGAAGCGATGATGTGTCATGTGTCTTGAGAACAAATATGATTGAGAAAGTCTCTATGATTTATGCTCTGAAAATTGACATGTCTGCAATTCAATCGCAGCTTTGGCGAGTCTTGACTCCTGTAATATACCTAGATATGAATGTATATATCATAAGGTTCAGAAAAGAAATTCCTCGTGAAGGATCCTTACCATCCTCAAACAAACGAGTAAGCTGGTCACATCATTATGGATAAGAAGAGTAAAGAGCTTTGTAAAATGAAGATCATTGTGCAAATTGAGCTTTAACATCGCTTATACACTACAAGGAATAAGGCCTTTAGCGACGGATTTTCCCGTCGCTAAAGGCCTATATTTCGTCGCGAAAACTTTTAGCGACGGAATTACCGTCGCTAAAAGTCCCTCGTATAAAAGGCTGTTGGTAAAAGTTTTGCGACGAAATTATAAAATCCGTAGTCTAATATAGAACGTTTGGCGACGGATTTATTTCTGAATTAGCGACGGAATATTCGTCGCTAATTCTGTTTTACGTACTTTAATTTATTTTATTTTTTACGAAATTAGCGACGGGATAAAATGTTTAGCGACGGAATTAATCCGTCGCTAAAAGTTAAAGTCATTTTTTAATTTTTTTTAAAATTTTTTAATGCCCAAACCTGTAATAAAAAATTCAAACCAATTGGGTCCCATCTTCCGTCAACAATCTCAATATATCAAATGCACGATTAACAATCTAAAATCATCGATTAACAAATCATCGATCAATAATCACAATTAACAACCTAAAATTATCAAATAAATAGTCAATGTTCACAACATTGTTCAAAATGTACATATCCGATGCGATTAATTTAAAATATTGTCTAATTACGCCTCAGAGTTCAACATTGAGGGAAAGGCTTTTCACAAGTGCTTTGATCAAACACGCTGACTTGAAAACGCATTTGCCCCATGTGTTGAAAGATTACAAAGTCTCCTAGATGGAGGTCATGTTGTTGCACGAATTCGTTCCAACCCTCTTCGAAGCAAAGAACCTCTTGGCCAACCTTCTTCTTCAATTTAACAAGCCATGACCCCTTGCGGCTGGTTAAAGTTGCTTCAAATCTCAATGTGGTAAGCAATCGCCAAAATGCTACTGGTAGGGCCTAACATATTCATAATACAGTAAGACATGTAAGTTTTTAACCAAAGATAAAACTTTTAACACACACGAAAACATAGAGAAAACGGGATGACATACAAGTTCTGTATGAAAACCAGGCATCATGACCTTGAAGAAGTGCCTGTTGACTGAAACGTCCCTGTTCACCGAAGCAGAAGCCATTTAACCTACTTTAACATGAAAAACCAATCGATGATTATTCAATCGACGAGCATCAATTTCATAGTTGAATTAAATCTATCAAATTATGTTAAAGTGATGCTAAAAAAACAGATCCACAGTGAGTTGTAGCTAAAATGACTACCACAAAAATCTCAACTACGCACATCATCATTTCACCACCCAAATAGCCACCTATGTCACGGAAAGTAAGAAGCAAAATGTTGTTGTGCGATAAAGTCCTGAGTAAGAGTATCAAGCTATGGCGCATGCTCCATATTACCGCTAATAAGATAGCTCCCGTAGTCTTATATAAGCTTGGTTTTGGGAATCCATCTCCTGTGCAGTTTTAGTGTCTATTCATATTACTTCCAATCAGGTCTGTCGTGTTTCGACCAAACCATACTGACATAGACTGTCACTTAAACTGAGAACATGTGCAGGATGAACTTACTTCTACTATAATGTAAATACAACGAATAAACTTGCAGATGTTCTGACTAAGTCATTGGGAAGGGACTCGGATTAATCATGATCCATGACTGTAAGAAGCTGGGCATGCTAAGTGTCCATACAGTGTATTAGTGTCCGCCGTCGGGGCATATGGGTCTTTGTATTAGTGTCGGCTTCTACGCTTCCAATTCTTTATACTTCACATGATATCTTACAAGTGCTGTTCATCAACCTAATAGGCAAAACATTTCTAAATTCCATAAATTCAGTAACTTCGCAATGTGCATAGTTAACAAGGATTTTTATAAAGGAAAACTAAAAACTGCTCATAAATTCGGTAACTTCCATGGCAGATGTGTAGTGCTGTTGTGTGCATGCTAGTGGAGATTATTGAGTTGTGCGGAAAAGGCAGTCTCAGCAGAGACGTAGCTTTGCAAGGTTGCAGGGGTACAAGAAGATATTCGTTTACAGATGATTTAATTCGTTCCTCGTGATGCTGGCGCTAGAATGCAAAGATCATGTTGCTATCGTCATTATTTTATTGTCCTTTCTACCGTTCTCACATTTTTGCATGTTTTTTTATGTGGTATGAGAATTGAGTTTCTAGATAAGTTCAAACCAGAGGTGGTGGATTTTTCAATCCAATTAATTTATTTATTGTCGGTGGTGCCGAATGGCAGTCGAACTTGGCTGGCAGTTTGTAGCCACTCAATTCGTTTTGTTTTTTGCCGAGCTCTAACCATCTCCATTATAATACTTCTTCTTGCTGCATTGAGTACTTTGAAAGACCAAAAAAAGAAAACCCTTCTTCCTTCATCCTGTCCATGGAGAAAGAAGAAGTTCTACAAATAGTGATGTTCCCATGGTTAGCCATGGGGCATTTGATACCCTTCTTATACCTCTCAGCCTATTAATCAACAGTGTGAGGCGCTGTTGTCTCTTTCATCGGCTTTGGCGACTTTTGCTTTTCAGTCGGGTCGTGGAGGTTCGCAACAGTGGTTTGATGGTGTACAGAAGGGCAAATCTCTTCCATTTATCCTTCCGTCGTACTAGTACTTCCTTGTGACTATTTGTCCTGTGGTTATTTTGTGTTAGTCATTGTCTCGATTGGATAGGGATATCATCCAACTTGTTGTGTTGGCTTATGCGTAACTACTATCGTAAATTCTGATCCTTCTTTCAGGATAAAGATTAGAAAAACAACACGATAAAGGCCACCAACCAAACCCAAAGAAGTTGGTTGAGTTGGCAAAGGGCCTCGAGGAGTGGCCTCGAGATCCCGTGTTCGATTCCTCCCTCTCCTTAGGATTACTCATATTTGCAGTTCTATTATTTCCCAATTTGAAAATTTCAAAAAAAAAAAAAAAAGCCACCAACCCAAACGCCAGATTATGTACATTTATTAAGTCACAGATCTTTCTAAAATACTTTCGTTCACATATTTAATCCTTTTTTTAACGGTCGTGTTAACTCTAGGCTTTCACGTTCGCTCTCTGTCGCTTAGCTCGGCGAATAAGTGGTCCACCTCTCCCTCCATACGAGGATACGCACCGAAACTTATCATAACTGGCTCTCTTTGTCGTTTACTTGCCCCTGAACAGACAACCTTAACCGAAACGGAAAACAGAAAAAAACCGGTTCCGACTACGCCTCGGGAAGCAATTCGCCGTCGGTCGCGGGCTTCCCGTATTGTTCCCAAGGTGTAGTCGGAACCAGTCTCTCTGTCGATCGGGAAGCAACTAGGGCATCAATCTCACAAAATCACACCTTCAGTTTCATGCCTCACACGCTTCTCAATAGCATCCTTTTCCCCCATTTTTCGGGATTAATTAACCGTAACTATTTCTTTCTAATTAAGGTTTTATACATGTAATCGTGTTGCAGACTGTAATTCTGATCGTTCACTTGCTACAAGGGAGTATGTGGGGCATGTTTAATTTGCTAGGGCACACGTGGAAGATCATTGGTTAGGTAAAATTAAATTTGAATTCTACTTGCAGTTAACCTCGTCGCTGCATTCCTCAAATTTTATTCAGAAATGCACTATGTTGACACACTAATGTACGAGTAATGTTTTTGTATGAGGAGTGAAATTTCCTATCACATCCTCCTTTCCCTTTTGGGACGTGCCGAAATCTGGGTACCTCGTCCCCGAGAATGCTGCTCCCTCCCCCTTCCATAACGTTTGCCACGTTTAGTTTATCGCTACGTTCTAGGACATGATTCGAACATCTAAAGGTTATATTGAACTCAAATAAGTATTGTTTGACAAATGAAACTAAAGCAAGAGCAGTGGGTAAAGACTTCGAACTGTGCTCTAAGAATTTGCAAACAGTCACATGGGGCAGAATCCGTCTGAACAACAAAGTGAATGACATCATAAATAATTCAGATAATTTAGGGCAATTGACAAATTAACAAAAAATTGAACCTAAATTGACATACAAATCTAAATAAACCAGGCATAATTTAGGGCATGTAACCTAAATTGAAGACAAAATAACAAAAAATTCAGATAATTTAGGGCAATTGACATACAAATCTCGAGGTGGGTACGACGGCGGCGGCGTTGGTGGTGCGGCGGCAGTGGTGGGTTTCGTTGCGCGGCGACAGTGGTGGGTTTCGTTGCGCGGCGACAGTGGAGGGCTTTGTGGCACGACCGGAGTGCAAGGCTTGGTGGCGCGGCGTCGGGTGGGGGACGGGAGTGTCGCCGGAGCTGGGTCGCCGTAGAGAAGGGTCGCCGGAGGTGAGAACGGCGGTGGGTGGGTGAGAGCAGAATTTCAGAGAGAACGGGGAGAGAGAAAGAAACCAGATCTGTTTTTAAATGGAGGATCTTTAGCGACGGAATAACACCGTCGCTAAAACTCCGTCGGTGAATGTCTTATTATAAAGACTTTTTGCGACAGACTTTTTAGCGACGGTTTTATTCCGTCTTTTAAATAATTTAAAAAAAAAAACTCAAAATTACTAATTTTATAAAAAATATTTAGCGACGGTAGTTCCGTCGCTAAAAGTCCGCCGTTAAAAATCCGTTCCAAAATACTTTTACCGACGGTGTCTTCCGTCGGTAATAGTATTTTGCAACGGATTTTTAACGACGGGATATTCCGTCGCTTAAAGACATGTTTAGCGACGGAATACCTTCCGTCGCTAAAACTCCGTCGCAAAATACATATTTTCTTGAGGTGATATATGTTCCTCCTGGGAGTTAGTCTTTAAAGATAGAGCTCGTTTGGAAATGATGCTCAAAACAAATTATTAGTAAAACTGAATTTTCTTTTGTTTTCAAAGCAACTATAATCTTTTTTGCATAACAGTTACGACTTACGAATATGTAGAAATTGCTCAAGGCACTAGCTAACATGTGACAGGTATGTTTGGATAACAGATGCTGATCATAATAACTTTACCATCTGTTACTACTTTTTGGCTAAACAAACAATCACTTACTTTTTGTTGACACTCGCTGTGAAACTTTTTTTTTTTACTTTGACCATCTCAAAATTAGTCTCAAACATTCACTAAAAACACTTACTTTTCATGTACTTTAGATCAGTTGCATCAAACTCGCAAATTTTGTGGCATACCTTGGAAATATGTGTTTATTGCTAACCTATGGCAAATTTGGAAAGACATGAACAAGCAAAGTATGGAAGGAGTGCAGGCTAACATGGAAATCTCTGGGAGAAAAGTGCTGGATTGTGCAAAGGAGCTGATGGAAGCCTTTGCCACTCAAAAAAAATCAAAAAAGAGTAGATAACCTAGACTGATATGGTGGTTTGCTCCCAGTGCAGGTAAAATAAAGATCAACACTGATGGAAGTAGGAAACAAGAAGGATATGGAGGCTTTGGAGGACTCTTGAGAAATGACAAAGGAGAATTGTGGGGGGGGGGGGGGGGTTGGGTTCTATGGAAACCTCCCAATCTGCAATTCGTTAGAAGCGGAGTTACATGGAATGCTCAAAGGGCTCCAGCTGATCAAAGGCAAAGGAATTTAAGAAGCTACAGTAGAGACAGACTCAGAAACCGTGAGGGACCTGCTGACAAAGGATTGCAACTCTTGCCACCCCCTCATAAATCTAATAATGGATTGCAGATTTTTGCTAAGGGCTACAGGAACATCCTTATCACAGGTGCCAAGGGAAGGTAACACACGTGTTGACTACTTAGCCAACCTTGGGACCAACCATGATAAAGCTTTTGAATATCTAGAAGAACCCCCAAGAGGGATGGAAAAAATATTAAGAAATGATGCCGAAGGAGTAGGCAGGCTGCATATGTAATTCTATTTGTTTAACTTCCTATGTACCAAAAAAAAAAAAAAAAAACCTCGCTTTAGTTTCGAAAGTTGCACTGAACCTCCTTTTGCGTTGAGGAATTAGAAAATCTAACCATTTTTGGCGTTTGGTTCTTAAATGCTGCTATTCTTGCTGTTAACTATTCAAAATACAAGGAAGTGTAGTCTAAATTAGGGTCGAAGGTATCAATTACTGACGCAAGGATGCAAATTGCTAACCGCCCTCTTTGAATCTCTTTCTTCTTCCTTTTTTCCTTTTTCTAGAGAGGTACATTACAAAACCTATCACACGATGTTGCTATTGTCAGGTTTGTGCAAGGTGTGACACATTCAAATTTGAACTGGATAATATTTCCACAAAAAAAAAGAAGAAGAGTTATAACCAAAAAAACAAAAAGGATATAGGGTTCCTTAAACTAGTGTACAAAGGAACAATGATGTAGCAGGGGGCAACACTAACATAAGTTTGCATGTTATAAATATTAGACCTCTTACAGCCCATGAAGGAATCATCATTTAAGATTCGACTTTTCCCAGCTTATAGCAGATGGACCAAGGCTAAATTGGATTTGTCATCATATTTTACTTGTCTTTTCTTTAGCATATGGTACCAAATACCACCACCAATTAGCATTATCACCGTTACGTTGGGCAGTGCAAAAGAGTAATGGCAGCTGTGGTAACAATGAGCTGTTTCTGTTGGTCGTTGTAACTTGTACATATGATACTTTCTTTATCCTATGTATATACCGTTGTAACTTGTACATATGATACTTTCTGCAGTGGCTTTATATATATGTTGTTGAATCGTACATATACTTTGTTTCGTTCCTCCACAGGTCCCAATCACCCCTAATTACCAAAAGTTTTAAATTTCAGATTTGATTCCATAAAGGTTTTGATCTTAGAAAAGCAATGTAGATCTGGGTTTGAGCAAAGTCGGTGGTAATTAATGCTTGAGAGGAATTATGATGGTTGTTTCGTGGCTACGATGAAATTTGGTGAAGCTTTGCAGACGTAATTTACAGTATCAAAGTAAATAGGAGTCTTCGTGAATAAAACTCAATTTTACAATGGAAAGAACAATAGTGATAGAAAAGGTGAAGGGAAAGATAATTATATTAGAGAGTATTGATAAAACTGAGTGCAATGAAGCTTTTATATAGGCAAAAGAAAACTATCCTACCAGAAATAGAAAAGAGAATCCTACAGAACTTAGGAGAACTCTAGAATAATCTAGACATAGGACAATAGAGAAAATGTAATTGTCATATTAATATATATAATCTAACATCCCCCCTCAAACTCAAGTTGGTAGAAAAGAACAAGCCTGAGTTTGGAGGTTAAGTCCAGAGTGGTGTCTTGATACTAGCTGCACTATGCAAGATCCAAGTTGAGATGAATTTCATGTGTAGAGTTTGGCGATGCAAGAACAGAGCAGGAGTCCCGGGGTGAAGTCTGACAACCATCAAGGTCTTGGGGTGATGTCCGACAATTAAGAACAGATCAAGAGTCCCAGGGTGAAGTCCGACGACCATAAAGTCTCGGGGTGAAGTCTGGCGACTAAGAACAAGGAAGGAATCCCGGGGTGAGGTCCGACGACCATAAAGGTCTCGGGGTGGCGACTAAGAACAAGGCAGGAGTCCCGGGGTGAAGTCCGACGACCATAAAGTCTCGGGGTGAGATCCAGCGACTAAGAACAAAGCAAGAGTCCCAGAGTGAGGTCCGCAGACTAAGAGAAATTTTATTTTATTTTATTTGAGCTAAAGAGATATGCTAGAGTTGATGAACATTAAGAGTGGGCGGTGGCTAGGGTTTCGTCATAAGCGAAGATCAACGTATAGAAGGGGCAAGAAAGAAAGACCAAAATCTTGAACTCAAGAAGAAAAGAAGAGCACGAAAATAACACAAAAGCACTTGAGTTGGCCCCGCGAACAGCAGAAGGCCGTCCGCCGGAGGTTGCGAAAAAAGTTGAAAAACTCTCAAACCGACGGATCGTATGGCTCTGATACCATGATAGAAAAGGTGAAGGGAAAGACAATTATATTAGAGAGCCTTATGAAACTGAGTACAATGAGGCATTTATACATGTAAGAGAAAACTATCCTACCAGAAATAGAAAAGGGAATCATATAGAACTTAGGAAAACTCTAGAATAATCTAGATATAGGACAATAGAGAAAATGTAATTGCCATATTAATATATATAATCTAAGAAATAGGAAACTAAAAGAGGACGGTAGTGTGTGGCGGAGAAAAGACGAAGAGAATAGTGAACATAGTTGTCCGTTTTAATTGAAAATCAAGATAATTGCGTAATTTTCCTATACTTCATGTAAGCGAAACATGAGCGATTATTTTGGAACGCAATGAGTATGACTTTTGTGGTAGTTGGTTTTGGTAAGGGGTGATGGGGTCCTTTGGAGAAGCAGCCAACCTAAAATAAATATTGGTTTGGCCAAAATCACGTCTCGTCAGACATGGAATGTACTTGACGGTTTTTTCATGATATCTGATTTCTATCGAGTAAATAATTGGGAAAAGAAAAGGAAAACACGCACAATATTTGGGCAAACAAAGGAATACTCATCAGATTTTTGGAGAAAAATGACAGCAAGTTCCTTGTCGAAGATTAGACAACCATGGATGCATCATATGTAGGCATTTTAGTTGGTAAAATCAAATGACCAGAAATCATATCGTTCTTGTTTTAACAGAATAAACATAACTAATAAAACTGCAAAAAAAGTTGGATGCATTCAGCAATTTTAAATTGCAAATAATCTCCTAAGGTTTTCAATTTTTAGCAATTAAATTACTGACCTTCCTATTTGAGCATTTAAAACCCTGAGAGTTCCAATTTTTTAAGCAATTGGACCCAAAATTCCATAATCATGTAAATTACATGTACGGCCTTCTGTCCGTGATACCTGCATGACCAATCTAAGCAGGCATTGAAGGAAAACAACAAGCAAATTTTTTTAAAAAAACTAATTATAATCACCGCCACCACCACACTTTAGTTCTTTTCTTTTACTTTCAAAACACTTTTGACCAAAATCCTAAGGAAAGAGAAAATACAGATTCTGGTCATGAATGATCAAGAGCCACTACCCCCATATCAACATTGCCACCCTCATACCACCCATTGCCTAAATCGTCACCATCACATACCACCCTCCATTGCATCATCATCTACCAGGCACCACCGCTGCCATCACATACTACCGCCATCATAAACCAGCCACCTCATCCACCCTGTTCCGTCGTCACCACTACAAACCACCCCTCCCCGCCAATACCATAGCCCATCCATCACCATCACCATCACCACCACGTACAACACACCATGTACCGCTACAATCACAGACTACTTGACTTTGCATGACTGACCACCCATCACCTCTACCATCTTAGATCCTCACTTGCTATATTTCATCGTTTGATTGTTAATTATGTGGGTTGTGTATTTAGAATTCAGTGGTAGTGGTTAAAGAGTAGCGATCGAATGGATGAATGGAACGACTCCGGTGATGCGGTGATTGAGGATCGATTCACAAAGTGAATCGACGTGTGTGGTGCGGTGCGTACGTGTGTGTGTGTGTGTGAGAGAGAGAGAGAGAGAGAGAGAGAAAGTTATGTGTGCGACGTGATTTATATGCCGTCCGTGTGCGTGTGTGTGGTGAAGACCGTTCACAGAGGAGGAGCTGGTGGTGGATCATGAAGGATGGAGGCTGTGCGTATGGGTGGGGTGGGGGGATCAATTCATAGATAAGGATGAGGTTGAGGTGGTGGATCAATGAGGGAAGGGGCTGCGTGTGTCTGTGTTTGGGATCGATCCATAGAGGAAGAGGATGAGATGATAGCGGATTAAAGAGGGAGGGGGGTCGTGTGTGCTAGGCTACGTGTGTTAGTTTTAGGAAAGATTCAAGAAGAGGAGATAGTGGTGGTGATGGATCGGGAGGGCAATAGGTCTGATGGTGTTGTGCGGTGAAGTTGGCGTTGTGTGCGTGCGCGCGCGCGTGTGTGTGTGGGTGTGGGGGGGGGGGGGGGGTAAGAGAGAGGGAAAATAGAAAGAAAAGATGATGCATAAATGGACGTTGAACATTTTTGCTCCTAGGAAAAGTCGCCTAAAATGCATGCATAGATGGACATCTACTTTTTTGACAACCATTAGATTTGAGCCGAATTACTTCAAATCAGAAATCTCTAAATCTGAAAGACTGGGGAGCCGGCCACCGACGCCCCCGATGAATGGCGATCGTAACTATAACGGTTCTATCAAGATTTAATAGTCAATAATTACAAAATTTAGGAGGTCATTTGCAAATTTAGCTAAAAGAAAAAGGGGTACACGCGCGCGGTCAACAGTGGAGGCGACCGAAGTCCCGATGAATGGCGCCCGTAACTCTAGCAGTCGAATCGAGATTTAATATCTAAAAGGTACAAACTTTGGGAGGTTGTCGGCAAATTTTGCCCAAAGAAAAAAAGAAAAAAAAAAAAGAAAAAGAGGGTACGCGCGCCGTCAACAGTAGAGATGACGAAACCTAACGCCCATAAAAGTGGGCCCATCGTACGGAATCTTTGTCCGTGTCTCCAAACGCGTGCCGTTCCAATACCCACCCAGATAACAGGGGAAGCAAAGGGGGTTCCCAAGCAATCACCACTCGACAACGCATCCTTAAAAAACCACTCGGGTTCCCCAAAACCGCCCACCCAAAACCACCTCTCATCAAGTCACCAGCCAATGGGGGTCTGGTTACACCTTCATTTCCCATAATGTACATACTTTTCCAGACAAGCATGTTACCACCCGGAAGCCATTAACAAAACAGCAAAAGAAACAATAGGATAAAGAGCTCCCCACTCTGCAAATTCCTTTCTCTCGTTCTGCAAGATAAGCTCCTCAGGGTTTCCTTTCTGGGACGAGGGGAGATTTGTTTATTTTCCTTTCTATTATTCCTTGGAGTTAGGTCTAATGGGGAGGGGGAAAGTACAGCTGAGGAGGATAGAGAACAAGATCAACAGGCAGGTGACTTTTTCGAAGAGGAGGGGTGGGTTGTTGAAGAAAGCACACGAGATCTCTGTCTTGTGTGATGCAGAGGTTGCTTTAATTGTCTTCTCCACTAAAGGAAAGTTGTTCGAGTACTCCACAGACTCCAGGTACCCTTCTTAATTAATGTTTCCTCATTCTAGACTATACTATATTCGTTGGATCTCACGGTATCACCATTTTGTTTAATCTATCACCCACGTAGGGTTTTCCTTTTTCCTTCATGTTTGTCTTTGATTTTCCTTTTTTCTCTTCTATCTTTCTTGTGTGTGTGTGTCTGTGTGTTTTTGTGTGTGTTTCTGATGCTAATAATTTTTCTTCCTTTCTCTCCAACTCTTTCTTTAATAATTTCCTTTGGATCTAAGTGATAATATATCGTCTGTGGATTCTTTTGTTTCAAGTGCTGGGGATGGGGGGGTGGTACCATGGAGCCCGGAGGTACGTAACTGAATGAAGGGCTTCTGTTCTATGCTAGTACGTTTCTGGGGAAAAAGAACCTATGAGCGACAAGAGAGTGATGGTCTCCAGCTGAGCTAGGAAATCATGCAAGCTTCCTGTTTTGGGTATTCATTTCGTGGAATAATCCATGTTATAAAGTTCTTTACAAGTCTCGAAAATTGATCCAAAGGGCTGTTATATCAGAGAGGAAGTCATGACTGATTGGAGTTTTGTTTCATTCGTCTTAAGTACCAAGTCATGTCTGATTAGAGCAGTCTTGAAGTTGCGCTACTAGCTTCCAACCAAACTAGGAGTTTTCACTTGATTTCTGTAGTTGGTTCTTCCTATATCTGAACTGAAGGACATGTTTGGAATACGGGAATTATTACTTCCTAGATTTTAAGTAGGTTATTCAAGTTTGTTTTGATACGGATGATGGTTCCGGAATATGTACTTGAAGGTTAAGGTACTTCTTAGGCAAACAAAGGTCATTAACTCTGAAGCTTTCATATGTCCTTATTGCCATGCTGTGACTGTAGAATCAAAGTAGCTTAGTTTGATCATGGCACTTGAAAAGACTTTATATACTTATAGCCTTTCAGACTTGAGGATTATATATCCGGAGGAAGAAGGAAAATGAAAAAGAAAACTAAGGATGATATCGTCATAACTTATTGCATTCGAACCAGCACCAGAAGCAGAGTGTCATGACCCCAAGTTCACGAAGTGGCCTCTAAAAGTGAATGCTTTAGTTGTATAAACTATCTCTAGCTCATCATTTTTTTTTCCGGCGTGATATTGTTGGTATTCGGGTGTAGTCTGTATGCCCATGTCTAATGTAACACACAACACTAAAAGTCTAAGGACATGGAGGTGGTTGATGGGTGTAACTCCGATCCAACAATGCCATAAGCTTTAAGATTTATTTCCTAACAATATCTCTTTATGGGCTAATACAAGTGAGATGAGGAAAGATGAAACAAATAATGATATGGAGAAGACAGACACGCGAGGGAGAGGGAGAGGGAGAGACATATATGGCAACCTTCTCTATTCTTCTCCAAACTAAGCTAGATCGAGAGAAAAAGACTTTTGGACGGTAGAAACACTGGTAGGGCTCGCGTAGCCTAATCCTCTGTAGGGCTCGTGATGATCATTGACACGTGAAATATAAACTAGATCCTTGGAGATTGATTTACGTGATCTTCTACTTGTATACAAGATACGTTTTCATGCACACGCTTATATGGTAAGTCTCGAATATCTTCGTTGGTATCAGATCTCCGATAAAGCTATTTTCGTGCATATAACGTGCATGTTTGTTATTTCATGATTAACATGCTAAAACAATAGATTTGTTCTACTATTCAAAATCTATTTTTAGAGAGTTTAAATAGCTTGTACATGGCATGTATGAATTTTACAAAATCTAGGATTTTTGGTGTTTCAAGAAAATTGGTGGAGGAAGATGAATAGTATAGTTCTCTTCCCCACTCTCGCTCCATGTTGTTGGTGAGCCAGACAGTGCCTGACAAGATACAAACCAGATTTCAAGCTTATTATCATTTTGAAAATTAAAAAATAGAGAGAGTTGCACCAGACTCGCTAAGCTATCAGTTGCTGCCGAAAAGGTCGCGGGTGGAAGTCATGCACCACCGCTGGAGCTGGTGATTTGACTTTCCTACAAACAAACAAAAAAAGGAGTGGAAGTGGCAACTGAAAGTAGGTTGTGGGCCATGTTTTCTTTCCACCGGCACGTGTCCAATGGTGGAACTTACTATTATTGACGAATATGTCCATCTGATTTTTTAATTTTTGGTATTTAAAGCATCCCAAAAAAAAAAAAAAAAAAGATATTTTTGTTGCCAGACTATATCCTGTTTAATTATTTTTTATTTAGTTTTTCTTAAATTTGGCGTAATGGGTATGATCAGTCAGAGTGCCATTAAAGTTTGCCTCAAGAACACGTCCCTTGCAAGGCTTTTAAATTACAATACATTACATGTTACATCATTGACATACCTACTGCAATATATTTTTCTAGAAATTTTGTTTTAGTGTGCTGCACTAGTAATGGAAAAACAAAGGTTTGCCTCGATTTTTGTCTCGCTAGTGAGCTCATATGGTTATATGCGCTCTCTAGCGGGACATAGACTGAGTTAAACCCTTGTTTTTTCATTAAAGCTAGTGCAAAACCCTCAATTTTTTTTAAGGAATAAAATGTAATAGGTATGTCTGTTACGACCCGAACCCACGGGTGAGCCCATGAGCTAGGCTCGTGACTTGCTGCAGGCCCACTAACTCTCCACCAGGGCTCTGCCAGGCCTACTACAACCTGTACACAAGATTTATAACTAGTGTTAAGTGTAAACCATTTACAGATTTACCAAGAACATACTTATGGATTATCTCAAGGTACATATCCAATACATCTAGATTATTAAACTAACAAAATAATTAAAACTCTATGAAGATCTATGCTCCAACCAATTCTTAAAACATAAAAATAGTATTACAATGTCATTCAAAAGTTGACAATTATTCTAAGAGAGCTTAAATCTCTAACGACCATCTCCTGCGAGTCCATCCTCGTTACCCTCATGGATGTCGGGTTCATCTAAGTAGCCACCTTAATGTTTTTATAAAAGAATGAGCTGGGAGCCCAGTAAGCACGCAAACCATGTCCCTAAAATAGGTTTTGGGGTTTATAAAACATGCCTTGATTTTCTTCGATTTAAAGCTGGTAAATATTTTCACAAGAGATACTATACATATATATACTTTATGAAAGCAATTAATCCAAGATTCTCAAAAGCGAAGTATAACATCAAGAAGGCTCATTAACAACTTTCACAGTTCATCATAACTTAGGTATGTAGCGGTCAGCGTACAATCCCTCCTAACTAGTGCCCACAATTCGTACTCCACCCGGGATAATATTACTCGGTCAGGGTATAAATCCCCCTGACTAGGTCACATAATCCCTCCTCTGCCCGGGATACATATTATTGTGGACGCATGAGTAAACCACGAGCAATAGTACGGTGCGTTAACGTATCATCTCGTCGACCATGAGTCACAATCCAACTTTTTCCCGTAGATATGGGGCACAACAATCAAGTCAGAAATACCGTCTCATTCAATATAAGGCAACTTTAAAACACTACTTATAGAAATATTCCATGGCATTTTTGATTCATTTTTCTTATCAAACCAATTTCAGAGCAGCAGAAGTATAACAAATACTTAAAACTTTTATTTTTTGGTAAAATAATGTGTACATATACATATATTAGAAAATATGTTGTACGGAGGAATATGGCAGGAGCACTTACTTCGATAGCTAAGCGGTTCTGGTTCTTGTTTCCAAACCTGCCCTAGCTCTTGTCTATCAAAACCTAAACAATAAATCATACGGATGTTATTTATTGCCGCTCAATCATGCCTAAGTGCTAAATTTTTTCCAAGTGCACGAAATTACAAAAATATCCAGTAAACTTGTGTAAAATTATCAATTTATCCCCGACGCCTAAGGTACCGTTATACACCCAATATAACTCAAAACATCATTTTAAACAACTAGGTGGGTTTTTCGGACGAAATTGGCCTTTCTAAGAATTCTCCATTTGGAACCCTAAACCGCTCCTTAAATTGAGCGTTAAGATTCCTATTTCAAAAATATATTCAAACGGCACCAAAATGCCACAAAATTTAAAATGCTCATGTGTCTCAGTGTATTTAGATCACTGTAAAATTTTTGACTAAAAATAATTTTTTTTACTATATCAAATAATTCAATAGCTTGTTTTTAAATTAAAATCATTTTAGGTCTTTCCCATGCACAGAAAAATTCCACGTCAAAGGTATTGCTAAAATAATGAGAGTTTTAGTTTCCCACTTTACCCAAATGTGCTCAAAAATGGTTTAAAAAGTTTTGGACAATGGACTGATATGTAATTGTAGAAACAATATTTTTTTAGCGAATCCTAATTTTGTACATTGACCATTTTAAGACTGAAACATGAGGAATCGTCAAAAAGTCAAAACTACAAATTTAAAGTAGACTTTATAAAGTTTTTAGAAATATAAGGATTACGACAATACAATGAGTAATGAAGTTTCTAAATCAAATCGAAGTGGCTAATAGAAACAACACATCTCTGGGCAGACCAATTTTTTCAATGGTTATTTTGGAGCAGAAATACTATAAATATCAGAAAAATCAAAACTACAAATTGAAGAAGACTTTCTGAGATTTAAATTTCACAAAAAACCAATGAGTAATGAATTTCTTATGACAAATCGAAGTGGCTGCCAGAAATCAAAAAATCTGAACTTCTATTGAGCATTGATTTTAAGGTCATTTTTTGATATACAAACGTTGGATTCTGAGAAAACTTAAAACTAAGGGGTCGTTTGACACGGTTTTTTTTGCTCTTTTTTTTTTTAGTTTTAAAAATTGGAAAAAGTAGGAGTGTTTGGTAACACTTTCTTTTTCAATTTAAAAAGTGGCTTTTTAAATTGTAGATTTAAAAAAAAAAAGAGGAAAAAAACTCTTTTTGTTTTCACTTAAAATTCTTTTTTGAGACCTCCATCACAACTCACCCACCGCCGCCCGGCAGCCACCAACAGCCACCTCCGGCAGCCACCGCTGCCAGATAGCCACCTCCGGCCACCGGCTACCACTACCGAGCGGCAGCCACCTCCGGCCACCACCGCCGGCAGTCACCTCCTGGCGCCGGTAACCACCACCAGGCGACAGCCACCTCCGGCCACCACTGCCGACAGTCACCTCTGGCAGCCACCGCTGTCCGACAGCCACCTCCGGCCGCCAGCAACCACCACCGGGCAGCAGCCACTGCCGCGACAACCGTCGGCTGCCTGCCGGTGACCATCGCTACGCCCCACCACCGCCACCGCAAACCACCACAAAAAAAAATTCAAAATAAAAAGGGTTACCAATCACCAACAAAAAAAAAGGGTTATCAAACACCCACTTGTTTTTGTAAAAAAAAAAAAATTAAGCTGCTCTTTAAAAACTGAAAATAAAAAAAAAGTTCTGTCAAACAGACCCTAATTATAAATGGTTGAAGGCAAGTTTTCATAAAAGTTAAAATCATCTCAATCGGATTTGAACTAAAGGAGATATATGACAAAAATCTTAACTCACTCTTACACTGCTCTACAACAGCCTTTCTAAAAAATACACCAAAAGCTACCAATTTCACACTAAAAATATATATAAATCATCCAAATTCATGGCTAAACTAAAGAGAGTCTTGAAATTTTATTACCTTGAATTTTTCCTTGCCCTAGCTTGGTTTTCCCCTCATTTCTCTCTTTTTTTTCCTCGTGAAATGGGGGCTGGCAGATTTGCTAGGCTGGCTGCCCTCTCAAGGTTCTCTTTATATATGGTTGCCCTAGGTTGTAAATTTCTAAAAGACCCCCCACACTTAGCTGGTGATCTCATCTCACCCATATTTCTTTAAAAGACCACCATATAATTTTATATTAAGCATAAGGAAAATAAAAATTTTGACAACTAAAATTTCCGTCGACGAAATAAAATATCGGGCGTTACAATGTCAATGAAGTAACATTTGATGTGTTATAATTTGAAAGTTTTGTAGGGGTGTGTAATTTTGTATTTGTTTGAAGGGACGGGTTTTGCCTCCCACACGAACACAAATATCAGTAGGGGTTATGGTGGACCTTGCCATTTCTTTAACGGGATTAAAAACTTTGCATAAGAAGTCAAACTCAATAAAGATAGCTTAAGCTTAAGCATACATGCTATAACGTGGTTTCGAGCATAGCAAAGTTTCCTTATGCACCATGTTTAGTTATCATTATTCTTTTTATGGTTTTGGGCAGCAAAAATAAGTTAATAAATAATTGTGCTAGTTTTGTATGAAACATACATAGCCTCAGATATATATGGATATAAATACTTACTGCTGCTAGAGCTGACATTTTTGTATGATACCTCTAAGATGCACTCAATTTATAGTGACGCTACATCTAAGGGTTTGCATGTATCTACACTTTGATTGAAATAAACTAGTAGAAATCTGACACATGAGCAATGAGTTTTAGCATTGAGTTTAACTCTTTCTATCGCGAAATGTGCAATGGTTAAGATGTAAACAACTTTTATGTTCAAACAAAGCTATGCAAGAGTGAGTTTGAGAATCACCGCTCAACAGCTTCTGAATCATCAGCTCCCTACGTATCCATAAAAGTTCAAATTAAGCATTTGTTCCAAAGTGTGAGCCATAGAAAGTGGTTAAAGCATATGCACCTTAGTGGGCAAAGGCCAGCATATGAGAACGTTGATAAGTTTCTTTAAAAACTTGTATGCATACGATTATTCAGTCTCTCCTTAGTAGATTGAGCATATGGAGAAAAGCTACAACATAGAAATAAAGTAAGATAGCTGAATATAATATGAATTCTTGCTACAAACCAAGTGTATACAAAAACATGTAAACCTTTCAATAAGATTTTTTGCGAATGCTAAGGATAATCTGTAATAAATTGCAAAACTTAGAACTGTTGAAAAAGTAAAATGGGAAATGATTTCTTTGGGTTTGTTGTGGCAAATAATATTATCTTATGGTGATTTCTACTTTTGTTTTTAAGTTACGTGGATAACTTTATGTCGTGGCATGTTAAATTAAGCCATGTTTAGATAGATGCTTGTTAGCTTGAGACAACTTTTAAGCTAACTGGCTAAAACACATCTACCTACGCGTAAAGATAAAAGTTTGACGGTGGAATAAAGAAACATAATGAAAATCATCTAGGCTTTTATGAGCTGCAACTAGATACGCTTAGGCATATGTGACACTTAATTTAGTCGAGCTATGAAATCTTAAGGTATAAGATTTATGGTGATCAAGATTGTTTTTCCCCGACTATCTAAGCAAAGCATCATTAATTTGCTTTAGTGATTGACAAAGCTGTGAGTAATTAATAATGATCTCGCTTTCCTTTGTGTCTCCACTATACTGTGATTGTTCTCTTTTGAAGTGAGGAACAAATATATTATGAGTCTAAGTGTTTGAGGTTGAGTTTTCGAGGCACTACTCCTATTTGTTAGCAAGAGGTGTATTGTGAGTCTAAATGCTTGAGGTTGAGTTTTCGAGGCACTACTCCTTGAATTTGTAAGCAAGATTCTAAAGAAGGGCTCTTAAGCATTAACTGTAGAGACGTTTGTCCTAATCTTTATCGCTTTGGTCGTAAGTTAGAATGAGAATAGCTGGTATACGTTTCATCTAAGAGTACAATCGTAATTCTAGATAAACACTAGAGTTTTTTATCGTGAGTTATTTTGCACTGATCTTATGAACTCAGCTCGGCGTGACTTCTTGCTTGATGGAACGCACGTGGTAGAAGAGTTTACAGAAGACCTAGCAAATGCTATTGTTTAGTTGATCATAAGGCATTTATATAGTTATTTATCCTTGTGGGATCTTTATGACGTCTTTCTGCTATGGCTCTTTTGAGTGAGTCTGTGACTTAGTCTAGTGATTGCGCCACAGCTCTTATCAAGGATTACACATTCAAATTCTTTTACTATAAGTTGTATAAATATGAGATGATCCTAATACATATTCTTACAGGTCCGATTCTTTCATGTATGCTTAACATGCCCTTGATAGAGAATATGGAATTTCAATGTTAATCATATATGTAAGAGTAGTCGATCATCCATTGGATATTCTAACAAGATATATGCATACAACATGTTTTTAATGTTTATTGCATGTATAGATGTTAGTACAAGAACTAGCATATATAACCGTGATTTGTAGTTCATCGTATATTAGCATGCCAAAGGGTAAGATTGGCTCACTCACATGAACAATCGCCTCTGTTGCTCGGACAATGAGTAGAGATGGGATAATTCAAGTTGTGGCACTTTTTAGTGCGAGCGAAACTTGAACAACATGTCACCTTGGTGGGAACCAAGATTTGCTCTCATCACTTTGTCGGGAGACCGAGTTCGGATAAGCCCATATTCCATGTAGTCATGTGCTTGGAAGCCAGATGTGATATCTCAGTTAAGCACTTGTAACATAAGAGGCATCACTAGAACTCATGTTAGGCGCTTGATAGTCGTTGAACCTTGATCTCTACAACGTTTAAGTAGAGCTTTGACATGCATCGTACATGAGCCATTAATTCCACTGTGGCATGAGCTTCATACCATATGTGCTAGACGACCGAGTTAGGCGGCGAGTGAATGGATCCCTTCTTCTTCACTGTGTGAATCTTAGAGGTTATTTACAACCTTTACTAGTGCCATTGTGACCTTTGACTATGTCACGAAAACCAAATCAATGCTAGATACTTTGGTGTGTTACAAATTACCATTATTGATTCGGTTTAAAGGAGCAATTCTGGGAAAGCAATTAGTCTACATCGAAGTGATAACAGGGCAAAGTAAAGATCTCTCTGATATACATCCAACACTTATATTTACTGGTTGAATAGTTATGTCGCCTTATTGATTAGACATGATTATGAATATACAGTGGGAGAAATTTGGAGTCGAGCATAGCTCTTTGAGGGATTAGAAATGCTTGGACCGTTTTGATCAACCGGTCTAGGGTATTATGAGTCACTTTTCCAGTTTTTCTGGGGTTGATGTCTTTATTCTGACCTGAACAAGTTTCTAGTGTAAAGCTCACAATTTGCTGTGAGCTCAGCGGTCGCACCGTCCATTGGAAATGTGTGCAGTAACGTTGTCTCCACCACGTGCGAGTGAGAAATGTTTGTATTCAGGTCTAGCCTATATGCCATGTCGGGCCCAACCCATAACCCAAAAACTCAAGTGGTTTGGAGGTGGTTAATAGTGTAACCCCAAGAATACTATAAAGGTTATGATTTTTTTTTCCTAATAATACTTCTTTATGAGATAATATAAGTGAGATGAGGCAAGATGATAAAAGGATGAAATAAAGAAAGAGAAAGAAGAAAGACATGCCAGGGAGAGAGAGGGCTAGACATATCTCACAACTGAAAACCCAAAACTCCTTAAAGAGAGTTTTCAAAAATAGCCTTGTTTTTAAAAACTGGTTTTCAAAACTGAAGAAAAAAAAACGAAAACTGTGTGACAACGCGTTTATTTTCTCCAGTTTACAAAACTGGAGAAAAAACTGAAAAAATAAATGTTGTCAAACAGAGCCTAAAGTTCCTTCGAACTCCTCTTTTATTGTCACACCTTGCGCATGTATAAATTAGTATATGGTTTGGCTGGTTAAACATGAGTAAGCAAACACAGATCCTTTTTGTACAACAGGCCACAAACGCAATTAAGACAGCAACCAAGAGAAAAGGACTAGGACCCTTTGCTTTATAACACCTCTCTGTAATAAAATATGTCGCCAAATTCATTCTAGCAACAAAAAATTGTCATTAGAGATTTTAAGAACAACGATAAAATAATTTTCATGGCAATCTTTTGTGATTAATGCATTTAAAGCAGAGAAGGTATAGAGAAAAGGATCCTCATTCAAGAGAAAGAGGATGAGTTTTCCTTTATTTTCTCTGTGCGTTTTCATGTACAGGGTTACACCATAAAAACTGAACTAGAAGGCAATGAAGTGTTTGATATGAGAATAGCACATGATTTAACCGAAAGAAGCAAATCTTAAACTTGGTGTACAAATTTGAGATCTCTCTGAGCCCTTTCGTTTACTAGATGATGCATGTTTTATTTGCATCAAGACAAAAACTCCTAGATTTGTTCTGGAAATGCTACATCCAGAGGCTAGATTCTTCAAGTGTATAACAATTTATGTACTATTTCTTTGTGATGGTGACCAGAGTTTGTCTAGTACCAATCTAATGTACTTACTTTCCAATCCTGTGTCCAACTCCCTCAGCTTTGGTTGTCATTCATTGCCCGGGATACAATATTCACAGATACTCTCTGACATGTAACATCTTTCTCTTCATCCTACAACTCAAGAATATTTTGTATTGTCACCAAAGCTTTTACTCACAAGCATAGACTTTCCTGCAAATAGCATGGTATTTAGCAAAACAGGAGTTAGTCTATTAGACCTGGTACTCTGCAAAAATGTAACTGAGACACTGGAAAGCTATTGAACTATTTGTTTTATATGTAAACAGCATGGAGAAGATCTTGGAGCGATATGAAAGATATTCTTACGTAGAGAGGCAGCTAGTTGCAAATGAACCTGAATCTCCGGTTTGTAGAAATTCAGCTTACTATTTCTTAGACACAGTAGTGTTCGCATTGCTGGCCATTAATGGCTCAAATACAATACAACCATTTTGGTTTACAAGTAGGCCGGATGACCTATTCTGGTTTACAACTTGCTATATCTGTTTCCATTTGTTCTGTTTGAATTATGCAGGGAAACTGGACCCTGGAGTACCACAAATTAAAGTCTAGGGTTGATCTTTTACAAAGGAACCATAGGTAAGAATATGCGCAGCTTTATGACCTGGAAATCTCTATATGAGATCATACGCGAACGTTAAATATTGATTTTCCTGTAAAAGTCTCTTGTTCACCCTGAAAATAACATGCTTTTGATTCAATCATTCATGATATATATTTTTCGTGCCTCCATTCCTGCCAAAACTTAAGTGTTCCGGTAATATACCATCTTAAAGCGTTCCAAAGTCAAATTGCCTGCAATTTGAAATAGAGCATAGCTATTGGTTAAAATTACTATGTGAAAGAGAGTAGAGAGTTCACTTTTTCTGACCTCTCTCCAGGCACTATATGGGAGAAGACCTAGACTCATTGAACCTAAAAGAGATCCAGAGTCTGGAGCAGCAGCTTGATTCAGCTCTTAAACACATTCGATCAAGAAAAGTATGCTATTGTTTCTGTGGGTGATGGTCTACCAGAGGTTTATTGGTTCATTAACACATGGAAAATTCTTCTTTTTTGCAGAACCAACTCATGTATGAATCCATCTCTGAGCTCCAGCGAAAGGTGAGGCCCTCTTGGCAATTTTATGTAGGCACACTTGTCTCCGGGGTTTAGTCCAACGTTGGTGGCAAGTAGCATGGACACAGTTGTACACTGGATGCCAAACGGGCTGCCCTCATTCATGTCAAGGTTTTCTTAGTCACTCGAGCACAGAGGTGTAGCAATATGTACAGGTGCCGTGAAAGGCGGAGGTCTTTAGTAAAACCCTAAGCTTTGGCCTCCACTTCCTTGATCCGTGCGCTAAGTAAGCAAAAAACAAACTAAAGACTGTACAGGACGAGAATTACGTCAGTTCTCAGGGTCCATGCTCAAACCCTAAAAATGACAAGGTACAGCTATACCTTACAGAAAACCCTGACTAGCAAGAACATTGCAGAGATCGGGTTGACAGATAGACAAATTAAAGTTAGGCCCATCATTTTTCAAGGTGGACTTTGTTGTTAAACATGTTCAGTGACAACTTGTTCGCTCTGTAACTTCAGGTAAAAATGGATATTTTATGGAGCGCGGGCGAGGGGCGGACCAGGTTCTACCTTAGGTGAAAGTGGATATATTAGCGGTGTGCGAGCGTGCTTGGTTTTGACGGGACCACGTGTGAAATACAATTTAAATAATCCGGCATTTGAGAGAGTTTGTCTAATCTAACTTCTTTCAAACGACTTATGACGAGTTGTGAATATCTTTAGAGTTTTTCTGACACGATGTTTTAGGACTTTCGAAGTGCTATTTATGTTAACGCTACCGCTACCGCTTCCTAATCTACTCCTCCTGCTAATCAAACCAAATATAACAATGCAATGAATAGATGCAGTTTACTTTCGTTGTGTTTGTAGTGAAGGACTTATAGAAATGATAACGGTCTCGGTGTACAAAACACTAATTCAGCAATTGAATACACTTTGGGGACTCTTTGGATTAGACAAACACTTGGTTTGGTGGTATAATCCTAATCTAAGATAGAATTGTTTACTTAAGGTAAACGAAGGCCGAGATAACTTAAACTATGTGATGCTTTATGTTTTGTGCTGAAGAACATTAATTGGGACAACATTATGACTTTTATAGCTGAGTTATAATCATTTAACCTCCGGACGATCCAATCTAGAGTTGCCACGTGGCTGAGTGTTCTTAATTTATCCTTCTGCTCACTTTAAGCTTTCTTGATGGATCTGAGTTTGCCACGTCTTGGGCCTGGGTAGGACCTAGTTTTACTTTCTTGATGACTAAGTTATTATTCAGCATTTGACACGTTTTTTGCGACTCTTCTCTTCATGAAATGTAGCACAGTTAAAAGTTTAGGCCGTCTTGAGTGGTGTCTTTCCCTTGTTCAGAACTTGCCCCCTTTGGTCATAATTTTTCTTGATTTGACAGTCACCAACTTGTTTTATTTTTTTTGTAAAAAAAAGGCTGGACCGTAAGACTCTAATCCAACCGGCAGCAACTTGTGTTAGGACGAATCGGTCATAAGCAGGAATTTGTTCTTAGACCGATCCCAGACTCTTTGACGACATTGCATGCTTGATGCCCTTGAACGAGACAGTCTTTGTTGGCAGATTGGTATAAGCACAACTAAGATGGAGTCCACTAAGTATGAGTTCACTATGAGCTCGGCTTGATTGAACTCGAAATAGGTAGAAAAGGTAAAGTTTGAGGAAACTGCACTGTGACGTTAGGCTTTAGCAAAGAGATATACAAGTATTAAATAAGAAACATTGTAGTAGCCATACCGACTGGCCGCTAGATGATGATTTTTATCAATATGGCTTTAGAGGTTTAACATAACCCTAGAAGGCAAGGTTTTGTCTTCAATAGGCTATGTTCGCCGCCAGGTCACTTTAGAAGTTTAAAATACGCTTTAGGAAATTAAAACCTTCACCAAAAGAAATAGCACAAAGCAATATGTGAGCCTGGAAAAAACACCCTGCATGGAAATACTTTGAGAGAAAGTTCTATTCTGTGAGCTTGTTTCATGAACAAATATCCTCAATGATCCAATTCAGTCAGCTTGTTTGGAGCTTGAGCTTGACGTGCTTAGGGATTGAACAAGATGAACAAGTCTTTAGTGAGCCAAACAACGAACTCAACTCATTCCGAACCTAGCTACTCACACGAGGGATTGCCAAACGATATGAGCTAAGACTGTGGAAGAGCAAGAGCTAAGTCAAGTTAAGGCTTTTTAGTCCCCCAAGCAACAATGTAGAGTGAGATTCATAAGTATCATTATTGTATAGATTAAAACCGAAGACTTGGTAACTTGGAAGTTTTGGAGTGAGATTAATGTCTATCCACTGTATTTAGGCCTTCTTGAGAAAATCCATCCGTTTTCTCCTTCTCAACAAAAAAATTAGATGGAGTCAGTAGGGCATGCCAAACAATGTTATGCTTCTCTACTTGCATAAGTTCACTGTTGTGTGGGAATAATTGATCAAATCCCAGTTCGAACCCTAGGTTTAGTTGAAAGTACTGGGTAACTCTACTGTCACAAACAAAAATTGGATGCAACTGTGCAATAGGATGCTTAGTGTCAACCCAAAGACAACTGATACAAAAGCATTCTCCTACATTATGTATACTTGTTTACTTATCTAGTAATCGAGAAAGTAGGAGATCGCAGCAGTGATTATTACTTCTTTTAGCATATACATACATGTCTAGGGATATTTAACAACTCAAGTTTCGGGAACAGTCATATCAAGGACCAAATCTGACTTCTCATTGTTGTTGTTGACAGGAGAAGGCAATACGGGAGCAAAATAGCATGCTAGCCAAGGAGGCAAGTCAATCTGATGCCTTTTCGGACTTTTTCAGTATTCATTCTTATTAGTTTTTGTTAGAATTTTATCTATTGATGAGAAATCGTAGTACAAGATATGGATACTAGGAGAGAGGGGAAGACACTCTTAATGGCCACATTTGGCCATCTTTAGTGGCTTGACTCAATACCATACATGACACCCTATTTATAATTGCCTTGGACACTTCTAGAGTACAACCTTTCTTCTTCCAACTACTTCATTTAACTCAAAGACTCTAGAATTCTCTTTGACTAGACTTTTCTAGATAATCTGAAAATTACAAGTTAATTGAACTTCTCAAGTTCCAACAGTTTTCTGTTTCTTCTTTCTCATTTCCTTTGAAGTAAAGGAACATTTACATAAGACAGTAAAGGCCTAAAAATGATCGTGAGTTTTTTTTCCATGTTTTCTTGTCTGCGCACCACTAAGTGCATGGGTAACTTGATCCCCCAGTGCTCACATGATGCCGATTTAATGATTTCTTGGGTTCAAATTAAGTTCATAAGTAACTTACTGATGTCCTAGAGAATCTTGTTGATGCATCAAAAAATGAGAGTGATACATTTAGCTCATTTTCTGGTGTGATTATGCACATAGATCAAGGAGAAGGAGAAAACAATGGCGCAGCAAGTGCAATGGGAGCAGCAGCAGCAGAACCGCAACCCCAGTTTGGCATCCTTCCTCGTGCCACAGGTGCCAGTTCCCCGTCTGAACATCGGGTAATCATCACTTGCAATGCACCACGTACTTATAACAAATGTCGTCTAGTTCTTTCGTCTAAAACTCAAGTCTTTTTGACGTTTTAGCAACTTCATGAGAGTGAATGGATGAGGAACTTACTTACTAGTCTGTCTTGTGTAATGTATAGCGGTGGCAACAATTACCAGGGAGAAGTGCCAGAAGAGAGGAGGAACGAGCTCAACCTCACTCTTGAACCAATATATACATGCAACCTTGGATGCTTTGCCTTGTGATTGGCCGGAAGCAAGGGATGGATTCAGGCTTATTATAGACTTTGGATTTCTATGTGAATATGGTCCCAGACATTGTCGCTTAAATCTTATTCCCTCATGCTTAACAAATTCCTTTCGAGGATAACACTCCTACTATGATGTATGTCGTGACTTGGTGCTACTGGACAATGATCACTACTTCTCTACATAATGAATAACTCTTTCATGCAGGGAAGGGGTTTAATCAGAATAGCTGTATCTTTCACTTTTTGCTTATGTAAAAGTTTCTTTGCTCTTGTAGGCTTCCAAATTCCAAATTTTATTGTTATTGAATCAGGAAGCAAGCTTTTGGAAGTTTAATCAGGCGACAAAAGCCCAAAAAGTGAAAAGGAAAAAGGATGGGCATTGCTGGTCAAGAGAGTACATTGACTTGAAGTCGAATAAATCTTGGACAAATTTCATCAAAGACAGTTTTTGTATAAGATGCAAGTGTGACAAATTTATCAAAGTTTAACTAGAGACAGCGTACCCCATGAGCTTCATAATATATGCAGTTTCGAGGTTCTTCCGCTGTTTTTAATGGGGAAGCAGCGGGTGCTAGATAGACGACGGAAGAAACGGGGACAAAAAATATCCATGTACTTGTAATTTGAAGTGAGAAACGCTTATATGAATATAAAGAGGTGGTATGACGAAGATATGCTCAAAAAATGATCAAATATTAAGGAGAGTAACCTCTGAACAATTTACCAACCCTCGACCTCATAAACTCTTTGAGAATCTACCTCGTCAATATTTCCAGTGTGTAGCCTTCAGAATTCCGCGTACGGTTCTCTTATTCTTCTATAGTTCTCCTTCCTGCCTTGAGTCCTTCTTCATTGCACTTCGAGATCAAGTTGTCTCATCAAATTCCATCAGCTATAAAACAGGCAAGTCCAAGCAATGGAAGCCAAGATCAGCAAAACACAATCAAAGGATAGAGAGTCAAAGTAACACGAATCCTCTAAGCTGACACTAATTCCCTAGCTCAACTTCATTCAAAGGCTCTTCCATTTAATCCATATTCGATTAAGATATCATGATACAATATGTTCTACATTGTGACTTGCAAATTTCAACAGTTATGAAGCCCGAACCTGACGTGCCATTCTGCCTAAGGAACAGTGCAAGTGCAACCCCGTTTCTCCAAAGCTTAATAACGTTGTTCAGTAGCCACTGAAAGATTTGGTTCAGACGCCCGATGGACAAGTGATACTACAAGGCATCCCTTTGAACAATGTGCGGTGCAGAGAATATGGGAAAAGGTATCCAACAAAATGAGATGCAGTAAAGATCCATTACCACAATCTTTGACATGCATCTGTTCAAAATTGCGGAGAGCTCATGTAGCAAAGATATCCCAAGTCAGGTTATGAGCTTCTGTCACTGACTTGACTCGGCACATTCCTTAAAGTTTCGTGTTGTCTATAGTTTGGCCCAAAGTTGAGAGCCATCTTGGCAATATCTTACGCTAAATTGTAGTTACTACGTAGTTATGGACTCTCCTAGACTAAAAGTCTTTACATAGAACTGAAGAAGTTATTAATCAAAATTTAGATTGCTACAAGTGTAAAGGGACTCCATTGTGCACGATGAATACCTTCATTTGCCACACTAGTTAAATATTTCTCGACCATTGTTAGGAGACTAGTTTGTTGGTAGATCTTTCAGAAACCTAGACCAGATACCTATAGGCTTTCTATACATGAGAGCACATGCGCACATCCGTAATGCATATATTGATCCCCCAAATCAGCACAGCAAATAAGCTAGGCTTTTGCTCGCAATAAAAAGTATCAAAAATCAATCAATAACTTAGGTCCCTAAGGTAATTTGTTGGATAAGTTCTATAGCAAGTCGATTAATAATACATGCATGCAGTTCCATCATCTTCAGGACATACTTAATTTGTTTAAGCCAAGTAACAATTTTTGTAGGAAACATTAGAACTAGTGCATATCAGACGAAATATGTGATGATATAAATGTCATCCAACTATGCACAGATCATGTACATATAAAATGTCAATTATTGCGTGAAGAATATCTCTTATAAAAGGTTAACTGAAAGTACCGCTGTTTAAGATTAAGTAACAAAACATGATTAAGCTTGCTACCTTTCCACAAACAGGACAGGTTTCTTTTCGCTCCATCCACTCGTAGATGCAACCAAGGTGATAATGATGTGAACATTTTGTATTTATCCTGGGATTTTCTTCTGTATATTCTGTAAGAAATATTTTCAGGAATTAATTAACAAGTTAATATAATAGGCAAATACTTGAGCAACTATATTTAATGGATGTTAGAGACAGGAAACAAAATCTCAGGTTGTCGCCTAAAGGTTCATGTAGAAATATAATCTGGTAAATTATGAAGGAATGAAAGAGTACCTTCAAGACATGTAGGACAGACATCCTCCTCATCTTCTGATGCAAGGACATATGCTACTTCAGCTACCACTTTCGCCACCAAGACCCCCACAGGGGACTCGGAATTCCATTCCTTTGAACCCCCTTCGCCATAAGATTCAACTCTTGTGTTTCCTCCAAAACTTGTGACCACATCATCCTGGTTTGGTTGTCGATATCTAGGACTTGTATCGTTTGCCAAAGGTATGTTCTGAGACCTATCAGTGTCTGATGAAATTTGAGCTGCCACTGTTGAATTTGAAGAGGGCACTTGATCTGATGTAGGGACTGCAAGCATTCCTCTATTGCAAAATAGAGCTCCCCACTGCAGAAAATTGCTCAACCGAATCAAAAGACAGTTCTAGTAGGAATTTGTAACCAGCCTATTTAGGGAAAATAACAGAATTCAGACCCCTAGTTTTTAGACATGAATGATATTGCTAGATGCCGAGCATTTTACAATAATGCTGCTCCATACGCACTCATGCATCTAAAGTACTTTTGACAAGTTTCACCAGGCTTTTTGACCTGAGTACATGATTAATCTAGCAGGGTCAGCCGCAACAAAATTAGTTTCGCCTTAAGTTGTTAACATACATTTCCCAAGTTTTGTCACCTACTCGGAACAATTGGGTCTGTGGAATAGGTTGAACAGAGGAACTCAAAAGCAATCCGCTGCTAAATAAGACATCAGTTGTTATCTGAAGTATGAGTGAATCATGTGAAAATAAACAGCAAAGCCGACAAAGTGGAAGAGAGAGCAAGAGGACTGCAGCTGTGCAATTCAAACTGAGCAAATACCAAATTGCTTGCATTCTAAAAAGAAAATACAAGGCAACCATGGGGTAGTTTATGTCTTTTAGTACAGTGAAGCAGCATCGACACAACCAGATCTATGGACACTGAAAATTGAGATCCAAAGAGGCATCCCATCACTTTTATTAGTATTTCTGATTCTTTAAAACTTTTGGTAGTTACTTATTTGACAAAAATACAGAAATAGGACAACAATTGCGACACATCGATAGAGAAACGTTTCACGTAGTGAATAATTGAACAAAGCCTAGGAAAGTTATAAGGCTTTACATTATGACAGTTATAGAGTCACAAACTTCAACCAGCAACAAAATCAGACAGTTACTGAAAAGCTCTTAACCTGATATTGTAAGTGTAACATTGTATGCATGAGAAAGCTGATAAAATGTCATTTTAGCTAGGGGAAAAACAGCAGCACAGTACAATGCTAAAATTAATATGCACAATGCACCAAGTACAATGAAGAACGATAATTCAGTTCAAGTAGATTTTAGCGTACTGCCCCAGTACGTACCTTGATTCTGAAGCTTCCAATGCAGCAAATGGAACATGTGCAGGTTCCATCATTCGAACCATCCGAGTCTGCACCTTCATGAGTATCCGGGATAGGAAGACAACAACAAACTGAACCCATGATGCCGCTACAAGTTTCTACATCAATTTAGACCTAAATACAGAACTAAATTCCATCAGAAAATTAGCGAGATAAACTGAGCAACCGTGACCAAAACAAAGAGAAGATAAAAGTGGCCGGAATTGGTAAATGGAACAAGAGTTTACTCTCTAAAAGAGTCCTTGTTCCGGAATCCGTAACTTTCAGTATAGACGATCTTCATGCACATAAGCAATTAACATAAAAAAGACTTGTACTTTCTGATAATAATTACAAAAAGTTCTTTTGTCTAGCGACAGTAAGCGAAGGTAAGTCTCTTTCAGAAAGACGGGATTTAAGAATGGGTATTCACGAGAGAGAAGCCTAATACCACTGTAACTTCTCGATCAATAAGGTTTTAATGAAGAACAGAATGGTAAAAACAGCGATTCTTAAAGATTTCTGGTGTCATTGGGCGATATTCATCTTCACAACCATAAATCAAGACAAGTATTAAGTGATATTCATCTCCGTAACCATAAATCAAGACAAGCTTAAGTTGAAAAACACCAAACGGATCATATTTTATACAATCTGCGGATACGCATTTGTTCCTGCATTAAGAAGCATTCATGAACACAATTATTTGAACATGAATGCATGCACAGCCATGTACATGTACGTGACTACCAAAAGCCATTAAAGGTACCTAGAAAGAGAGTAGAGAGAGAGAAGGTGTCGACAGTGATCTTTCAAAATTCAAAGGGGAACAACGTTGGACTGATTGTTGTGGGTCTGTCGTAAGTTGTCTTGTTGGGGTAGGATTTTGCGCCGGGGAATCAGTTGAAGGGTGCTCCTAACGAAATTACAGCAAAAGGATTCCTGGGTTGGAGTAAGCTTAAGCTACAAGACCCCCCATCTTTAGTGGAGTAATATATATCTTACGCAAGTAATCCCATTCCTATATCAACTCTTTAAGACTCTAAAGGGTAGGTTTGACACTTTTTTTTTTCTTTTTTTTTTTCAGTTTTAAAAATTGAAAAAAAAAGGAGCGTTTGGTAACCATTTTTTTTTTAAATTTAAAAAACTAGTTTTTAAACTGAAGAGTAAAAAAAAAAACTCCAAAAACTGGTTTTTTTTTTTTTAGACCACCACCACCACCCTCTCACTACCGGCAGCCACCTCCGACCACCACCGTCGACCATCGCTACGTCCCACCACCGCCATCGCAAACCACAAAAAAAAAAAGTCAAAATAAAAAGGGTTACCAAACACAAAAAAAAAAAGGGGGTTATCAAACACCCACTTGTTTTTTAAAAAAAATAAAATTAAGCTGCTCTTTAAAAATTGAAAACTAAAAAAAAAAAATTTGTCAAACGAACCCTTAAATAACTATTTTTTAATTGGCTTTTATCATAACATGATTATAATCGTAATTTAAGCGTTTATGTATATATGTATTTTATAGGAAAAAGTTATATCTTGAACCTTCACCTCACTCGATTATAATTGTAACGCTAAGAGATTGATTGTTGCAAATCAAACAAATCACTTGTCAATATGTAATGATTTGATCCAGAGTCTGAGCACAGGGCAATGGAACAGGGTAATGCATTCTTAAAAAAGATTAGTCATGCACTTTTATGTTCCATAATAAGGTCATCACAAAAGTCTTCAACATCTAGTGTAAGATATCGAAAGGCACATCCCTCCCTCCTTGTGCCTTACCTTCCTCGTTAAGGACCAAATTCAATCTTAATCACACATAGTTCAAAATTTTCTTATCTTGTCATTGTAGGATCAGCCAATTCGAGTCTGCCTTGGTATAGTCTTATAAAGTTATTCACAAAAGTCTCCCACATCTTACATAAGATATCGCACCCTCCCTCCTATACTTCAGCATTCTCGTTAAGGCCCAAAGTTAACCTTAGCCACACATAGTCTTCGTCTCTAGTCATTATAGGATCTGCTAAATTCGAGTTGTCCTTAATATTCTAAACTTCTGGCAACCTGACTGAATAGCTCAGTCCAAACTTTAAGAATCGGCTCTGGTATCATCTGTAACAATCAGCTCCACGATCCCACAAAAATACGTCTTCCTCAAAAGGCTAGCCAAATAGACACTTTGAGTTCCTTGACGAGGTTTTATAAGACCATTCAAAAGAGTCTTTCATATGTGATACCACATCGAATTGGTAACGAGCTGAATCACCGATATGAGTCCAAGAACTTTGAGTTGAGCTCGAGCTCGAGCGAGCTCGGCCCTTTTGTCAAACAAGCCGAGCCCAGACAACCACGAGTCTCCTGTAATTTTGGGAAATTAAATGTAAGCCCATTATCATCTGGAAATTAATTCCAAGCCCATTATCATCTCTACTTATCGGGCAACTAGTTTCTTTCTAGAGTCATCGGCCCAAGATGAGTCCTTGGGTTTGGGCCCACTTCGCTGAGCTAGCCAGTCCACCAGAAAAGCGGTTTGGGAGTTGGGACGTTAAAGATTAAGCTGGACTATTTCAAAACAAGTCGGGTTTTTGGGTAACCCGCAGATTAAGCTGGATTTTTGGGTACGGTTACCCAAAAATCCGCAATACTAATAATAATAATAATCCTTTTTAAAAGGAACATGTGGAAAAATTACAGTATATAATCTCTGTATTATTCTACAAATCATTACAATTAAACATGGGAAAAGTAATCAAAAGGAGCAATTAAGATTTGATTTCCTCAATCAAGGAATCAAAATAAACAAGATATTCACGTATAGTTTTTGAAAATTATATGTCTGGAACGAACAACCAAAAGATCGAAATCTTTGCAATTATGGAGATGATCAATGACCACGTACCCTTGAAACTCGAACTAGGATACTCAGCTTTACGGCATCTAATAAAAAAGTGTCGCTAAACACATTTTAGCAACAAAAAATTGTCACTTTAAAGTTTAGCAACGGTGAAAAAATATTTCCAATAGTAATATTTTGTCTATAAAGCTGTTATGAGCTATACTAGATGACCCTTATCCTTGAAACTAATTGAGATATTGCAATAAATTGTTTTGAAGGGGATTTTAATAACAATATCCTTTGGATATGTAGATCTTAGGACACATTTTTTAGTACCCTATATAAGTTTAGAAGTTTGAAATTCAAAAGGTTCTTGTGTAAATTTGAGAGGACATCCATATATACATATTTAGTCATTAGCTCGAAAAAATCATTTCGAAAATAGATAAGATTCAGTTTCAATAATTTTCAAGATTTCTGCAATGTGTCATTGTGCTGCAAAGTTTTTATTGACAAAGAATTACAAATAAAAGTGTTTTGTCGTTGTTTCTAAATATACACTTACATTTTTTTGTTGTTAGAGTGCATTTAGCCACATTTTGCAGTTATAGCAAATGTGTAGTACAGAAAAATGATCTTAAGCCGTCGATACGAGTAAAGCAGATCTTGAGAAAGTCATCATTTAGCAACAAAAATTAAACGAAATGACACCACTGGAATAATTACAAATATGCATAGCACTATTTCACAGAGAAATTAACAACAAATTTGGTGTGGGGATGGACCTACAGCTTCATGACAGGCACGTTCAGGCACAGCCCCACATCATCAAAATTAAAAAGAACCAAAAGAGCCAAAATGATGAAGTAGACGGCAAAGAAGGAAAAAGATAGAAAAAGATATGGCCCCATATGATCATCACCAGCAAAATGCTCCTCATTTCCTCCTCTGAACACCTCCTTATAAAGTTTGAACACTTCACACACAGTTGCTAGGGACTAGACCCCGTTGGAGAGATGGTGCGAAACGGGGCGAAAATGCCTAGCTTTTGCTTGAATAGGATTAGGCCTCATGTTAAGGTCCGTTCACCAACTATTCAGTTCAATGGTGGCCCAAATTCGGCTGAAACCGATCGGAAAACCGACGATTCTGGCAATGCTGGGGAGGAGAACTCGGACAATGTCGCGAAAGCAGGCGTGCGGCTGGGGAGGAAGATAATGATAGTGGTGGATTCGAGCTATGAAGCCAAGAATGCGGTACAGTGGGCATTGACTCACACTGCTCAAAGTGAAGACGTTTTGGTTCTTCTTTATGTAGCCAAGCCTTCTAAACAAGGTTGGAGGACCCTCTTTTATGTTATTTAGGTAGATATGTTTGGGGAGAAGTGTTTTACTAGTTTTGGTTGCAGGTGAAGAATGCAGGAAGAACATAGCTCCAAGGATAAGTGACTTTCTTTCTTCTATGAGGAGTATGTGTAAGGTGAAGAGACCTGAGGTGGGTATACTTTGTTTGAGCTTTTGATTCATCCAATGGGGAATCCTGGAGGAGTTTTGACATAGTAACATACTGTCTTTATGTCTGTTTTCAATTTTCATATAAAAAGCAGTTTGGAAATGTTTTCAATTTTGGCCTCTTTGGTACTACAATAAAGAGAAATTGTGTTTTGGGGACATAGTGTGTGAAGAATCGTTGTATTTTCTTTGGGAATTACAACGAGTCACATCATTAGAGAAGTAGGATTAACGAGGGGTAACTTTTTCTTTACTCAAAAAACGCTTTACGCTGACACACGAACCGATTGCTGAGGACTTTTGATCGTGTTGAGCATTGTACATAAGGGTTGATTTAATGCAACCACAAGAAGGCTAGCTAATTAAACAGCCTTTCAGGCATCAGATTAACCACAAGTGAATGTTGCAACTTTGTTTCTAACAGGTAGAGGTTGAGGTTGCAGTGGCGGAAGGGAAAGAGAAAGGTCCGACCATAGTGGAAGAGGCAAAGAAGCAAGAGGTTGCGCTGCTGGTTCTAGGGCAGAAGAAGCGGTCCACGACGTGGCGGCTGCTGATGATGTGGGCCGGGAACCGGGTTGGTGGCGGGGTGGTGGAGCACTGCATTCAGAACGCCAGTTGCATGGCTGTTGCAGTGAGGAGGAAAAGCAAAAAAGGTGGTGGCTACCTGATCACCACCAAGCGTCAGAAAGACTTTTGGCTCTTGGCATAAAGTGTTTTGGTCTTACTGCATAATTTACCTGATTATTATCATTGGATTGCTTGTAACTACTTATGTATATTGGTGGTTAATGGAAAAGGGAATTTGGGACTTGGGAGTGGATGGAAAAGTTACTATTTAGGCTATAGGAAAGATTAAATATGGAATTGTCATAAATTAGGCTATCAATTTCGCTTTTGCTCAAAAGGGGTTGAAGCCTATCGGATCGAATTCGATTAGAGTACGGGTATGCTTGTACTCACATCCCACTTTTGTAACCCCTAATTCGAGATGGTCACCCTTACGTACAATAAGTGCTTGCATAGTGATCAAAGTCTGTGGACTGAAAAATATGGGCAATAGTCTATGTTGAATATGATATACATTGTTGGATACATTTTTAAATTGGTTAAGTATTTATAGCACATGATAACCTTAACATGGTATCCAAACTCTCATCCTGAGAGGTTTCTAATTAGTTTGCTCTTTTTGCTTGCTTACTCTGTCATTTTCTATTATAGTACAATTTGCACTCACGACGTATTTCTAATCAATCTGCTTGAGTTTAAGCCTTGAACCACTAGGAAATGACCCTTCAAATTCATCCGATTACAAGATGATTTTCTTGTAGAGTAAATGAGATTTTGTGTTTGTTCATCCAATTTCACAAAGTTTCTACAATCTCATATTTAGACGCGATCAAAGTCCTCATATGTCTCCTCTTTGTTTGTAATACAGGCGGTTTTTGTTATTGGTCATATAGGATGGGATAGAATAGGATATGATCATAGTTATGTATTATTCATTTGATGACTATCCATTTATTTTCGCAAATGTGCTCTTATCTATGCATTTATTTTATTTTTTAATTTTTTTATTCGTCCAAAATATGTGCAAATTTGGATTTGATATCCAAATACAACTTTATTTGAATGTTAAACTCACAATTACAAACCAAACAATAAAATTGAGTTACTACATATAATTATTAAATTTTTTTTTTGGTGCAACTACATATATAATTATTAATACACAATCTTTTCAACGAATTTCTTAACCAAACAAAGGGTTAACTACCCAGGCCATTAGCTTTGCTTGGAAAAAGGTGAGAGACACTGGGGTCCTGTGGAAGCTACACTGGCTGATGAAGGCACATGGTCTATGAGCTTTTTGGCAACATAGACCCTAAATCAGGACAGTGTGGGGGACACCTTTCTCCTGGTTGAACTGTCACCTTGGCTCAGAGATATAACCCACCTTTGGTGAAATGTATGGTATGTGACCTTTGTCACAACCGGTTCCACCAAAAGCCGCACGAACTGGCCTCATGTGCAAGTGTTTATTTATTATAATTAAGGAAAAAAGAAATCTGCTGTAGGGTTGCATGCCCCTCTTTATCATGACAGTAGCGAACCCCGTGAACCTTGATATGTCATGCATTCTTTTGTTTCTTGTTCTTTTCCCTCTTTCTCTTCAAATGGCTATCACTAGAATATCAGACTTCTAGCTATCTGCTTTGATGTCTAATGGTCCTGGAAACCCATACTTGCAACTCTCATGTTTGTCAATGGCAGTCATGGTGGGATTGAACATATGGTTTGTGATGAATGCTATTAGCAAATAACAGGAATCAGAAACCACCGAACTAAAAAAGTCACATTTCTCACATGCATTTGGATACCTAAAGCAAAACAACTTTAAAAGATGCAGAACTCGTTTTACATTATAATAGTTCCTTGATTGTTATCTGGCAACATACGTTGTTGATGGTCGTGGGAACAAATAAGCCAAGAAAGATGAGGAACGTGCCGTGTCACAGTTGAATCGCTTAGTTACGCTTGCTATTAATACTGACATCAATCCTAGTTGAAACCTTTCTTTTTTTATCTTTCCGAAAGGAAGGCAAAAGTACTTCGAGTAAGTTGCTATGACGTAATAAGGGCCGATAAATGGTTTAAGTCAAACCTATAGGCTTATGACCGGCACGTAAGGTAAGAGTTCCAGATAAAGTAAAAATAATCTCATCTGATGCTTGGTCGCACATATAAAAGGCACATAAGCTATTTAACGAACAAGTTTTATCCAATTTCACTCCGATAATTTTAACGGAAAATTTTTAGCTGATACGCGAGTTGTAAGAAAATAGTTACAACCCTCATATAACATTATTAATGTTTGTTAAATATTTTTAGTGATTTTTACTTGATAATGTTAAAAATTACGGTTAAAAATTATTTCTGAAAGTATCAACGTAATCATATTTTTCAATTATTAAGTATCATTACATGAAAGGTATAATAGCCAAAATTAATCGGCACTTGGGGATAGAAGATACGGGCCAATGAGCACCCATCGTCGACGGGTCACAACTACTTTCGATTCGAGATACATTTACGGGTCAGGACTACAACCCATTAACCCAATCCCTATTGCAGCCCATTCCCCTGTATGGTCCTAACTCCTAAAACCCTAACCCCTCTTCTCCCTCTCACACACGCGCACAGAGCAAAGCTGAAGCTCAGGCACCTAGGCGAATTCGTTACACCGAAAATCATGGGGAAGAAACCGAACCCTATCAAAAATGACGACACCAAGGCGAAGATGAAGAAGAATAAGGGCAGGTCAGGCCCCGAAGCCATGAGAATGAAAACCAAGGCTCCAAAGCCCAACCCGTTCGAGACCATATGGTCTAGGCGCAAGTTCGACATCCTCGGCAAGAAGCGCAAGGGCGAGGAGCGCCGCCTCGGCCTTGCCCGCTCCATTGCCATCGACAAGGTCTGTACTTTTGACTTTTTAATGAATTATTAGAATAAACTTGAATGCGTGAAACATTTGCTTTTACTCTTGCAATAATCGTGATTTGACTGCTCGAAAGATACATATTTGTCTGCTTTATATTACCATCCTAGCTCAATTTAATGTTTAGACCTACTAATTTTTGCCATAAGTTATGAAATGGAGAGGCTACATAATGATGGAATTTGAGTAGGGTCCGTTATATAACTTTTGATTGCGTTGACTTTTTGTGAATTTGTAGAACAAAATTATAACCACCTGAAAAATTCACCTATTGTGTTTGCCCTGGTTTGATAATATTCAAATGTGCGAAATTTTGGTCTTAAAATATTAAAAGTCTAGTGAGAAAACTTATGAAGTGTAATGGCTATTGGGAATTTCGTAATGTGAATGGTTATTGGGTTGGATTGCTGCAGAGAAAGAAGACGCTGCTGAAGGATTATGAGCAGAGTGGGAAGGCATCGGTGTTTGTGGATAAGCGAATTGGGGAGCAAAATGAGGGGCTTGGCGAGTTTGACAAGGCCATTTTGAGGTCCCAGCGGGAAATGCAGGTGATTGTTGTGCTATTACACATTTTGGAGCGAGTAGTACGAAGATATCTGATTGGCAGAGTCAAAACTCTTAAGCTTTGTAGCACATTTGTTTTCCTTTCATGGAGGGTTGAATTAAATCATGTATGTTATAGTCATTGGCTAGGGCTTTTGGTCTTTATGTTACTGTTTGTTGTTACAGTTGAAAATGAGCAAGAAAAGTAAGTATAATTTATCTGATGGGGAAGAGGATGAGCTAGAGATCGAAGGTCTTGGTTCCTTTCCAGAAAGAGATGATTTTGAGGATGATGTGCCATTTGAAGACTACGATGACAGGGAAGCGACTGAAACAGAGAGTATGTTTGCCTTTGTGACTATTTTTATCTTTAATCTGTCAATGCGTTGATGCTTTCTGAGGAAAAAATATAACTATGTGACCACATTGAATTTGTGATCTTCATAAGTTGGGACTTGAGCAAGGATATATTCTGTCAAGTCAACAAATAAATGGACTGTTCTGAGAATTTTTTTCGGTATAATACACGAATAAAGTGCCGAAAATAACTTTATTGTTTCTTGATCAATCAACCAGAGGACTTACTTTTGATTTTTGTAACATTATTGTTTTCCAGTTCTGGCATTCAGAACTAAATGTCAAAGATTTTTTATGTGTATTTGAACATCAGATATTCAAATCTTTAAATACAATTCAAATTCTTTTTATTTCTCTTTTTGATTTGGCCCTTGTTTGAACTAGATCTACTTGGAGCTTCTCATATGTCTTTGCAATCTTATGCAATATCGCTTGCTTGTAAGCCCGTAGCTACCAAGTACTTTTGTGTCATAACTCCGTGTTTATAAGTTTAGGTTTGTCTCGGCCATGACATGTATTTGAACGAGATAAAATGACAGTTTTTCTTTAATGGAGCAGTTTGGAATCAATAATCCTCTCAAACCATGTGCATGACTTACTCTTTAATCTTTACATGGTGAATTTGTTCCTTGGCTCCTTGTATCTAGTAGCTTAAGTGAATCAGTACATTCAGAAAGAATTCATCATCATCAATTTGTTAGTTTGCATACATGCATATGAACCTTGCATCTTAGAAATTGAGTTTGCTGAATCTTGCTTAAGAGTGAAATCATTTCTTACTCAGGAAGCTAAGAATCTAATAGCTTTTGCAAGCTTTTATTATTTCCAGTAACCAACCATCTTTTCTGCACAGAGAGGTCGGCCATCTTAAAGCAACTGAAGGCCCATGGTAGTCAACATATTATGGAAACTGGCTTAGTCGAAGGAGAAGAGAACGTGAGTTGCCCATATATATCAGATTTTTTTGTGCATTATAATTTCATTTTATTTCTTCATTTGCTCTTCTTCTTCTTGTGTTAATTGTCTCTAGCGGGGTATTGACCTTACCTACCTGTGCACTTTTTGATCCTGCTATTGTCCTTCTGTGCAATATTGCCCTGTGGGTTGCCAGGTTGTAACTGCTTAATTAGTTTAGCGAAGATATATAAACAAGGAATAAGCTGACCAGCGGATATACATTTTTATATAGAGCACATAATTTATCTTTATGTTTGACATGTTCCTATGAAGCACGGATATGGGTGCAGGTGCGGATATGAAACAAATACAACATTTTTGAAAATTTTTAGGATACGGGTGCGCGGGGACACGACAAATTTTATATATATATTTTTAATTATATATACTTAATATTAAATTTCTAAACAAAACAGAGATCATTTAAGTTTTAAGAAAGCTCATATATAGTGCAATTTAATTTATCATGAGCTGTTATATACCTGCATGTGACTATTGGGAGCTATTATAATCATTGGGCTTGAAAATGCATAGACCCACTCACATGTATCTGCATGGGAGCTGTTAATATTGGTCTTGTTGGCTTTCATGTGTATAATTAGTGGGCTTGCATGTGATTATGGATTGCCATGTGGCCAAAAAGGACCTGTTGGGTCAGTCCTATAATCCCAACCCAACTTCACAAAAGAGAAAAGAAAATTGTAACAGAAGAGAGGAGAATAAACTGCTCCAGTGCCTAGTGGCTTCGCGAAGGTCGCGAGTGGTCCCGATCGTCGCTTGTGGTTGCGGGTGGTTCCCATCGTCGTCGGTGGTTGCCAGTTGTCGCTTGCTGGTGGTTGCCGTCGTCGCCGACGGTCACTCTCTCTGTCTCTATCAGTTCTGCCCTTCTCACAGATCAAGCCCCAGCTGTAAAGATCTGCCATTTATTAGGTAAGTATGATTTTTATTAGTTAGGATTTGACCCCAAAATTTCTGTTTTTATGTTTTGACCCCTGAAAGTTGTTTTGAAAATTGTGCTTTTCACCCCATAAGTATCGGATCCGCACCCGATCTGTATCTTACCCGCACCCGCTATTTAGGAAATAAAAAAAATATATAGAAAATACTGGAAACGCACCCGACGCGCACCTGCCCTCCACCCGACACGCACCCGATGCCAGTGCTTCACCCTTCTAGGCCCACCCGTGCTTCATAGGCATGTTCTCTCTATACATGAGAATCTCTCATTGCAAAGATATTTTTTCAACCATAAAGATATATTATGGCGGCGTAGTTATATCATCTAAAGGTTGGCAAGAAAATTAATTGGTTCAAGACTTCAAGCGTTCGTCTTTTCCGTTGCTTATTAGTTATTACCTTATGGTTAGAATGTTCTTCTTTTTGGCAGTTTTGTAGGATTCCCAACTTAGTGATTTTACTTCAACAATAAAAAAAGGAAACTCTAGATCCTAGACCTTTCTTGACTTGAAGTAAAATTCAAGAGATAACTACGCCAATGGTCATTGAATTTTGTGTCAAATTTTACCTTGTCACTAGTTTTAACCTCGTGCTTGGACATGGGGGTAACAACCGACAATATATTCATTGAGAAAGCTCCTCCTCGTACCTAAAGTATTAACAAGAGAGGTACTGATGATAATAGTTATGGTACCAAAAGAAATGTTATTTCCATCTTTTTATTTGATTTTTCTGTCATTTTCAATTGTTAAAATGAACTTCAGCAATTGTTAGCTTTTTAGCAACAAATGAAGAAGTGAGATAGCATATAAAGTGGTAGGAATTGTGATGCCAAGGAAATGAGTTCGCAGCTTACGTGGAGGTGCTACAAAGAATGCAGTCCGAGTTAGATGCCAGATATACTGATGTGGGACAGAACACGGATAGAGTAAGGACATAGACCAAGAGCTTCCCAGACAGAGCCCAAGGAGTGGCAGTGCTGTGAGGGCGATGGCGCGGGGTGAACACATGACGACAGTCACAGTCCAATGCTTAGGTCCAGAGTCAAGGTCCTGTGTATTTCTCTCTCTAGGATTCTAGAGTGCGAAAGTGAATGTGAGAATGAGTTTTGTTCTTCTGTTCTCAAAATGAATTCTCAAGCCCCCTATTTATTGGGGTTGAGATCATGTTGTCATCGATTGAGACGTGGTGCTCCTGGGAGTGACACGTCATTGAGGGGGCCATAGGTGTCGGTGGTCCGCGGGCTGTCGGATCGCATATTTACTCGGCATGCTCCTCACAGCATCACTATGTCTAACTGGAAAGACTTGCCCACACAGTGCCGGTGCGGCCAAAGAGCCCCCTTGATCCAGCCACCAGTTCAAGGCCCTTGCAGAGTCCCACAGTGCGTTGAGAGACGTCGAGGACCTGACAGAGGTGGGGAAGGCTCGACAACCAATTTCCTAGGCGTGATGCCCTCCGGAGACCTACTCCTGTCTTGGAGTGACCCGGGGGTCATAGTCCCTAGGGGTATCAATGAAATCCCCCAGAGTGCCGGAGCACGTAGACTAGTCACACAGTCATCCTGCTGGAGATAGTGTCTTAGAGAGTGAGCCTGTTCTGCGGGTGAGTCCTTATGCCGAAGCACTCGGAGCGGGCCAAGGTAGTGTTTAGGAGGAGTCGCCTACCTGACGGGCTAAGGTAGTGTCTGGAAGGAGTCGCCTACCTGACAGACCGAGGTAGTGTACCGGAGGAGTCGCCTACCCGACGGGCCGAGGCAGTGTCCTAAAGGAGTCGCCTACTTGGCAGAAGGGGAGTTTGAGCTCCCTGGCGGAGATAGTGTCTTAGAGAGCGAGCCTATTCCGCGGGTGTGTCCTTGTGTCGGAGCACCCAGAGCGCGCCAAGGCAGTGTTCTGAAGGAGTCGCCTACTCGACGGGCCGGGAGGGAAGTCCTCATGCCGGAGCACTTGAAGCTCCTTGGCAGAGATAGTATCTGGAGGAGTCGCCTATTCCCGCGGGATGCTGCACACTCCGGGGAGTGGGTCGAAGCATGTTCCACAACCAAGACAAGGTGCACATGGTGTGGTGAAAGGATGGACTAACACCAGGGCACGATAGTGTGACAGGATGCCGGGGGCGCGACTGTTTAAGCAGCGCGGTGCATAGGCGTGGCAGATGTGTGTGGTGCCGGGGCACCTGACATTGAAATGGCGCACGGGCGCGGCGACGGGTGTCGCGGAGTCGAGGGTCGTGCCGGGGACCCGTGACACAGAGACGACACTCGGGTGCGCACTGACGGGCGTCGTTTCAGGGGCACGTGACGGGGAGACGACGCGACCACTTTTGTCGCGGAGACGGACGCACGGCGGTCCAAATGTGCGCAACCAGATTGAGATAACAAGTGTCCAAATGTACGCAGCCAAATTGGGACAGCTAGGGTTCAAATGTTGGGGCAGCCAGATTGGGAATTCCGGGGTCCAAATATTGGGGCAGCTAGATTGGGACAGCTGGGGTCCAAATGTACGCAGCCAGATTGGGATAGTTGATGAGGTTTGTATTAATAAAGGCCACCATGAAAAGTATAAGAAGGTATATAAGTTTGATAGAAAATAAAATGAGTGATAAGAACTATATACAGGGCTTATACTAAAATGAAAGGGGCGAGATTGGAATATTGGTTTGTCTAAAAAATAGGAAAGGTTTAAGATTAAAGGAGAGACTTAAATATAAAATTAAGTGAGGGAGGGAGGGAAATTTGATTGGTTGATTTCCAAATGGCAAAACAAAAGAACATTAATTCTCTCAGCTTCAACGTTACATATATTTAGATTGGAGTTTCAGTTTGTCCATTCTGGTCACTAGACTCTTCAGTTTGTCCAATCAGATCATTCCGTTAGTTGGTGTCATTAAAGGCCACTTGGCAAATAAAAGAACATTAACTTTCTCCTGGCTTCAACTTTACTTTATATATATTTAGATTGGAGTTTCAGTTTGTCCATTCTAGTCACTAGACTCTTCAATTTGTCCAATCAGATCATTCCGTTAGCTGGGGTCAGTAAAGGCCCTGTTAAGTGGTCAGTTGCGCCTTAACACAAGGACAAAAGAGTCGATCTTTTTTAAAGCACAACCCTACACCCAAAATCTAAACGACAACAGCAACCTCTGTTTCCAGCTTTACCGCGACCACATCGGCTGCCACTACAATAACCACCTCCACTGCCACAAGATCGGCTGCCACCCGAACCCAACCAATTACTAAACCAACCCACACGACTCGTTCACAACTCATGGGTGAAGGCAGTGCGCCTTCACCCAAGCCGTCGCCACCTACCACCACCAAATTATCATCATTACTGCCCCCCTATCCCCAGTCAAATTCTCAAATCAACACCGAGATCCATAATTTTACTCTGTCGTCTTAGTGGTGATGCTGCCGCCAGCCTTTTGTTTTGACATTCTCACCAACTCCGACAAGGATCCAATCTGGTCATTTTTCAAGTTACGACAGTGCAACAGCATGGTTGCAAGCTCAACAATTGAATTCCCGTGCATTGAACCAAATAACATCTTGAGCAATTCTTTTCCCTTGATTCTTACTTCTTTTCTTTGATCTCACAATTTTGAATCAGGTGTCCCATTGATTGGATCGAGAACAAACGTTATTGATGTAGGGCGCATCAAAAAATATAATGACCAAGATGACACAAATTCAAGTCGAGTAACCAAAGTGAAATCTGACCCAAAGTTACAGTGACTTTGGCGTAGTTTTCTCAAAATGGAAATATAATTTGTTGAGTTATTGCTTTTAAATAAACCCTATAACATGTTTTACTTCTGATATCCTTGTGCTTTCCATACAGTTGTTTAGCAAGTCTCTCAATATGTTCTTATTTACATAGATAAAGACTGTATCTATCCCTATCAAGTTTGAAAGCATTTGGCTATCTTATAAAATCTAATTATCAGTTCGTCCTACTGTGTAAGATCTATTTGTCGCGTCGTTCTACTGCAACATTAACATTTGTGACGGTTCAACTCCTTTCTTCCTTCAGCCTCTCCTTTTGATTAATGTCATCTTACATATACTAAGGGGCATGCCCAGTTCAAAGAAAGCAACAGAGGCCAGAACTCGTGATGCAGTCATGTTTAGGGGGACTTCAATTATGTTTACATATACGTATATCTATGCAGATACACACACGCAAAACTCACTGTTTATTTACTTCAGAAGCCTATCTCTTTGTTATTAGCTGAAATATCGAACCTTGTTTTGTTTAACTGTGATGCTTTTCCTATTGCAGAGGCAAAGAAGTAAAAAAGAAGTGATGGAGGAGATTATTTCAAAGAGTAAATACTTCAAGGTGGTGATAACTGATATATCTAGAATTGCTGGCACTTCCGCATTTGTGACGATGAATCACTAAATTGTGCATGGATATGTGATTTTTTCTTCCCTTTTACATTCCCTACCAGGCACAAAAAGCCAAGGATAAGGAAGAGAATGTACATTTGCTTGAACAACTGGACAAAGATTTCACATCTTTAGTGCATTCCAAAGCCTTGATATCTTTGACCCAACCAAATAAGATGAATGCTTTAAAGGCACTTGTGAACATGAGCATTTTAAGTGAAAATGCAACGAAAGATGAGGTTTCGACTTCGAAAGATGAGGTTTCGACTTCTCAGAACAATGTTTCTTTTCAGCAGGTATATGTCAGGTACCTTGGTCTATTATTATCTTATTGTATCTTGCTTTTCTTTTGATATTAAATGTCTTATCTGAATTCATTTTCGGGGTTCATAATATCTACTTGTTTTAACCTTGCACGTGTCATGCTGTAATCTCTTCTATGTTATTGTTCAGAGCAATGATTCGTCAAAAAGTCTCCTATGCAATTTGTTGCCTTAGTCAGTTTATAGCTTTATGTACAACGATCTTCCTTGTTTTACACATATGATAGACTTCAAGCTTCTTAAAGCGTTTGTAATTTGGTTATCCTGTTATATTTAGTTAATATCCGTTTGACAGGAAAAACCTGATGCTTATGACAAACTTGTAAATGAGATGGTCTTGGATATGCGTGCTCGCCCATCAGACAGGACGAAGACACCCGAAGAAATTGCACAAGAAGAGAAAGAACGACTAGAGGAACTAGAGGTATATCCCAATGCAGACATTGATTAGATATGATTGTTGTCTGTGGTTGTTATCGGTGTTACTCTACTTAGCAATGTGAGTGGTTGGTTTTTCTGTTGTATTAACTCAAAATAACCTCAACCTCATTCCCTTCATCCTCATTATTCTTAACCTTGTATAAATCTGGCGGGTTAGGGTATTTTCAGAATCTGAAGCCACAGAAATTTGATCATGTCACATATGGGTTTTCTGTTGAAAGAGTTGTGATATGACATTTGGTAAAAGCACAAACCACTTGGTTGTCCTTATCTGCAACTAAGGATCGGATATCTTTATTTGTTTGGATATATTGTTACCGTTTGGTTTTGACAGTAGCAAATTTTCTTTTGTGTTAAAGAAGGCTTTCAGTAGCTCTCTCTAAAGAATGTTAATAGTAGGGCCGCAAAACAAGCCGAGCCCTTCGAGATTAGTTGGTGAGAAAAACGATCGAGCTCGACTCAATTAGCTAATAACCCTATAAAGCTCGGGCTCAAGCTCATTTGAGATCAACTCAAGAGATAAACAAGCCAAGCTTGAGCTTAAGTTAAAGCTTGATAGTTTAAGTGAAAAGCTTGAGCATCCCTAATCTTGGCTCGGCTTGACTTTACTCATTTACAGCCTTAATCAATAGGTTATGGTTGGATTTCTGTTATTAGGTTGGCCGCCTTTGTGCTCTCTAAATGGAATCACTTTAATTATGACAAAACTAATATAATAATGTTAACTGGTGGCAATGTCTCGATATTTAGAAAGTTGCTAATGCAGGTTTCACGTATGACAGCTGTTCTTTTGCATCAAGTTATTAGATACTTTCGAACCTTCAACTTTTTTTTCTTTCTTTCGTGTTGGACGAGAACCACAATGAATAGTCATCAAGAAAGGAAAGGGAAACAAAATCATAATAAGAAAACCAAGCTCAATGGTAGTTTTTCTGCTACCCTCTCTGCGAAGCTAATATGATTTGGCAATCAGAATGTTAAGGACAACATTCTCACTGTAATTTCTTGCGTTGTCCTTAACTTGTATTATGGTCTACATATGCAGGAAGAACGTCAGAAGAGAATGCTTGCTACGGATGACTCTGGCGATGAAGATGGTGATGCTTTCCAAGATGATAATGTATCCAAGAGGTTAAGATCTGTTTCTGGGGATGATCTTGGGGACTCCTTTGCACATGATGAAGGGCCCAGCACTAAATTGGGTTGGATTGATGAGGTTCTGAAAAGAGAAAAAGCAAATGATGTTGGAAGTGAAGGTGAGACATCTTCTGAGAACTCGGAGAGTGGTGAAGATGATGGTGATGAAGAAGGGACTGATGACGGAACCAACGAAGATAATGAGGAATATGAAAGTACTCAATCTTTGAAGGACTGGGAACAGAGTGATGATGAAAATATTGATGCAGATTCAGAAGAAGAAGAGGAGGAGGGAGGAGAAGAAGATAATGGTGGTGTTGACATAGAGATAAAACCAGAAGGCCAAAAGAAGGAATTAGAAATTAAGAAGAGACAGACAGTTGATGAGGAAACAAAGGCCAAAAAGCCATCAACTCAGAGAGGCGAACTCCCGTTTACAATCGAAGCTCCAAAAAGCTTGGAAGAATTATCTTTATTGTTGGAGAATCGTCCTGATGATCAAGTTGTTGAGGCGATCAAGCGAATTCGAACATTCAATTCAATCACTGTTGCAGCTGAAAATCGCAAGAAAATGCAAGTATGAAACACTGACTTTTAGTTTTCTCTATGGTTCATGACAGAAGAACAATAAAGCTTTCATCGATATTTTGATGAGAGGGGTCAGGTTTCGCTACCACGCTAGAAACTGTCAGATGTTTGAAATAATTCTATTGGTGTGCTTGGTTATTTACCTAAATTTATGTGGATTAACTTTGCCAACTAGGCGACTTGGTCTGGTATGGTTGTCAATTGTACTTACAACTAGTGTTACGACATAGGGTTTATTTAATTTGAGGAAAATATTGTCTCACTTTTGATTGAGGTGTCCGTTTCTTTCCAGGTATTCTATGGTGTACTATTGCAGTATTTTTCTGTTTCAGCAAACAAGAAGCCTTTGAATTTCAAGCTTTTAAATTTGCTTGTCAAGCCCTTGATGGAGATGAGTGCTGAAATTCCTTACTTTGCTGCAATATGCGCTCGACAAAGGCTCCTTCGAACTCGAACACAGTTTTGTGAGGATGTTAAGATGTCAGGTTGGCTGTAATTAGATTTTAGAAGTTCTTGTGCAGCTTTAAAGGTTTCTGTTGCTGAAAGTTTCCTCTACTTGTGGGCCGGTTCTCTTTTGTGCAGGGAAAAGCTGTTGCCCTTCTTTGAAGACACTATTTCTCTTGAGGCTCTGGTCCATGATATTTCCTTGCTCTGATTTTCGACATGTTGTCATGACTCCAGCGATATTGTTAATGTGTGAATATTTGATGCGTTGTCCTATCATGTCTGGTCGAGATATTGCCATTGGTTCCTTCTTATGCTCTATGGTCCTTTGTGTAAGTTCACTTACGTCTATTTACAGCTTCTTATTTTAATTCCAGCAGTGTTGGGCATCTCATGATAAATTTAAGCAGTAATAGAAAACGTATCGAGTTGTGTTCTAGCAGCATTGTTTCTCCTGTTATCATGCCTTCTTTTTTTTCCTTCTTCTCCTCTTCCTGACCCAGAGCACCTTCCCGTTTAAATAGCAATGCTCTTCTATCTTTTCTCGAAATATTTCCTTAGAGCAGGAGAAAAAATGTCAAAAAAGTGTATATGCGCAAATAAGTATGAAAATTGGCATGGTGGATGATGGGAAACACTTGGTGGATATAGATGTTAGCCTTTCAAGAGGAGAAACTCTCTCCTACTAATCTGAATATAGGAACAGTATGGTTAGAGCCCAGAGCTCCATTATGGATGTGATGTAGAAGAAGAATTCAAACTATTTGGCAGGTTGGACAGCTCAAGACTACCCATATTAAGTCATTGCCAAACTCGGGAAGCCATAGTGGCACCCGACAGCAAGCCATGACATTAGCGCACATGCGCTGTGCTAAAATTGCAGTTTAGACACAATCCTCGACTTTTTACTGCACATGTGCATTTTCTTTGCTTTCAATAATTTCCAGAATGGTTTTGCAGTTAGCTTTTAGTTAGTTGTTGTGATCCTCTCATCTATACGGACTTTTCTCAAGGTTTTCTTGGTTTCTTTTCACTAAAGTAGTTTTTTTTGTTTTCGTTTTTTCCCCCCCGGTTTCATGTTTCTATTTACTCATCAGAATTAACAGTCATTTACATGGACTCTTCAAAATGAATCAAGTACCCGAGTCGGACACACGACACTTGGACTTGGGTATGGGATATGTGTCCGAGCCGTAGGATTAGCCAACAAGAACACTACAATTTAGTTTGTTATTGCTCTGAAATGAAATCAGTTTTACAAAAAAATAATATGCGTATTGTTGACTAAGGATAACTAAAAATAACAAAATTTGTGAATATTTTGCCGCGTTCCCGTGTCTTGAGTGTTGAAAATTAGATAAATCCAACACTTGAACATGTATTTGACTTGGACACTCATGCTGAGTTCATGTAACACAACATTGCTCAGAAGCAATTGTCATCACAAATCAAACCCATTTAAAACTTTAAATGATTAAGCACGTATAGAAACTCCAGATCATCTTAAACCCTAAACCCTATTGGCTTTCTTCCTAGTTTTGCAGTATGGTGTTCTATCATTGCCCGGCAGGGTGGTGGTAGATCTTAGGTGGTTGGTGCAGATTGGAGGTCGTGGGTGATCAAGAGAGAACTAGAAGCACTATTTGCCGTTAAATTCACAATAATATAAGAGTGATCAAGAAACTTGCCTAAGGAGCTCGATGGGGTTAGACACTATTGGTGGTAGAGATTTTGCGTTTGACTTTGGACATTCTGTACACCACTCCAGATCTGAGGCTTGGTCTACTTGATTCTTGCTCTCTTTTAGATGATAGTATGATGGGAAATTGGAGGAGATTGGAAAGGGTTCAAGGTGTGGAAAGCATCAGATGGTGATTTGATTGTGATGATGGTGGTTTGTTGTTGGTGGGTGGGGGGGGGGGGGGGGGTTGGTTTAGATGGTTGTTTAAGATCTTGATTGTTTGTTCTCGTGGTAGTTGTGCTGAAGATTGGATTGGCTGTGCTTGATTGGATCCATAATGATGTTTGTGAGGAATTCGTGATCATAAAATTCGAATAATAGGTGAAGGATGAGGAAATTTTTGTTATGAACTGTCAAGGAGTGTTTTGGATTTTTGGAAATACTGTAAGATGACATCAGCCTGAAATTACATTTTATGAACAGCTGATTGACAGATGGACAAGGCTTTCCACTTCTCAAACATTATGTCTTTGACCGTAGTTACACCCAAGCCTGTATCAAACTTACATAATTAAGGGGCGGCCATATTCAGGCCTTGATGTGCACAGTGCCCCGGAGACATTCTATAAGGCTTCTTCGAGCCATGAAGGATTTTATCTGTTTCTATTTGTTGCATAAAGGAGCAATTTCGTGACCGACGAGATTGAAAAACACACTTTTTGCTGTTGTTTATCTTGCTATACAGACATCATATCCATGGCGGTGGAGTTGACTGACATTTGTGACCATGGATGGTCCTGTGTTGATGATGCAGCCATCGCCAGGATCCTGTGTTGGGGATTCTATCAGACCGGATTAACACTTGTAGTAGTCACTTAGCCTAATGGTGTCCAAGAGATGCTGGTCTCTGGTACTTGACCCACATGGACTTGTTGCCTATCTAAAAGGTGTCTATGCTTCCTAGCTTTTGTATTTCATACCTCTTGTCAGCTTATCAACTGAATGTGCTCCCCCACTTTTAATTCTTGAAGGTCAGGAATGAGGTTGTCATGGCATTTGGTTTGATTTCTGGTGGTCAGGAATGACCTTAGTTTGGAGATGGCGGCAAATTATTCTAACAGACAATTGAATTGGTCCAATTCCTTCGCTTTAGTATATAGCTTCGGCCTTTTAGTTTTTATACATGCTATTGAGATTTCTACTTACAGTCCTGGAAGTTTCTATCATTTCACTAAATCCAATCAATTGGAATTGTTGATGATCAGTTCTCTAAGTTATTTTGCAGATCACTAAACAATCTCGAAAGTTCTGTCCTGAGGCAATAATGTTTCTACGAACTTTGCTCATGGCAGCAATGGACAAAAAACCAGGACCATGTTCAGAGTCTCAGGTACACCTTCAGTCTGTCTCTAAGGTTTACATCAATCGAAGCCGAGATAATGCTACCTACCAAAGTCATCAGCTTGGCAATTGCTTGCAGACTATGATGATTCTTTTCTTTAATCGCTCAAATTAACTTATTGGTTTGCAGTTGTATCATCTTATGGAACTTAAAGTACTTAGGCCCCTGCTTCGTATAAGAGGTTGTGTAAACGAGATTAGACCTCTTGATTTTCTTTCGTTGATGGGCTTGCCAGAGGACTGCTCTTATTTCAATTCTGATAATTTCAGGTTAGTGGTTGCTGGGGTTTTGTTGGTAGTTATAGCATATTATGTTGTAAATTCTGTTACTGGATGTTAATAAACCATGCAATATAGATGCTTGTTGGTTGGATGTTCGTCTGAAAGAATGTTTTCTGGCTTTGGCCTAATTAGAGGCGCTGTTTATCAAAGTTAACACTATTGAAAATGAGTTACTGAAGAATTGATTTTATCCACCTATCTATAGTTATAAACTTGCATGTATTCTATTCACTTCAACATGCTGGACCCCAGTTGTGTGTCAGATTAAGAATGGTCAAGGATTTGTTAGCATTAGTGTTGATTCAATGATGTTTTATTGAGCTTCTTGTTGCGGCCTATTGATAATATTAGCTTTTTATGAAGTATCTGCTTTCATATTCAGGGCCAGCATGCTTGTAGCAGTAGTTGAAACTCTTCGAGGATTTGTAAACGTTTATGAAGGATTGAATTCCTTCCCTGAAATGTTCTTGCCAATTGCAAAATTATTAGTTGAATTGGCAACAGCAGATCATATGCCAGTTGCATTACAAGATAAAATCAGAGATGTTGCCCAGCTCATAGAGAAGAAAGCTGATGAGCATCACATGTTGCGTCGACCCCTGCAGATGCGAAAGCAAAAACCCGTGCCTATCAAGTTACTTAACCCGAAGTTTGAGGAGAAGTAATATACTCTTTTCTAATGGCTTTTTCATTAACATGTCAAAAAATGAATCCTGTATGGAGTTCCTAGACTTGGTAGTTCAATTTTTGCAGCTTTGTTAAGGGAAGAGATTATGATCCAGATCGTGAACGAGCTGAACAAAGGAAGATTAGGAAACTTGTTAAAAGGGAAGCTAAAGGGGCAGCTCGTGAACTGCGGAAAGATAATTATTTCTTGTCTGAGGTGAAGGCAAGCGATAAGGTGCGACTAGAAGAAGAAAGAGCTGAGAAGTATGGGAAAGCTAGAGCTTTCCTCCAAGAACAAGAGCATGCATTCAAATCTGGGCAGTTGGGAAAAGGCAGAAAGAGGAGGCGGTGAAGCGTAGCTTTCAATTTTTTGCTTGTCCCCTCCTCCTACTGCAGCCTTCGTGCTTTGGGTAAGAGAGGTTTATTCAACAAGGATTTCTTTTCTTTTCTTTTTTATGTTATTTATTCATAGTATGTTCAGTTGGCAGCTGATTTAAGGTCAGTTTGAGTAGCTTAAATGACAGGTTAGGAAACAAATTTGAGCGTGCTTTTACGGAGTATAGATAACCGATTTTAGTTGCTTGAATTGTAAAATTATAGACAAGCCCTAATGCCAAAGCGCATATTTTCTCCATGGGACCCATGTAATAGTACGTGTATGGCTTGCCCTTCTTGCCAAAATTGATACTTCGTTATTTCCCATGACAAATATTGTTTTACATACATATACAACTGCACAAGAATATTTCACAATGTAGGTTGCTAAAAACTCTCCCACATTGACGCTGTTTATATGCCGGTGAGTAATATCTTGCATTTTTTTTTGGGTGCTTATTCAGGTATTCCCAATTACAGACATTCAGAAAGTTGCTTCCTTCTGTTGTACATCTATCCTTGGATGGAACGTAGTACTGGAGTCCAAGTCTTTTGCAAACCTGCGGAAGAGAAGAACCCTGCCTTAGCTGCAAAGAGAATACTGTATGTACATTCTCGAAGAAAAAGGTGGAGAACATCTAGGGATGAGGGCTGCGATGAACGATTTTGACGGTAATAGATTGTAGTTTTCAGCTGAAGCGACGAGCTCCGAAATGGTTTTCGTCTCGTGCAGCTTTAATCCATGGTAACGTTATTTTTGTGTGCTCGAGTTGATTTCCCTCATCTTCTCTTTCAATTACATGAGCAGAGAGCGAACATTTCTTGTTCAGATCAGAGAAGTATTTTTGAAGAGGGAATGTATATCATATTTTCCACAATGTGAACTTTCCCGCGATTTTTCTAATTATTTTTTCTTATAATGCTATTGCCGATTAGGCTTTATTACTATATACCTTGTTCATCGGGGCGAGGAAAAGAGTTAATCTGTTATATAACCGCTCTTCTCTTCTGTTAAATTTTTAGTGACAAAAGGATGATACTAAAAGTGATTTGTCGTTGTTACTACATGACAATTTTTTACAGTAAAACAAAGGATCTTAGTTCGGGTGGTGGTGGTGTTTCATTACAGTAAAACATGCTGAAGTAATTTTATTAAAGTATTATGTATATTTGCTTCCTTATCTACGGTAAAAGAAACCTATAGGGTGATCAAGTCGCTCAATTATTGTCTACTAGGTGTTTTTATCTTAAAAAAATTGCATCCAATATAAAATATAATTTTTAGCGAGGAAAGAGGTTTTTAGTGGCCAGCAACAACTGCACGAAGACCCTGCAAAGACTACTGTTGATGAGTTGAAAATGATTCGGTTAGGTACCAACTAATTGACTCTTTTGTCCACTCAATCAATTTGCTTCCCGAGAAAGGAAAATGGTTCAACTATTGTAGATAAAAGAATAAATTGCACCAATGGCCACTGAACTATGCCTCATTTTTCACTTAAGTCACTGAACTTCATTTTGTGCCATTTTGGCCATTGGACTATCAAATCTGACCGATTTCACCATTATGTCTGCCGGTGTTAATTTCTCTCCGTTAAATGGTCATGCGTCGTGCACATGACCATTCAAATCAGGGGTAATTTCGTCCCTTTTCCAAAACCAGGCGTCATTCGTCTTTCCTCACAACTGTTCACTGTCTCTAAAACTAGTCACGACTCTTCCCTTCTTCACCTCTGTAAAAAACTAAAACTTTACACAATCACACATACACAAATCCATTCATTGTTTAGGGTTAGATTTAATCAGTGAGTTTGGAACCAGTCGAGATCATAACTCTTGGTGCTCTGTGGCGTTGTGTGAAGACGATTGAGATGTCGTGGGTCCTTAGAGATGATGGAATTTACGTCAACCCACATGACTTGTATGGTATGTAGATTTAATGTTGTTTATTTCCCTTCGATTGTGGTGTTCTACGCACAGATAAGCACAATGCATATACAAATGATGGGTACACTTAAAATATTCATTTGATTGTGTTAAATATTGCATGCATGTCGATCAGTATATTATTTACATATTCATTTGATTGGGAGTTGGGACATTTTTAATTGGTTTCAGAGATAAAATGCCACGGACTTAGGGTTTTCTTTGGTGATTTTTGTGTTTGAACCAGGAAATGGAGTTGAATACTTTACCACTGAGTTGCATACTGGGGGTGAGTTTTTTTCCAGTCCACAGAGGGTTTATGTTGATGGTTTCATAACTTATGTTGATTACTGTGACCGTGACAAGTATTCAATGCATGAATTAGATGAGATGCTAAAAGAATTAGGTTATACTGATGGGGTTAGGTTTTACTTCTACAAAATTCCTAGCATGAGTCTTGACAATGGGTTGAGGGTTCTAGGAGGGGATGATGATATAAGGGGACTCTTAAAATTGTTACACTATTATAAGTATAAAGTAATTGAGGTCTATGTTGAACATGGAAGTACATCAATAGAGGAGTTTTTTATGCCACCACCAATACCATCTTCAGTTGTCATTGAAGAGATTGAGTTAGGTGATGATCATCCTTAGGCTACCTAAGATATAAATGATACACAAGATGAGAAAAGATTTGAGGGTGGTAATCCTCTACTAATAAGTTTTTATGATGAGGTAATGCCTCATTTTGATGATACTCAGTTCACACAGTTGCTGCTTTCCAGTAATGACATACTACACCCTAGTGAGCATGAGGATGTGACTGAGGTGCCTAGTAGAGATGCCCATACCATTGAGCAAGAGCAAGTAGGTACATAGCAAGTAGGTACAGAGCATGTATGTACAGAGCATCAACAACAGAGTGATGAGATAGTTGAGTCATCTGAGTCAGAAGATGAAGGTGAGGGTGCATTGCATGACAGTGAGTATTAGGCTGAGGAAGATGTACACATTTACAATGCACAAGTGGAGACTGAAGAAGGCAGGTATAGGGAAAGTATATCACAAATTGAGGATCGAGAGGGTGTCAATTCAGAAGGCTATCATTCTGATGACTTGAGGAGTTTGCCTAGTGAATCTGAGAATGAAGAAGGCAAGGAAAGCCACCTTCAGTTTAATCTTGACAGTGACATGAACAAACCCAGATTTAGTGTAGGCATGTTATTTGCTAACTCACAACTACTGATTTAATTAACCCCTACAGTGACAAATCACATTGTAGGTTGCTAAAAACTCTCCCACATTATTATATATCTTGTTCATCTGGGCGAGGAAAAGAGTTAATCTGTTATATAACAGCTCTTTTCGTCTGTTAAATTTTTAGTGACAAAAGGATGCTACTAAAAGTGATTTGTCGCTGTTACTACATGACAATTTTTTACAGTAAAACAAAGGATCTTAGTTCGGGTGGTGGTGTTTCATTAACATGCTGAAGTAATTTTATTAAAGTATTATGTATATTTGCTTCCTTATCTACGGTAAAAGAAACCTATAGGGTGATCAAGTCGCTCAATTATTGTCTACTAGGTGCTTTTATCTTACAAAAATGCATCCAATATAAAATATAATTTTTAGCGATGAAAGAGGTTTTTAGTGGCCAGCAACAACTGCACGAAGACCCTGCAAAGACTACTGTTGATGAGTTGAAACTGATTCGGTTAAGTACCAACTAATTGACTCTTTTGTCCACTCAATCAATTTGCTTCCCGAGAAAGGAAAATGGTACAACTATTGTAGATAAAAAACGAAAAACAATGGTTAAAGTAGGAGAATAATGAAAGCAAAAGGAGAAAAATCAAAAGATTTAAGCATCATATAAACCACTGAAGTAAAGTTTGGTTAGAAATTCCTCGTCTTTCTACGCCACTTGAGTAGTGTTATTTTATTAACATGCTAAAGTGTGTGTGTGTGTATATATATATTTGCTTTCTGATCTGCGATGATACACATGATAATCAAGTCTCTCAAAGAAGTTTTTAGTGCCAGTGACAACAGCACGATGACTCGGCAAATTATTAGTGTTAATTAGTTGAGTATGACTGGTGTAGGTAGTTGGTACCAATTAATTGGCTTCTTTGTCCACTACATTTGCTTCATGTGGAAGGAAAATAGTAGAATGATTGCAGATAATAAAAATATAAAAAAAACCCTTAAAGTAGGATCGCAATGAAAGCAAAAGAAGATCATGAAATGAACAAATTTTGGTACAATCTTCTCCCGACTTCACACGTAGTGATAATTAATAGTCGCTACATATTTTTAATAATTTTTCTGTTAACACTTTCAGCGACAATTTTTAACATATTTTTCTAACGCCACTAAATAAAAAGTCATTAGAAATATTGAGTGACTATTAATTGTCACTATATGGGAGGTAGGAGAAAGATTCCTTCAATCCAGTCCAGATAACAGCCAAATTTTTTTCATCAAATTAGTAGACATCATACACGCCACTAAGTTGGTTGTGGCCCGGAACCAACTTAGAAATTCTTATGATCCGGCACCAACATTTTACACGTCAAATATACCGTGTTCTTTGTAGAACACGAACATGTAACTCTGCATATACAAGAAGATGATGTATATGACTAGGAAAAGGAGGCAAATGTCCGCGTCTTTCTACGCGGGGGTGGGGTGGGGCTGGTAACAACGCTTTTTTTTAACACCACTATTAAAATTTAGTAAACATATTCAGTGATCAACATTGTTTGTTTACAACCCAATCCAAATTACAGCTAAAACTCCATGATTCCATGCGACGACGTGCTCTTTGAACCAAAACACATAACTCTTTGCAGCCTAACGCCGTGAAAATTACCATTCATGACTAAGTTGGATCGTGGAATATAATGAAGGATTGGAAAGATGGATATTCACAAGTACGTAGAGAGCCATTAGCATCCAAAGCTGTGATCAAAACATGGTTGACACAACATATAAACTAAACACTACGAACATTACAACTGCGAGAAAAAAAGGAAAAACATAGTGAAATAAGACTTCATAGCAACAACACCTTAATTATAGTGGATACTCTGCGTCTCCCGCCGCAGGACAACCGTTCATACCTTGGCATCCATGTAAAACAATGTACACGCTAACAGAGTCTACGCGCCCTCGTGCATGGTGTCAATCACGAGAGGGACGACGAAGGTCGCGGAAATAGGTAGCAGGGTCACGCTCAAAATCGTCCCTATAAATTTTGCCGTCCCTTCCAGGCGCTTTCATCGTCTCCCTCTCGTCAGCAACGGGGGTCTCCGAGGAGCCAGAGGGACGACGAAGGCTGCGGAAATGGGAAGCAGGGTCACGCTCAAAATCGTCCCTATAAATGGTGCCGTCCCTTCCAGGTGCTTTCATCGTCTTCCTCTGGTTGTCAGCAACGGGGGTCTCTGAGGAGCCAGAGAAAAGGCTGAATATGCCCTTTGCCACAAGAGCTGCACCAGCCAATACCCCGACCCCTGCCCCAATAACCTTGGCTACCTCCATGAACTCCTCGTCCTCCCTTCTCCTCGGAGAATCGGGGGAAGGGCCGTTGCTGTTGTTGTGTCCAGATCCACTCATTCTATATGTGCTTGATTCTCAGGCTGGTCAATGTGCATAATGTATAGGCCACTTTGGTTATATATATAGGGACCTTGGCTTGGAGGAACCTGAAGGTCACCTGGGGATGGGTGGTTTCTTGGCTAAGTCACCAGTTGTGGTACCAAAAATATTTAGGGAGACTAAGAGGGTGTGATCTTGGGAAAAGTTTTGGCGAAAAGATAATCACAACTTTTATATAGTGATAATTATTGAGCGTAGAAATATCTTTAGTAGCTTTTATTTAGTGAGACTAAAAGGTGTTGCACATAATTATCGTGGAAAGTGTAAGCAAAAATCTCGCTAACTATATATAACGATCATTAGTTACCGCTATATAAAAGATTGTACCTATCTTTGTGTAATCTTGATAGTCACAAAGAAAATTTCCGTGATATTAGTAACTTGAAGATTTGACCGGTTAATGCACAGATACATAACTTTACTTGTATTTAATTAAGTTTATCTCTATATGGAGTAGAAAAGACATTTTTGTAAATGTTTTATTTCATTCCAAAGTACGAATGTACAATATTATTGTCATCTATGTAGCTTTAAACGAAAAGGAGGACAACTCCGTCCCCACGCAACACCCCCCCCCCCCCCCCAGCATGGGTGGTGAGGATAAGGATCATATATTGCATATCATCTCTGTTATTACAGTTTACTAACAAAAGATTGTCATTAAAAGTGTTTTGTTGCTGTTACTTTGTGCCAACCTTTTGTCCTTAAAACATATATATTTTGTGAAATTTTTTGTCATGTACATCATAGAATCCTCGAGCCAGTTTAAGATTGATTTTCAAAACTAATTTTTTGATTAAAACATAAAAAGTAATTTTAATTAGTTATTAGCAGAATTAGTTTCGGTTTAGTAAAAGTTATGGAAACACTTGCTTAAAGATGTGCAAGGCGTATGGCTAATAGTGAGAAGAATAACTAAAAAGAACATCAAAGAACATGCAAAATTCTCAATATTTTTCGTTTACAGAAAACTTAAAGTAGATAAAATTTATACTATAACTATATCTTCACTCTTTTGTAACGAACTAATTCAATTGTTCTATAAATATTTTTAAATATTTGTTCACCGTCTCATTGTATCTAGTTGCACACGGTAAAAATATTTAATGAACTTTAGTATGTGAGGGTAATTTAGAATTTTAATATGTAAAACCTGTTTTTTCCCTAAAATATGTAGAACCATTTTGGGTGCTTTAAGCACCATGTCATTTTTTTTAAAAATACAACTCAACTTGTTTTAAAATTTTAAAATAGGTTTGACCACTCCAGAATTAATACCAAAAGTCTTCCTAATCTGGATGATGCTGTTTCAGTAACATGCTGAAATAATTGCAGTGTGCATTGCTTTCTGATCTGCGGTAAAAGACACATACGCAGGATAATCAAGTCTCTCAATTATTATCTATTAGGTGATTTTATTGTAAAGATGCAATCAACATGAGTATAATTTATTAGCGACGAAAGAGGTTTTTAGTAGCCAGCAACAACAGTACGAAGACTACGCAAAGACTAGTGTTCAATAGTTAGGTACCAATTGATTGACTTTTTCGTCTACCCTCTAAGAAAAACAATTCAATTAATTACTGATAAGGACGAAAAAGAGTTGTTAAAGTGGCTTATAATGAAAGCAAAAGGAATATGACCAAAGGACACATCATGCACACCACTAACTTTCTATGTTCCTCGTAGACTTAAACACGTAGCTTTGCATATGACAGGTAGATGCCTTAATCACCATAATTGATGCTTGACGAGGAAAAAGAGACACTGAAAAGTTTTGGCGCCTTTCCCTGTTGTAAAAAAATAACTACAACTTTTATATAGTGAGAGAAAAGAGTTTTGCACAGAATTGTCGCTGAAAGTGTAAGAAAAATTTCGCTAACTATATATAAAGATTATTAATTGTCACTATATGAAGGATTGTACCCATCTTTGTGTAATCCGGATAGTCACAAAGAAAATTTTCGTAATCTTAGTAACTAGAAGATTTGACCAGTTCACATATACATAAGTTTAGTTGTATTTAAGTTTATCTTTATATGGAGCAGAAAAGATATGTTTGTAAATGTTTTAATTCATTCCAAAGTACAAATGCACAATATTATTGTCATCTATGTAGCTTTAAACGAAAAGGAGGACAACTCCGCCCTCACGCAACACCCCCCCCCCCCCCCCCACCTTCCCTCCCTCTCCCCGGCACGAGTGGTGAAGATAAGGATCATATATTGCATAGCATCTCTTTTATTACAGTTTATTGACAAATTGTCATTAAAAGTGTTTTGTCGTTGTTACTATATGACAACCTTTTGTCCTTAAAATGTATTTTGTGAAAATTTTTGTCATGTGAATCCTCGAGCCAGTTTAAGAATGATTTTCAAAGCTAGTTTTTTTATTAAAACATAAAAAACAATTTTAATTAGTTATTAGCATAATCAGTTTCCGTTTAGTAAAAGCTATGGAAACACTTGCTTAAAGATGTGTAAGGCGTATGGCTAATAGTGAGAAAAATAACTAAAAAGAGCATCAAAGAACATGCAGAATTCTCAATATTTTTCGTTTACAGAAAACTTCAAATAGATAAACTTTATACTACAGCTATATCTTCACTCTTTTGTAACGAACTAATTCAATTTCACCGTCTCATTGTATCTGGTTGCACACGGTAAAAATATTTAATGAACTTTATTATGTGAGGGTAATTTAGAATTTTAATATATAAAAGCTGTTTTTTTTTTCTTCCCGAAAATCTATAGAACCATTTAGGGTGCCACCATGTCATTCTTGTAAAATAAAACACAACTTATTTTAAAATCTTTAAAATATGTTTGACCACTCTAGAATCAATACCAAAAGCCTTCATAATCTGGGTGATGCTGTTTGATTAACATGCTGAAATAATTGCAGTGTGCATATTTTCTTTCTGATATGCGGTAAAAGACACCTATATAGGAAGATCAAGTCTCTCAATTATTATCTAGTAGGTGCTTTTATTGTAAAGATGCAATCAACATGGGTATAATTTATTAGTGACGAAAGAGGTTTTTAGTGCCCCGCAACAACAGTACGAAGACTCTGCAAAGACTAGTGTTCAATAATTCAGTTAGGTACCAATTGATTGACTTTTTCGTCCACTACACTTGCTTCCTCACGAAGAAAAACAATACAATTATTTACATATAAGGACAAAAAAGAGTTGTTAAAGTAGGCATATAATGAAAGCAAAAGGCAAAAGAGACACTTTTCCTCGTCTTCATCGACAAGATTTTTCTAGTAGAGATCAACGGAGAGAGACAAGTACTACGTACCAGGTGGTGCACCTTTTATCGTGGCTGGGTTAGTTTTAGGGCTAATTACACCTATGTCCCTGAGGTTAGGGGGTAATTACAGTCAAGGACACTAAGTTTCAAAATGTAACATACGTGACCAAAAAAGTTAAAAAAGTAACAATTTTATCCAACCGTTAGGGAACCATAAAAAAAGTGTAATTTTCGTCATTACGTA
>JAVXUO010001293.1:0-219194 GCA_033065855.1 Escallonia rubra
TATTTAGTCATTAGCTCGAAAAAATCATTTCGAAAATAGATAAGATTCAGTTTCAATAATTTTCAAGATTTCTGCAATGTGTCATTGTGCTGCAAAGTTTTTATTGACAAAGAATTACAAATAAAAGTGTTTTGTCGTTGTTTCTAAATATACACTTACATTTTTTTGTTGTTAGAGTGCATTTAGCCACATTTTGCAGTTATAGCAAATGTGTAGTACAGAAAAATGATCTTAAGCCGTCGATACGAGTAAAGCAGATCTTGAGAAAGTCATCATTTAGCAACAAAAATTAAACGAAATGACACCACTGGAATAATTACAAATATGCATAGCACTATTTCACAGAGAAATTAACAACAAATTTGGTGTGGGGATGGACCTACAGCTTCATGACAGGCACGTTCAGGCACAGCCCCACATCATCAAAATTAAAAAGAACCAAAAGAGCCAAAATGATGAAGTAGACGGCAAAGAAGGAAAAAGATAGAAAAAGATATGGCCCCATATGATCATCACCAGCAAAATGCTCCTCATTTCCTCCTCTGAACACCTCCTTATAAAGTTTGAACACTTCACACACAGTTGCTAGGGACTAGACCCCGTTGGAGAGATGGTGCGAAACGGGGCGAAAATGCCTAGCTTTTGCTTGAATAGGATTAGGCCTCATGTTAAGGTCCGTTCACCAACTATTCAGTTCAATGGTGGCCCAAATTCGGCTGAAACCGATCGGAAAACCGACGATTCTGGCAATGCTGGGGAGGAGAACTCGGACAATGTCGCGAAAGCAGGCGTGCGGCTGGGGAGGAAGATAATGATAGTGGTGGATTCGAGCTATGAAGCCAAGAATGCGGTACAGTGGGCATTGACTCACACTGCTCAAAGTGAAGACGTTTTGGTTCTTCTTTATGTAGCCAAGCCTTCTAAACAAGGTTGGAGGACCCTCTTTTATGTTATTTAGGTAGATATGTTTGGGGAGAAGTGTTTTACTAGTTTTGGTTGCAGGTGAAGAATGCAGGAAGAACATAGCTCCAAGGATAAGTGACTTTCTTTCTTCTATGAGGAGTATGTGTAAGGTGAAGAGACCTGAGGTGGGTATACTTTGTTTGAGCTTTTGATTCATCCAATGGGGAATCCTGGAGGAGTTTTGACATAGTAACATACTGTCTTTATGTCTGTTTTCAATTTTCATATAAAAAGCAGTTTGGAAATGTTTTCAATTTTGGCCTCTTTGGTACTACAATAAAGAGAAATTGTGTTTTGGGGACATAGTGTGTGAAGAATCGTTGTATTTTCTTTGGGAATTACAACGAGTCACATCATTAGAGAAGTAGGATTAACGAGGGGTAACTTTTTCTTTACTCAAAAAACGCTTTACGCTGACACACGAACCGATTGCTGAGGACTTTTGATCGTGTTGAGCATTGTACATAAGGGTTGATTTAATGCAACCACAAGAAGGCTAGCTAATTAAACAGCCTTTCAGGCATCAGATTAACCACAAGTGAATGTTGCAACTTTGTTTCTAACAGGTAGAGGTTGAGGTTGCAGTGGCGGAAGGGAAAGAGAAAGGTCCGACCATAGTGGAAGAGGCAAAGAAGCAAGAGGTTGCGCTGCTGGTTCTAGGGCAGAAGAAGCGGTCCACGACGTGGCGGCTGCTGATGATGTGGGCCGGGAACCGGGTTGGTGGCGGGGTGGTGGAGCACTGCATTCAGAACGCCAGTTGCATGGCTGTTGCAGTGAGGAGGAAAAGCAAAAAAGGTGGTGGCTACCTGATCACCACCAAGCGTCAGAAAGACTTTTGGCTCTTGGCATAAAGTGTTTTGGTCTTACTGCATAATTTACCTGATTATTATCATTGGATTGCTTGTAACTACTTATGTATATTGGTGGTTAATGGAAAAGGGAATTTGGGACTTGGGAGTGGATGGAAAAGTTACTATTTAGGCTATAGGAAAGATTAAATATGGAATTGTCATAAATTAGGCTATCAATTTCGCTTTTGCTCAAAAGGGGTTGAAGCCTATCGGATCGAATTCGATTAGAGTACGGGTGTGCTTGTACTCACATCCCACTTTTGTAACCCCTAATTCGAGATGGTCACCCTTACGTACAATAAGTGCTTGCATAGTGATCAAAGTCTGTGGACTGAAAAATATGGGCAATAGTCTATGTTGAATATGATATACATTGTTGGATACATTTTTAAATTGGTTAAGTATTTATAGCACATGATAACCTTAACATGGTATCCAAACTCTCATCCTGAGAGGTTTCTAATTAGTTTGCTCTTTTTGCTTGCTTACTCTGTCATTTTCTATTATAGTACAATTTGCACTCACGACGTATTTCTAATCAATCTGCTTGAGTTTAAGCCTTGAACCACTAGGAAATGACCCTTCAAATTCATCCGATTACAAGATGATTTTCTTGTAGAGTAAATGAGATTTTGTGTTTGTTCATCCAATTTCAACAAAGTTTCTACAATCTCATATTTAGATGCGATCAAAATCCTCATCTGTCTCCTCTTTGTTTGTAATACAGGCGGTTTGTGTTATTGTTCATATAGGATGGGATAGAATAGGATATGATCATAGTTATGTATTATTCATTAGATGACTATCCATTTATTTTCGCAAATGTGCTCTTATCGGTGTATTTAATTTTTTTTTAATTTTTTTATTCGTCCAAAATATGTGCAAATTTGGATTTGATATCCAAATACAACTTTATTTGAATGTTAAACTCAAAATTACAAACCAAACAATAAAATTGAGTTACTACATATAATTATTAATTTTTTTTTTGTTGGTGCAACTACATATATAATTATTAATACACAATCTTTTCAACGAATTTCTTAACCAAACAAAGGGTTAACTACCCAGGCCATTAGCTTTGCTTGGAAAAAGGTGAGAGACACTGGGGTCCTGTGGAAGCTAAACTGGCTGATGAAGGCACATGGTCTATGAGCTTTTTGGCAACATAGACCCTAAATCAGGACAGTGTGGGGGACACCTTTCTCCTGGTTGAACTGTCACCTTGGCTCAGAGATATAACCCACCTTTGGTGAAATGTATGGTATGTGACCTTTGTCACAACCGGTTCCACCAAAAGCCGCACGAACTGGCCTCATGTGCAAGTGTTTATTTATTATAATTAAGGAAAAAAGAAATCTGCTGTAGGGTTGCATGCCCCTCTTTATCATGACAGTAGCGAACCCCGTGAACCTTGATATGTCATGCATTCTTTTGTTTCTTGTTCTTTTCCCTCTTTCTCTTCAAATGGCTATCACTAGAATATCAGACTTCTAGCTATCTGCTTTGATGTCTAATGGTCCTGGAAACCCATACTTGCAACTCTCATGTTTGTCAATGGCAGTCATGGTGGGATTGAACATATGGTTTGTGATGAATGCTATTAGCAAATAACAGGAATCAGAAACCACCGAACTAAAAAAGTCACATTTCTCACATGCATTTGGATACCTAAAGCAAAATAACTTTAAAAGATGCAGAACTCGTTTTACATTATAATAGTTCCTTGATTGTTATCTGGCAACATACGCTGTTGATGGTCGTGGGAACAAATAAGCCAAGAAAGATGAGGAACGTGCCGTGTCACAGTTGAATCGCTTAGCTACGCTTGCTACTAATACTGACATCAATCCTGGTTGAAGCCTTTCTTTTTTTATCTTCCCGAAAGGAAGGCAAAAGTACTTCGAGTAAGTTGCTATGACGTCGTAATAAGGGCCGATGAATGGTTTAAGTCAAACCTATAGGCTTATGACCGACACGTAAGGTAAGAGTTCCAGATAAAGTAAAAATAATCTCATCTGATGCTTGGTCGCACATATAAAAGGCACATAAGCTATTATTTAACGAACAAGTTTTATCCAATTTCACTCCGATAATTTTAACGGAAAATTTTTAGCTGATACGCGAGTTGTAAGAAGATAGTTACAACCCTCATATAACATTATTAATGTTTGTTAAATATTTTTAGTGATTTTTACTTGATAATGTTAAAAATTACGGTTAAAAATTATTTCTGAAAGTATCAACGTAATCATATTTTTCAATTATTAAGTATCATTACATGAAAGGTATAATAGCCAAAATTAATCGGCAATTGGGGATAGAAGATACGGGCCAATGAGCACCCATCGTCGACGGGTCACAACTACTTTCGATTCGAGATACATTTACGGGTCAGGACTACAACCCATTAACCCAATCCCTATTGCAGCCCATTCCCCTGTATGGTCCTAACTCCTAAAACCCTAACCCCTCTTCTCCCTCTCACACACGCGCACAGAGCAAAGCTGAAGCTCAGGCACCTAGGCGAATTCGTTACACCGAAAATCATGGGGAAGAAACCGAACCCTAGCAAAAATGACGACACCAAGGCGAAGAAGAAGAAGAATAAGGGCAGGTCAGGCCCCGAAGCCATGCGAATGAAAACCAAGGCTCCAAAGCCCAACCCGTTCGAGACCATATGGTCTAGGCGCAAGTTCGACATCCTCGGCAAGAAGCGCAAGGGCGAGGAGCGCCGCCTCGGCCTTGCCCGCTCCATTGCCATCGACAAAGTCTGTACTTTTGACTTTTTAATGCATTATTAGAATAAACTTGAATGCTTGAAACATTTGCTTTTACTCTTGCAATAATCGTGATTTGACTGCTCGAAAGATACATATTTGTCTGCTTTATATTACCATCCTAGCTCAATTTAATGTTTAGACCTACTAATTTTTGCCATAAGTTATGAAATGGAGAGGCTACATAATGATGGAATTTGAGTAGGGTCCGTTATATAACTTTTGATTGCGTTGACTTTTTGTGAATTTGTAGAACAAAGTTGTAACCACCTGAAAAATTCACCTATTGTGTTTGCCCTGGTTTGATAATATTCAAATGTGCGAAATTTTGGTCTTAAAATATTAAAAGTCTAGTGAGAAAACTTATGAAGTGCAATGGCTATTTGGAATTTCGTAATGTGAATGGTTATTGGGTTGGATTGCTGCAGAGAAAGAAGACGCTGCTGAAGGATTATGAGCAGAGTGGGAAGGCATCGGTGTTTGTGGATAAGCGAATTGGGGAGCAAAATGAGGGGCTTGGCGAGTTTGACAAGGCCATTTTGAGGTCCCAGCGGGAAATGCAGGTGATTGTTGTGCTATTACACATTTTGGAGCGAGTAGTACGAAGATATCTGATTGGCAGAGTCAAAACTCTTAAGCTTTGTAGCACATTTGTTTTCCTTTCATGGAGGGTTGAATTAAATCATGTATGTTATAGTCATTGGCTAGGGCTTTTGGTCTTTATGTTACTGTTTGTTGTTACAGTTGAAAATGAGCAAGAAAAGTAAGTATAATTTATCTGATGGGGAAGAGGATGAGCTAGAGATCGAAGGTCTTGGTTCCTTTCCAGAAAGAGATGATTTTGAGGATGATGTGCCATTTGAAGACTACGATGACAGGGAAGCGACTGAAACAGAGAGTATGTTTGCCTTTGTGACTATTTTTATCTTTAATCTGTCAATGCGTTGATGCTTTCTGAGGAAAAAATATAACTATGTGACCACATTGAATTTGTGATCTTCATAAGTTGGGACTTGAGCAAGGATATATTCTGTCAAGTCAACAAATAAATGGACTGTTCTGAGAATTTTTTTCGGTATAATACACGAATAAAGTGCCGAAAATAACTTTATTGTTTCTTGATCAATCAACCAGAGGACTTACTTTTGATTTTTGTAACATTATTGTTTTCCAGTTCTGGCATTCAGAACTAAATGTCAAAGATTTTTTATGTGTATTTGAACATCAGATATTCAAATCTTTAAATACAATTCAAATTCTTTTTATTTCTCTTTTTGATTTGGCCCTTGTTTGAACTAGATCTACTTGGAGCTTCTCATATGTCTTTGCAATCTTATGCAATATCGCTTGCTTGTAAGCCCGTAACTACCAAGTACTTTTGTGTCATAACTCCGTGTTTATAAGTTTAGGTTTGTCCTGGCCATGACATGTATTTGAACGAGATAAAATGACAGTTTTTCTTTAATGGAGCAGTTTGGAATCAATAATCCTCTCAAACCATGTGCATGACTTACTCTTTAATCTTTACATGGTGAATTTCTTCCTTGGCTCCTTGTATCTAGTAGCTTAAGTGAATCAGTACATTCAGAAAGAATTCATCATCATCAATTTGTTAGTTTGCATACATGCATACGAGCCTTGCATCTTAGAAATTGAGTTTGCTGAATCTTGCTTAAGAGTGAAATCATTTCTTACTCAGGAAGCTAAGAATCTGATAGCTTTTGCAAGCTTTTATTATTTCCAGTAACCAACCATCTTTTCTGCACAGAGAGGTCGGCCATCTTAAAGCAACTGAAGGCCAATGGTAGTCAACATATTATGGAAACTGGCTTAGTCGAAGGAGAAGAGAACGTGAGTTGCCTATATATATCAGATTTTTGGTGCATTATAATTTCATTTTATTTCTTCATTTGCTCTTCTTCTTCTTGTGTTAACTGTCTCTAGCGGGGTATTGACCTTACCTACCTGTGCACTTTTTGATCCTGCTATTATCCTTCTGTGCAATATTGCCCTGTGGGTTGCCAGGTTGTAACTGCTTAATTAGTTTAGCGAAGATATATAAACAAGGAATAAGCTGACCAGCGGATATACTTTTTTATACAGAGCACATAATGTATCTTTATGTTTGACATGTTCCTATGAAGCACGGATATGGGTGCAGGTGCGGATATGATACGAATACAACATTTTTGAAAATTTTAGGATACGGGTGCGCAGGGACACGGCAAATTTTATATATATATTTTTAATTATATATACTTAATATTAAATTTCTAAACAAAACAGAGATCATTTAAGTTTTAAGAAAGCTCATATATAGTGCAATGTAATTTATCATGAGCTGTTATATACCTGCATGTGACTATTGGGAGCTATTATAATCATTGGGCTTGAAAATGCATAGACCCACTCACATGTATCTGCATGGGAGCTGTTAATATTGGTCTTGTGGGCTTGCATGTGTATAATTAGTGGGCTTGCATGTGATTATGGATTGCCATGTGGCCAAAAAGGACCTGTTGGGTCAGTCCCATAATCCCAACCCAACTTCACAAAAGAGAAAAGAAAATTGTAACAGAAGAGAGGAGAATAAACTGCTCCAGTGCCTAGTGGCTTCGCGAAGGTCGCGAGTGGTCCCGATCGTCGCTTGTGGTTGCGGGTGGTTCCCATCGTCGTCGGTGGTTGCCGGTTGTCGCTTGCCAGTGGTTGCCGTCGTCGCCGACGGTCACTCTCTCTGTCTCTATCAGTTCTGCCCTTCCAAAAGATCAAGCCCCAGCTGTAAAGATCTGCCATTTATTAGGTTAGTATGATTTTTATTATTTAGGATTTGACCCCAAAATTTCTGTTTTTATGTTTTGACCCCTGAAAGTTGTTTTGAAAATTGTACTTTTCACCCCATAAGTATTGGATCCGCACCCGATCTGTATCTTAACCGCACCCGCTATTTAGGAAATTAAAAAAAAAATAGGCATGAAAATACTGGAAACGCACCCGACGCGCACCTATGCCGCACCTGCCCTCCACCCGACACACACCCGATGCCAGTGCTTCACCCTTCTAGGCCCACCCGTGCTTCATAGGCATGTTCTGAGATACATGAGAATCTCTCATTGCAAAGATATTTTTTCAACCATAAAGATATATTATGGCGGCGTAGTTATATCATCTACAGGTTGGCAAGAAAATTAATTGGTTCAAGACTTCAAGCATTCGTCTTTTCCGTTGCTTATTAGTTATTACCTTGTGGTTAGAATGTTCTTCTTTTTGGCAGTTTTGTAGGATTCCCAACTTAGTGATTTTACTTCAACAATAAAAAAAGGAAACTCTAGATCCTAGACCTTTCTTGACTTGAAGTAAAATTCAAGAGATAACTACGCCAATGGTCATTGAATTTTGTGTCAAATTTTACCTTGTCACTAGTTTTAACCTCGTGCTTGGACATGCGGGCAACAACCGACAATATATTCATTGAGAAAGCTCCACCTCGTACCTAAAGTATTAACAAGAGAGGTACTGATGATAATAGTTATGGTACCAAAAGAAATGTTATTTCCATCTTTTTATTTGATTTTTCTGTCATTTTCAATTGTTAAAATGAACTTCAGCAATTGTTAGCTTTTTAGCAACAAATGAAGAAGTGAGATAGCATATAAAGTGGTAGGAATTGTGATGCCAAGGAAATGAGTTCGCAGCTTACATGGAGGTGCTACAAAGAATGCAGTCCGAGTTAGATGCCAGATATACTGATGTGGGACAGAACAAAGATAGAGTAAGGACATAGACCAAGAGCTTCCCAGACAGAGCCCAAGGAGTGGCAGTGCTGTGAGGGCGATGGCGCGTGGTGAATACACGACGACAGTCACAGTCCAATGCTTAGGTCCAGAGTCAAGGTCCTGTGTATTTCTCTCTCTAGGATTCTAGAGTGCGAAAGTGAATGTGAGAATGAGTTTTGTTCTTTTGTTCTCAAAATGAATTCTCAAGCCCCCTATTTATTGGGGTTGAGATCATGTTGTCATCAATTGAGACGTGGTGCTCTGGGAGTGACACGTCACTGAGGGGGCCATAGGTGTCGGTGGTCCGCAGGCTGTCGGATCGCATATTTACTCGGCATGCTCCTCACAGCGTCGCTCTGTCTAACTGGAAAGACTTGCCCACACAGTGCCGGTGTGGCCAAAGAGCCCCCTTGATCCAGCCACCAGTTCAAGGCCCTTGCAGAGTCCCATAGTGCGTTGAGAGACGTCGAGGACCTGACAGAGGTGGGGAAGGCTCGACAACCAATTTCCTAGGCGTGATTCCCTCTGGAGACCTACTCCCGTCTTGGAGTGACCCGGGGGTCATAGTCGCTAGGGGTATCGATGAAAGCCCCCAGAGTGTCGGAGCACGTAGACTAGTCACGCAGTCACCCTGCTGGAGATAGTGTCTTAGAGAGTGAGCCTATCCTGCGGGTGAGTCCTTATGCCGAAGCACTCGGAGCGCGCCAAGGTAGTGTTTAGGAGGAGTCGCCTACTTGACGGGCTGAGGTAGTGTTTGGAAGGAGTCGCCTACCTGACAGATCGAGGTAGTGTCCCGGAGGAGTCGCCTACCCGACAAGCCAAGGCAGTGTCCTAAAGGAGTCACCTACTTGGCAGAAGGGGAGTTTGAGCTCCCTGGCGGAGATAGTGTCTTAGAGAGCGAGCCTATTCCTTGTGTCGGAGCACCCGGAGCGCGCCAAGGCAGTGTTCAGAAGGAGTCGCCTACTCGACGGGCCGGGAGGGAAGTCCTCATGCCGGAGCACTTGGAGCTCCTTGGCAGAGATAGTATCTGGAGGAGTCGCCTATTCCCGCGGGATGCTGCACACTCCGGGGAGTGGGTCGAAGCATGTTCCACAACCAAGACAAGGTGCACATGGTGTGGTGAAAGGATGGACCAATACTGGGGCACGATAGTGTGACAGGATGTCGGAGGCGCGACTGTTTAAGCAGCGCGGCGCATAGGCGTGGCAGATGTGTGTGGTGCCGGGGCACCGACATTGAAACGGCGCACGGGCGCGGCGACGGGTGTTGCGGAGTTGAGGGTCGTGCCGGGGACCCGTGACACAGAGACAATGCTCGGGTGCGCACTGACGGGCGTCGGTTGGGGGCACGTGACGGGGAGACGACGCAACCACTGATGTCGCGGAGACGGACGCACGGCGGTCCAAATGTGCGTAACCAGATTGAGATAACAAGTGTCCAAATGTACGCAGCCAAATTGGGACAGCTAGGGTTCAAATGTTGGGGCAGCCAGATTGGGAATTCCGGGGTCCAAATATTGGGGCAGCCAGATTGGGACAGCTGGGGTCCAAATGTACGCAGCCAGATTGGGATAGCAGAGGTCCAAGTGTGCTTAGCCAGGATGGGATAGCAACATATAGTATCTTCCAAATAAAAATAATAATGATAATAATAACCCGTTTGATGAGGTTTGTATTAATAAAGGCCACCATGAAAAGTATAAGAAGGTATATAAGTTTGATAGAAAATAAAATGAGTGATAAGAACTATATATAGGGCTTATACTAAAATGAAAGGGGCGAGATTGGAATATTGGTTTGTCTAAAAAATAGGAAAGGTTTAAGATTACAGGAGAGACTTAAATATAAAATTAAGTGAGGGAGGGAGGGAAATTTGATTGGTTGATTTCCAAATGGCAAAACAATAGAACATTAATTCTCTCAGCTTCAACGTTACATATATTTAGATTGGAGTTTCAGTTTGTCCATTCTGGTCACTAGACTCTTCAGTTTGTCCAATCAGATCATTCCGTTAGCTGGTGTCATTAAAGGCCACTTGGCAAATAAAAGAACATTAACTTTCTCCTGGCTTCAACTTGACTTTATATATATTTAGATTGGAGTTTCAGTTTGTCCATTCTAGTCACTAGACTCTTCAATTTGTCCAATCAGATCATTCCGTTAGCTGGGGTCAGTAAAGGCCCTGTTAAGTGGTCAGTTGCGCCTTAACACAAGGACAAAAGAGTCGATCTTTTTTAAAGCACAACCCTACACCCAAAATCTAAACGACAACAGCAACCTCCGTTTCCAGCTTTACCGCGACCACATCGGCTGCCACTACAATAACCACCTCCACTGCCACAAGATCGGCTGCCACCCGAACCCAACCAATTACTAAACCAACCCACACGACTGGTTCACAACTCATGCGCCACCCAATCTGTTGCCACTCATCATCACCGCAACAGATCACAACCAAGCACTGCCTTCACCCAAGCCGTCGCCACCTACCACCACCAAATTATCATCATTACTGCCCCCTATCCCCAGTCAAATTCTCAAATCAACCCCGAGATCCATAATTTTACTCTGTCGTCTTAGTGGTGATGCTGCCGCCAACCTTTTGTTTTGACATTCTCGCCAACTCCGACAAGGATCCAATCTGGTCATTTTTCAAGTTACGACAGTGCAACAGCATGGTTGCAAGCTCAACAATTGAATTCCCGTGCATTGAACCGAATAACATCTTGAGCAATTCTTTTCCCTTGATTCTTACTTCTTTTCTTTGATCTCACAATTTTGAATCAGGTGTCCCATTGATTGGATCGAGAACAAACGTTATTGATGTAGGGCGCATCAAAAAATATAATGACCAAGATGACACAAATTCAAGTCGAGTAACCAAAGTGAAATCTGACCCAAAGTTACAGTGACTTTGGCGTAGTTTTCTCAAAATGGAAATATAATTTATTGAGTTATTGCTTTTAAATAAACCCTATAACATGTTTTACTTCTGATATCCTTGTGCTTTCCATACAGTTGTTTAGCAAGTCTCTCAATATGTTCTTACTCTGCTTCAGAATATCGCTTATTTACATAGATAAAGACTGTGTATCTATCCCTATCAAGTTTGAAAGCATTTGGCTATCTTATAAAATCTAATTATCAGTTCGTCCTACTGTGTAAGATCTATTTGTCACGTTGTTCTACTGCAACATTAACATTTGTGACGGTTCAACTCCTTTCTTCCTTCAGCCTCTCCTTTTGATTAATGTCATCTTACATATACTAAGGGGCATGCCCAGTTCAAAGAAAGCAACAGAGGCCAGAACTCGTGATGCAGTCATGTTTAGGGGGACTTCAATTATGTTTACATATACGTATATCTATGCAGATACACACACGCAAAACACTGTTTATTTACTTCAGAAGCCTATCTCTTTGTTATTAGCTGAAATATCGAACCTTGTTTTGTTTAACTGTGATGCTTTTCCTATTGCAGAGGCAAAGAAGTAAAAAAGAAGTGATGGAGGAGATTATTTCAAAGAGTAAATACTTCAAGGTGGTGATAACTGATATATCTAGAATTGCTGGCAATTCCGCATTTGTGATGATGAATCACTAAATTGTGCATGGATATGTGATTTTTTCTTCCCTTTTACATTCCCTACCAGGCACAAAAAGCCAAGGATAAGGAAGAGAATGTACATTTGCTTGAACAACTGGACAAAGATTTCACATCTTTAGTGCATTCTAAAGCCTTGATATCTTTGACCCAACCAAATAAGATGAATGCTTTAAAGGCACTTGTGAACATGAGCATTTTAAGTGAAAATGCAACGAAAGATGAGGTTTCGTCTTCTCAGAACAATGTTTCTTTTCAGCAGGTATATGTCAGGTACCTTGGTCTATTATTATCTTATTGTATCTTGCTTTTCTTTTGATATTAAATGTCTTATCTGAATTCATTTTCGGGGTTCATAATATCTACTTGTTTTAACCTTGCATGTGTCATGCTGTAATCTCTTCTATGTTATTGTTCAGAGCAATGATTCGTCAAAAAGTCTCCTATGCAATTTGTTGCCTTAGTCAGTTTATAGCTTTATGTACAACGATCTTCCTTGTTTTACACATATGATAGACTTCAAGCTTCTTAAAGCGTTTGTAATTTGGTTATCCTGTTATATTTAGTTAATATCCGTTTGACAGGAAAAACCTGATGCTTATGACAAACTTGTAAATGAGATGGTCTTGGATATGCGTGCTCGCCCATCAGACAGGACGAAGACACCCGAAGAAATTGCACAAGAAGAGAAAGAACGACTAGAGGAACTAGAGGTATATCCCAATGCAGACATTGATTAGATATGATTGTTGTCTGTGGTTGTTATCGGTGTTACTCTACTTAGCAATGTGAGTGGTTGGTTTTTCTGTTGTATTAACTCAAAATAACCTCAACCTTATTCTCTTCATCCTCATTATTCTTAACCTCGTATAAATCTGGCGGGTTAGGGTATTTTCAGAATCTGAAGCCACAGAAATTTGATCATGTCACATATTGGTTTTCTGTTGAACGAGTTGTGATATGACATTTGGTAAAAGCACAAACCACTTGGTTGTCCTTATCTGCAACTAAGGATCGGATATCTTTATTTGTTTGGATATATTGTTACCGTTTGGTTTTGACAGTAGCAATTTTTCTTTTGTGTTAAAGAAGGCTTTCAGTAGCTCTCTCTAAATAATGTTAATAGTAGGGCCGCAAAACAAGCCGAGCCCTTCGAGATTAGTTGGTGAGAAAAACGATCGAGCTCGACTCAATTAGCTAATAACCCTATAAAGCTCGGGCTCAAGCTCATTTGAGATCAACTCAAGAGATAAACAAGCCAAGCTTGAGCTTAAGTAAAAGCTTGATAGTTTAAGTGACAAGCTTGAGCATCCCTAATCTTGGCTCGGCTTGACTTTACTCATTTACAGCCTTAATCAATAGGTTATGGTTGGATTTCTGTTATTAGGTTGGCCGCCTTTGTGCTCTCTAAATGGAATCACTTTAATTATGACAAAACTAATATAATAATGTTAACTGGTGGCAATGTCTCGATATTTAGAAAGTTGCTAATGCAGGTTTCACGTATGACAGCTGTTCTTTTGCATCAAGTTATTAGATACTTTCGAACCTTCAACTTTTTTTTTTCCTTTCGTGTTGGACGAGAACCACAAGGAATAGTCATCAAGAAAGGAAAGGAAAGGGAAACAAAATCATAATAAGAAAACCAAGCTCAATGGTAGTTTTTCTGCTACCCTCTCTGCGAAGCTAATATGATTTGGCAATCAGAATGTTAAGGACAACATTCTCACTGTAATTTCTTGCGTTGTCCTTAACTTGTATTATGGTCTACATATGCAGGAAGAACGTCAGAAGAGAATGCTTGCTACGGATGACTCTGGCGATGAAGATGGTGATGCTTTCCAAGATGATAATGTATCCAAGAGGTTAAGATCTGTTTCTGGGGATGATCTTGGGGACTCCTTTGCACATGATGAAGGGCCCAGCACTAAATTGGGTTGGATTGATGAGGTTCTGAAAAGAGAAAAAGCAAATGATGTTGGAAGTGAAGGTGAGACATCTTCTGAGAACTCGGAGAGTGGTGAAGATGATGGTGATGAAGAAGGGACTGATGACGGAACCAACGAAGATAATGAGGAATATGAAAGTACTCAATCTTTGAAGGACTGGGAACAGAGTGATGATGAAAATATTGATGCAGATTCAGAAGAAGAAGAGGAGGAGGGAGGAGAAGAAGATAATGGTGGTGTTGACATAGAGATAAAACCAGAAGGCCAAAAGAAGGAATTAGAAATTAAGAAGAGACAGACAGTTGATGAGGAAACAAAGGCCAAAAAGCCATCAACTCAGAGAGGCGAACTCCCGTTTACAATCGAAGCTCCAAAAAGCTTGGAAGAATTATCTTTATTGTTGGAGAATCGTCCTGATGATCAAGTTGTTGAGGCGATCAAGCGAATTCGAACATTCAATTCAATCACTGTTGCAGCTGAAAATCGCAAGAAAATGCAAGTATGAAACACTGACTTTTAGTTTTCTCTATGGTTCATGACAGAAGAACAATAAAGCTTTCATCGATATTTTGATGAGAGGGGTCAGGTTTCGCTACCACGCTAGAAACTGTCAGATGTTTGAAATAATTCTATTGGTGTGCTTGGTTATTTACCTAAATTTATGTGGATTAACTTTGCCAACTAGACGACTTGGTCTGGTATGGTTGTCAATTGTACTTACAACTAGTGTTACGACATAGGGTTTATTTAATTTGAAGAAAATATTGTCTCACTTCTGATTGAGATGTCCGTTTCTTTCCAGGTATTCTATGGTGTACTATTGCAGTATTTTTCTGTTTCAGCAAACAAGAAGCCTTTGAATTTCAAGCTTTTAAATTTGCTTGTCAAGCCCTTGATGGAGATGAGTGCTGAAATTCCTTACTTTGCTGCAATATGCGCTCGACAAAGGCTCCTTCGAACTCGAACACAGTTTTGTGAGGATGTTAAGATGTCAGGTTGGCTGTAATTAGATTTTAGAAGTTCTTGTGCAGCTTTAAAGGTTTCTGTTGCTGAAAGTTTCCTCTACTTGTGGGCCGGTTCTCTTTTGTGCAGGGAAAAGCTGTTGCCCTTCTCTGAAGACACTATTTCTCTTGAGGCTCTGGTCCATGATATTTCCTTGCTCTGATTTTCGACATGTTGTCATGACTCCAGCGATATTGTTAATGTGTGAATATTTGATGCGTTGTCCTATCATGTCTGGTCGAGATATTGCCATTGGTTCCTTCTTATGCTCTATGGTCCTTTGTGTAAGTGCACTTACGTCTATTTACAGCTTCTTATTTTAATTCCAGTAGTGTTGGGCATCTCATGATAAATTTAAGCAGTAATAGAAAACGTATCGAGTTGTGTTCTAGCAGCATTGTTTCTCCTGTTATCATGCCTTCTTTTTTTTCCTTCTTCTCCTCCTCCTGACCCAGAGCACCTTCCCGTTTAAATAGCAATGCTCTTCTATCTTTTCTCGAAATATTTCCTTAGAGCAGGAGAAAAAATGTCAAAAAAGTGTATATGCGCAAATAAGTATGAAAGTTGGCATTGTGGATGATGGGAAACACTTGGTGGATATAGATGTTAGCCTTTCAAGAGGAGAAACTCTCTCCTACTAATCTGAATATAGGAACAGTATGGTTAGAGCCAAGAGCTCCATTATGGATGTGATGTAGAAGAAGAATTCAAACTATTTGGCAGGTTGGACAGCTCAAGACTACCCATATTAAGTCATTGCCAAACTCGGGAAGCCATAGTGGCACCCGACAGCAAGCCATGACATTAGCGCACATGCGCTGTGCTAAAATTGCAGTTTAGACACAATCCTCGACTTTTTACTGCACATGTGCATTTTCTTTGCTTTCAATAATTTCCAGAATGGTTTTGCAGTTAGCTTTTAGTTAGTTGTTGTGATCCTCTCATCTATACGGACTTTTCTCAAGGTTTTCTTGGTTTCTTTTCACTAAAGTAGTTTTTTTTGTTTTCGTTTTTTCCCCCCCGGTTTCATGTTTCTATTTACTCATCAGAATTAACAGTCATTTACATGGACTCTTCAAAATGAATCAAGTACCCGAGTCGGACACACGACACTTGGACTTGGGTATGGGATATGTGTCCTAGCCGTAGGTTTAGCCAACAAGAACACTACAATTTAGTTTGTTATTGCTCTGAAATGAAATCAGTTTTACAAAAGAATAATATGCGTATTGTTGACTAAGGATAACTAAAAATAACAAAATTTGTGAATATTTTGCCGTGTTCCCGTGTCTTGAGTGTTGAAAATTAGATAAATCCAACACTTGAACATGTATTTGACTTGGACACTCATGCTGAGTTCATGTAACACAACATTGCTCAGAAGCAATTGTCATCACAAATCAAACCCATTTAAAACTTTAAATGATTAAGCACGTATAGAAACTCCAGATCATCTTAAACCCTAAACCCTATTGGCTTTCTTCCTAGTTTTGCAGTATGGTGTTCTATCATTGCCCGGCAGGGTGGTGGTAGATCTTAGGTGGTTGGTGCAGATTGGAGGTCGTGGGTGATCAAGAGAGAACTAGAAGCACTATTTGCCGTTAAATTCACAATAATATAAGAGTGATCAAGAAACTTGCCTAAGGAGCTCGATGGGGTTAGACACTATTGGTGGTAGAGATTTTGCGTTTGACTTTGGACATTCTGTACACCACTCCAGATCTGAGGCTTGGTCTACTTGATTCTTGCTCTCTTTTAGATGATAGTATGATGGGAAATTGGAGGAGATTGGAAAGGGTTCAAGGTGTGGAAAGCATCAGATGGTGATTTGATTGTGATGATGGTGGTTTGTTGTTGGTGGGTGGGGGGAGGGGGGGGGGTTGGTTTAGATGGTTGTTTAAGATGTTGATTGTTTGTTCTCGTGGGGGTTGTGCTGAAGATTGGATTGGCTGTGCTTGATTGGATCCATAATGATGTTTGTGAGGAATTCGTGATCATAAAATTCGAATAATAGGTGAAGGATGAGGAAATTTTTGTTATGAACTGTCAAGGATTGTTTTGGATTTTTGGAAATACTCTAAGATGACATCAGCCTGAAAGTACATTTTATGAACAGCTGATTGACAGATGGACAAGGCTTTCCACTTCTCAAACATTATGTCTTTAACCGTAGTTACACCCAAGCCTGTATCAAACTTACATAATTAAGGGGCGGCCATATTCAGGCCTTGATGTGCACAGTGCCCCGGAGACATTCTATAAGGCTTCTTAGAGCCATGAAGGATTTTATCTGTTTCTATTTGTTGCATAAAGGAGCAATTTCGTGACCGACGAGATTGAAAAACACACTTTTTGCGGTTGTTTATCTTGCTATACAGACATCATATCCATGGCGGTGGAGTTGACTGACATTTGTGACCATGGATGGTCCTGTGTTGATGATGCAGCCATCGCCAGAATCCTGTGTTGGGGATTCTATCAGACCGGATTAACACTTGTAGTAGTCACTTAGCCTAATGGTGTCCAAGAGATGCTGGTCTCTGGTACTTGACCCACATGGACTTGTTGCCTATCTAAAAGGTGTCTATGCTTCCTAGCTTTTGTATTTCATACCTCTTGTCAGCTTATCAACTGAATGTGCTCCCCCACTTTTAATTCTTGAAGGTCAGGAATGAGGTTGTCATGGCATTTGGTTTGATTTCTGGTGGTCAGGAATGACCTTAGTTTGGAGATGGCGGCAAATTATTCTAACATACAATTGAATTGGTCCAATTCCTTCGATTTAGTATATAGCTTCGGCCTTTTAGTTTTTATACATGCTATTGAGATTTCTACTTACAGTCCTGGAAGTTTCTATCATTTCACTAAATCCAATCAATTGGAATTGTTGATGATCAGTTCTCTAAGTTATTTTGCAGATCACTAAACAATCTCGGAAGTTCTGTCCTGAGGCAATAATGTTTCTACGAACTTTGCTCATGGCAGCAATGGACAAAAAACCAGGACCATGTTCAGAGTCTCAGGTACACCTTCAGTCTGTCTCTAAGGTTTACATCAATCGAAACCGAGATAATGCTACCTACCAAAGTCATCAGCTTGGCAATTGCTTGCAGACTATGATGATTCTTTTCTTTAATCGCTCAAATTAACTTATTGGTTTGCAGTTGTATCATCTTATGGAACTTAAAGTACTTAGGCCCCTGCTTCGTATAAGAGGTTGTGTAAACGAGATTAGACCTCTTGATTTTCTTTCGTTGATGGCCTTGCCAGAGGACTGCTCTTATTTCAATTCTGATAATTTCAGGTTAGTGGTTGCTGGGGTTTTGTTGGTAGTTATAGCATATTATGTTGTAAATTCTGTTACTGGATGGCAATAAACCATGCAATATAGATGCTTGTTGGTTGGATGTTCATCTGAAAGAATGTTTTCTGGCTTTGGCCTAATTAGAGGCTCTGTTTATCAAAGTTAACACTATTGAAAATGAGTTACTGAAGAAGTGATTTTATCCACCTATCTATAGTTATTAACTTGCATGTATTCTATTCACTTCAACATGCTGGACCCCAGTTGTGTGTCAGATTAAGAATGGTCAAGGATTTGTTAGCATTAGTGTTGATTCAATGATGTTTTATTGAGCTTCTTGTTGCGGCCTATTGATAATATCAGCTTTTTATGAAGTATCTGCTTTCATATTCAGGGCCAGCATGCTTGTAGCAGTAGTTGAAACTCTTCGAGGATTTGTAAACGTTTATGAAGGATTGAATTCCTTCCCTGAAATGTTCTTGCCAATTGCAAAATTATTAGTTGAATTGGCAACAGCAGATCATATGCCAGTTGCATTACAAGATAAAATCAGAGATGTTGCCCAGCTCATAGAGAAGAAAGCTGATGAGTATCACATGTTGCGTCGACCCCTGCAGATGCGAAAGCAAAAACCCGTGCCTATCAAGTTACTTAACCCGAAGTTTGAGGAGAAGTAATATACTCTTTTCTAATGGCTTTTTCATTAGCATGTCAAAAAATGAATCCTGTATGGAGTTCCTAAACTTGGTAGTTCAATTTTTGCAGCTTTGTTAAGGGAAGAGATTATGATCCAGATCGTGAACGAGCTGAACAAAGGAAGATTAGGAAACTTGTTAAAAGGGAAGCTAAAGGGGCAGCTCGTGAACTGCGGAAAGATAATTATTTCTTGTCTGAGGTGAAGGCAAGCGATAAGGTGCGACTAGAAGAAGAAAGAGCTGAGAAGTATGGGAAAGCTAGAGCTTTCCTCCAAGAACAAGAGCATGCATTCAAATCTGGGCAGTTGGGAAAAGGCAGAAAGAGGAGGCGGTGAAGCGTAGCTTTCAATTTTTTGCTTGGCCCCTCCTCCTACTGCAGCCTTTGTGCTTTGGGTAAGAGGTTTATTCAACAAGGATTTCTTTTCTTTTCTTTTTTATGTTATTTATTCATAGTATGTTCAGTTGGCAGCTGATTTAAGGTCAGTTTGAGTAGCTTAAATGACAGGTTAGGAAACAAATTTGAGCGTGCTTTTACAGAGTATAGATAACCGATTTTAGTTGCTTGAATTGTAAAATTATAGACAAGCCCTAATGCCAAAGCGCATATTTTCTCCATGGGACCCATGTAATAGTACGTGTATGGCTTGTCCTTCTTGCCAAAATTGATACTTCGTTTTTTCCCATGACAAATATTGTTTGACATACATATACAACTGCACAAGAATATTTCATAATGTAGGTTGCTAAAAACTCTCCCACATTGACGCTGTTTATATGCCGGTGAGTAATATCTTGCATTTTTTTTTTGGGTGCTTATTCAGGTATTCCCAATTACAGACATTCAGAAAGTTGCTTCCTTCTGTTGTACATCTATCCTTGGATGGAACGTAGTACTGGAGTCGAAGTCTTTTGCAAACCTGCGGAAGAGAAGAACCCTGCCTTAGCTGCAAAGAGAATACTGTATGTACATTCTCGAAGAAAAAGGTGGAGAACATCTAGGGATGAGGGCTGCGATGAACGATTTTGACGGTAATAGATTGTAGTTTTCAGCTGAAGCGACGAGCTCCGAAATGGTTTTCGTCTCGTGCAGCTTTAATCCATGGTAACGTTATTTTTGTGTGCTCGAGTTGATTTCCCTCATCTTCTCTTTCAATTACATGAGCAGAGAGCGAACATTTCTTGTTCAGATCAGAGAAGTATTTTTGAAGAGGGAATGAATATCATATTTTCCACAATGTGAACTTTCCCGCGATTTTTCTAATTATTTTTTCTTATAATGCTATTGCCGATTAGGCTTTATTACTATATACCTTGTTCATCGGGGCGAGGAAAAGAGTTAATCTGTTATATAACCGCTCTTCTCTTCTGTTAAATTTTTAGTGACAAAAGGATGATACTAAAAGTGATTTGTCGTTGTTACTACATGACAATTTTTTACAGTAAAACAAAGGATCTTAGTTCGGGTGGTGGTGGTGTTTCATTACAGTAAAACATGCTGAAGTAATTTTATTAAAGTATTATGTATATTTGCTTCCTTATCTACGGTAAAAGAAACCTATAGGGTGATCAAGTCGCTCAATTATTGTCTACTAGGTATTTTTATCTTAAAAAAATTGCATCCAATATAAAATATAATTTTTAGCGAGGAAAGAGGTTTTTAGTGGCCAGCAACAACTGCACGAAGACCTTGCAAAGACTACTGTTGATGAGTTGAAAATGATTCGGTTAGGTACCAACTAATTGACTCTTTTGTCCACTCAATCAATTTGCTTCCCGAGAAAGGAAAATGGTTCAACTATTGTAGATAAAAGAATAAATTGCACCAATGGCCACTGAACTATGCCTCATTTTTCACTTAAGTCACTGAACTTCATTTTGTGCCATTTTGGCCATTGGACTATCAAATCTGACCGATTTCACCATTATGTCTGCCGGTGTTAATTTCTCTCCGTTAAATGGTCATGCGTCGTGCACATGACCATTCAAATCAGGGGTAATTTCGTCCCTTTTCCAAAACCAGGCGTCATTCGTCTTTCCTCACAACTGTTCACTGTCTCTAAAACTAGTCACGACTCTTCCCTTCTTCACCTCTGTAAAAAACTAAAACTTTACACAATCACACATACACAAATCCATTCATTGTTTAGGGTTAGATTTAATCAGTGAGTTTGGAACCAGTCGAGATCATAACTCTTGGTGCTCTGTGGCGTTGTGTGAAGACGATTGAGATGTCGTGGGTCCTTAGAGATGATGGAATTTACGTCAACCCACATGACTTGTATGGTATGTAGATTTAATGTTGTTTATTTCCCTTCGATTGTGGTGTTCTACGCACAGATAAGCACAATGCATATACAAATGATGGGTACACTTAAAATATTCATTTGATTGTGTTAAATATTGCATGCATGTCGATCAGTATATTATTTACATATTCATTTGATTGGGAGTTGGGACATTTTTAATTGGTTTCAGAGATAAAATGCCACGGACTTAGGGTTTTCTTTGGTGATTTTTGTGTTTGAACCAGGAAATGGAGTTGAATACTTTACCACTGAGTTGCATACTGGGGGTGAGTTTTTTTCCAGTCCACAGAGGGTTTATGTTGATGGTTTCATAACTTATGTTGATTACTGTGACCGTGACAAGTATTCAATGCATGAATTAGATGAGATGCTAAAAGAATTAGGTTATACTGATGGGGTTAGGTTTTACTTCTACAAAATTCCTAGCATGAGTCTTGACAATGGGTTGAGGGTTCTAGGAGGGGATGATGATATAAGGGGACTCTTAAAATTGTTACACTATTATAAGTATAAAGTAATTGAGGTCTATGTTGAACATGGAAGTACATCAATAGAGGAGTTTTTTATGCCACCACCAATACCATCTTCAGTTGTCATTGAAGAGATTGAGTTAGGTGATGATCATCCTTAGGCTACCCAAGATATAAATGATACACAAGATGAGAAAAGATTTGAGGGTGGTAATCCTCTACTAATAAGTTTTTATGATGAGGTAATGCCTCATTTTGATGATACTCAGTTCACACAGTTGCTGCTTCCCAGTAATGACATACTGCACCCTAGTGAGCATGAGGATGTGACTGAGGTGCCTAGTAGAGATGCCCATACCATTGAGCAAGAGCAAGTAGGTACATAGCAAGTAGGTACAGAGCATGTATGTACAGAGCATCAACAACAGAGTGATGAGATAGTTGAGTCATCTGAGTCAGAAGATGAAGGTGAGGGTGCAGATTGCATGACAGTGAGTATGAGGCTGAGGAAGATGTACACATTTACAATGCACAAGTGGAGACTGAAGAAGGCAGGTATAGGGAAAGTATATCACAAATTGAGGATCGAGAGGGTGTCAATTCAGAAGGCTATCATTCTGATGACTTGAGGAGTTTGCCTAGTGAATCTGAGAATGAAGAAGGCAAGGAAAGCCACCTTCAGTTTAATCTTGACAGTGACATGAACAAACCCAGATTTAGTGTAGGCATGTTATTTGCTAACTCACAACTACTGATTTAATTAACCCCTACAGTGACAAATCACATTGTAGGTTGCTAAAAACTCTCCCACATTATTATATATCTTGTTCATCTGGGCGAGGAAAAGAGTTAATCTGTTATATAACAGCTCTTTTCGTCTGTTAAATTTTTAGTGACAAAAGGATGCTACTAAAAGTGATTTGTCGCTGTTACTACATGACAATTTTTTACAGTAAAACAAAGGATCTTAGTTCGGGTGGTGGTGTTTCATTAACATGCTGAAGTAATTTTATTAAAGTATTATGTATATTTGCTTCCTTATCTACGGTAAAAGAAACCTATAGGGTGATCAAGTCGCTCAATTATTGTCTACTAGGTGCTTTTATCTTACAAAAATGCATCCAATATAAAATATAATTTTTAGCGATGAAAGAGGTTTTTAGTGGCCAGCAACAACTGCACGAAGACCCTGCAAAGACTACTGTTGATGAGTTGAAAATGATTCGGTTAAGTACCAACTAATTGACTCTTTTGTCCACTCAATCAATTTGCTTCCCGAGAAAGGAAAATGGTACAACTATTGTAGATAAAAAACGAAAAACAATGGTTAAAGTAGGAGAATAATGAAAGCAAAAGGAGAAAAATCAAAAGATTTAAGCATCATATAAACCACTGAAGTAAAGTTTGGTTAGAAATTCCTCGTCTTTCTACGCCACTTGAGTAGTGTTATTTTATTAACATGCTAAAGTGTGTGTGTGTGTGTATATATATATTTGCTTTCTGATCTGCGATGATACACATGATAATCAAGTCTCTCAAAGAGGTTTTTAGTGCCAGTGACAACAGCACGATGACTCGGCAAATTATTAGTGTTAATTAGTTGAGTATGACTGGTGTAGGTAGTTGGTACCAATTAATTGGCTTCTTTGTCCACTACATTTGCTTCATGTGGAAGGAAAATAGTAGAATGATTGCAGATAATAAAAATATAAAAAAAACCCTTAAAGTAGGATCGCAATGAAAGCAAAAGAAGATCATGAAATGAACAAATTTTGGTACAATCTTCTCCCGACTTCACACGTAGTGATAATTAATAGTCGCTACATATTTTTAATAATTTTTCTGTTAACACTTTCAGCGACAATTTTTAACATATTTTTCTAACGCCACTAAATAAAAAGTCATTAGAAATATAGAGTGACTATTAATTGTCACTATATGGGAGGTAGGAGAAAGATTCCTTCAATCCAGTCCGGATAACAGCCAAATTTTTTTCATCAAATTAGTAGACATCATACACGCCACTAAGTTGGTTGTGGCCCGGAACCAACTTAGAAATTCTTATGATCCGGCACCAACATTTTACACGTCAAATATACCGTGTTCTTTGTAGAACACGAACATGTAACTCTGCATATACAAGAAGATGATGTATATGACTAGGAAAAGGAGGCAAATGTCCGCGTCTTTCTACGCGGGGGTGGGGTGGGGCTGGTAACAACGCTTTTTTTTAACACCACTATTAAAATTTAGTAAACATATTCAGTGATCAACATTGTTTGTTTACAACCCAATCCAAATTACAGCTAAAACTCCATGATTCCATGCGACGACGTGCTCTTTGAACCAAAACACATAACTCTTTGCAGCCTAACGCCGTGAAAATTACCATTCATGACTAAGTTGGATCGTGGAATATAATGAAGGATTGGAAAGATGGATATTCACAAGTACGTAGAGAGCCATTAGCATCCAAAGCTGTGATCAAAACATGGTTGACACAACATATAAACTAAACACTACGAACATTACAACTGCGAGAAAAAAAGGAAAAACATAGTGAAATAAGACTTCATAGCAACAACACCTTAATTATAGTGGATACTCTGCGTCTCCCGCCGCAGGACAACCGTTCATACCTTGGCATCCATGTAAAACAATGTACACGCTAACAGAGTCTACGCGCCCTCGTGCATGGTGTCAATCACGAGAGGGACGACGAAGGTCGCGGAAATAGGTAGCAGGGTCACGCTCAAAATCGTCCCTATAAATTTTGCCGTCCCTTCCAGGTGCTTTCATCGTCTCCCTCTCGTCAGCAACGGGGGTCTCCGAGGAGCCAGAGGGACGACGAAGGCTGCGGAAATGGGAAGCAGGGTCACGCTCAAAATCGTCCCTATAAATGGTGCCGTCCCTTCCAGGTGCTTTCATCGTCTTCCTCTGGTTGTCAGCAACGGGGGTCTCTGAGGAGCCAGAGAAAAGGCTGAATATGCCCTTTGCCACAAGAGCTGCACCAGCCAATACCCCGACCCCTACCCCAATAACCTTGGCTACCTCGTCCTTCCTTTTCCTCGGAGAATCGGGGGAAGGGCCGTTGCTGTTGTTGTGTCCAGATCCACTCATTCTATATGTGCTTGATTCTCAGGCTGGTCAATGTGCATAATGTATAGGCCACTTTGGTTATATATATAGGGACCTTGGAGGAGCCTGAAGGTCACCTGGGGATGGGTGGTTTCTTGGGTAAGTCAACAGTTGTGGTACCAAAAATATTTAGGGAGACTAAGAGGGTGTGATCTTGGGAAAAGTTTTGGCGATTTTCCGGGTTGTAAAAAGGTAATTACAACTTTTATATAGTGATAATTATTGAGCGTTAAAATATCTTTAGTAGCTTTTATTTAGTGAGATTAAAAGGTGCTGCACATAATTATCGTGGAAAGTGTAAGCATATTAGTTACCGCTATATAAAGAATATCTATTGTGAGACTAAAAGGTGTTGCACATAATTATCGTGGAAAGTAGCTAACTATATATAACGATCATTAGTTACCGCTATATATTGTACCTATCTTTGTGTAATCTTGATAGTCACACCGTGATCTTAGTAACTTGAAGATTTGACCAGTTAATGCACAGATACATAACTTTAGTTGTATTTAATTAAGTTTTATCTCTATATGGAGTAGAAAAGACATTTTTGTAAATGTTTTATTTCATTCCAAAGTACGAATGTACAATATTATTGTCATCTATGTAGCTTTAAACGAAAAGGAGGACAACTCCGCCCCCACGCAACACCCCCCCCCCCCCCCCAGCATGGGTGGTGAGGATAAGGATCATATATTGCATATCATCTCTGTTATTACAGTTTACTAACAAAAGATTGTCATTAAAAGTGTTTTGTTGCTGTTACTTTGTGCCAACCTTTTGTCCTTAAAACATATATATTTTGTGAAATTTTTTGTCATGTACATCATAGAATCCTCGAGCCAGTTTAAGATTGATTTTCAAAACTAATTTTTTGATTAAAACATAAAAAGTAATTTTAATTAGTTATTAGCAGAATTAGTTTCGGTTTAGTAAAAGTTATGGAAACACTTGCTTAAAGATGTGCAAGGCGTATGGCTAATAGTGAGAAGAATAACTAAAAAGAACATCAAAGAACATGCAAAATTCTCAATATTTTTCGTTTACAGAAAACTTAAAGTAGATAAAATTTATACTATAACTATATCTTCACTCTTTTGTAACGAACTAATTCAATTGTTCTATAAATATTTTTAAATATTTGTTCACCGTCTCATTGTATCTAGTTGCACACGGTAAAAATATTTAATGAACTTTAGTATGTGAGGGTAATTTAGAATTTTAATATGTAAAACCTGTTTTTTCCCTAAAATATGTAGAACCATTTTGGGTGCTTTAAGCACCATGTCATTTTTTTTAAAAATACAACTCAACTTGTTTTAAAATTTTAAAATAGGTTTGACCACTCCAGAATTAATACCAAAAGTCTTCCTAATCTGGATGATGCTGTTTCAGTAACATGCTGAAATAATTGCAGTGTGCATTGCTTTCTGATCTGCGGTAAAAGACACATACGCAGGATAATCAAGTCTCTCAATTATTATCTATTAGGTGATTTTATTGTAAAGATTCAATCAACATGAGTATAATTTATTAGCGACGAAAGAGGTTTTTAGTAGCCAGCAACAACAGTACGAAGACTACGCAAAGACTAGTGTTCAATAGTTAGGTACCAATTGATTGACTTTTTCGTCTACCCTCTAAGAAAAACAATTCAATTAATTACAGATAAGGACGAAAAAAAGTTGTTAAAGTGGCTTATAATGAAAGCAAAAGGAATATGACCAAAGGACACATCATGCACACCACTAACTTTCTATGTTCCTCGTAGACTTAAACACGTAGCTTTGCATATGACAGGTAGATGCCTTAATCACCATAATTGACGCTTGACGAGGAAAAAGAGACACTGAAAAGTTTTGGCGCCTTTCCCTGTTGTAAAAAAATAACTACAACTTTTATATAGTGAGAGAAAAGAGTTTTGCACAGAATTGTCGCTGAAAGTGTAAGCAAAAATTTCACTAACTATATATAAAGATTATTAATTGTCACTATATGAAGGATTGTACCCATCTTTGTGTAATCCGGATAGTCACAAAGAAAATTTTCGTAATCTTAGTAACTAGAAGATTTGACCAGTTCACATATACATAAGTTTAGTTGTATTTAAGTTTATCTCTATATGGAGCAGAAAAGATATGTTTGTAAATGTTTTAATTCATTCCAAAGTACGAATGCACAATATTATTGTCATCTATGTAGCTTTAAACGAAAAGGAGGACAACTCCGCCCTCACGCAACACCCCCCCCCCCCCCCCACCTTCCCTCCCCCTCGGTGGTGAAGATAAGGATCATATATTGCATAGCATCTCTTTATTACAGTTTGCTGACAAATTGTCATTAAAAGTGTTTTGTCGCTATTACTATATGACAACCTTTTATCCTTCAAATGTATTTTGTGAAAATTTTTGTCATGTACATCATAGAATTCTCGAGCCAGTTTAAGATTGATTTTCAAAGCCAGTTTTTTGACTAAAACATAAAAAGCAATTTTAATTAGTTATTTGCAGAATCAGTTTCCGTTTATTAAAAGCTATGGAAACACTTGCTTAAAGATGTGTAAGGCGTATGGCTAATAGTGAGAAAAATAACTAAAAAGAGCATCAAAGAACATGCAAAATTCTCAATATTTTTCGTTCACAGAAAACTTCAAATAGATAAACTTTATACTATAGTTATATCTTCACTATTTTGTAACGAACTAATTCAATTTCACCGTCTCATTGTATCTGGTTGCACACGGTAAAAATATTTAATGAACTTTATTATGTGAGGGTAATTTAGAATTTTAATACATAAAACCTGTTTTTTTTTTCCCGAAAATCTATAGAACCATTTAGGGTGCCTAAAACACCATGTCATTTTTGTAAAATAAAACACAACTTATTTTAAAATCTTTAAAATAGGTTTGACCACTCTAGAATCAATATCAAAAGCCTTCCTAATCTAGGTGATGCTGTTTGATTAACATGCTGAAATAATTGCAGTGCATATTTTCTTTTTGATATGCGGTAAAAGACACCTATATAGGAAAATCAAGTCTCTCAATTATTTTCTACTAGGTGCTTTTATTGTAAAGATGCAATCAACATGAGTATAATTTATTAGTGACGAAAGAGGTTTTTAGTGCCCCGCAACAACAGTACGAAGACTCTGCAAAGACTAGTGTTCAATAATTCAGTTAGGTACCAATTGATTGACTTTTTCGTCCACTACATTTGCTTCCTCACGAAGAAAAACAATACAATTATTTACATATAAGGACGAAAAAGAGTTGTTAAAGTAGGCATATAATGAAAGCAAAAGGCAAAAGAGACACTTTTCCTCGTCTTCTTCGACAAGATTTTTCTAGTAGAGATCAACAGAGAGACAAGTACTACCAGATGGTGCACCTTTTATCGTGGCTGGGTTAGTTTTAGGGCTAATTACACCTATGTCCCTGAGGTTAGGGGGTAATTACAGTCAAGGACACTAAGTTTCAAAATGTAACATACGTGACCAAAAAAAGTTAAAAAAGTAACACTTTTATCCAACCGTTAGGGTTCCGTCCAAAAAGTGTAATTTTCGTCATTACGTATTTTGAAAATGGCAATATTGCCCCTGTACAGTATATCGTGAATAATTATAATTTATAAATTTTAAATTAGGATATCAAACCCTAATTTTTTTAAATTAGGGTTTTAAAACCTAATTTGAAAATTAGGCTTATCAAACCCTGAAATTAAGAACCTAATTTGAAAATTAGGGTTTCAAAACCCTAATTTTCAAATTAGGGTTTCTATCTCCAGATCTGATCTCGCCGCCAGCAGCCCAAGCCTCATCCCTCACCCCACGCCGCCGGCAGCCTCTCTCGGCCCACCATCCGGCAGACTCGCCCCACCCCACCACGCCGGCAAGCCCTTTGGCAAACCCACACCGCTGATACGCCGCCGGCAAGCCCCTTGGCAAACCCACGCCGTTGAGACACCGCCGGCAGCCCTTTCTCACTCTAAACCCCATTTCAATTCAATTCAGTAATTCAATTCAATTCAACGGAGTGGTCGTCGTCATTTCTTGGGCGACGGGGGTCTTTGAGCGATGATCGGCGTCCGACTCGAGGAGAGGAGAGAAAGCTGTGCGACGACGGGGGAGGGGGAGGGTGGTACGGTGGCCGGGGAAGGGTGAGGGTGTTGCGGTGACGGGGATGGGGCCAATGATTGTAGCGACGACGAAGGGCGGAGGCAGACGGGGTGGGTGGGGGGTGACTGGGGGAGGGAGGGCTGGGGGGGGGGGGGGGCGAAGGGCAGGGGTGTGGGTGGCGGCGAAGTGGATGGGGAAAGGGTGGGGGAAGAGAGAGAGAGTGAAAAAAATTTAGGGTTTTTCTTTTCTAAAAAGAGACAATGGCATTTAAAAAAATAACTTTCTAACCTAAGGGTAATAAAGTCATTTTGTTAAAACCGTTAGAATTTTTAGGGTTCCGTTTGGTCAATGGACACAAGTGTAATTTGTTCAAACTATTGTCCTTGCCTGTAATTACTCAAAAACCTCAGGGATATAGGTGTAATTAACCCTTAGTTTTAATAATATGTATATGTTTCCGCCGCAAAGGGAGAGCACAGAAGACGATGAAAGCCCCATAGAGAAGTACAATGATTTCAGGGCGGACCTCTGAAGTTAAAAAAAAATATCTAATTATTTTGTGCTAAGAAAACTTTCAAAATAAATAAACTTTATATTATGATTATTTCTTCACTGTTCTGTATAATGAACTGCTTCATATGTTATATAACTAATTTTAAATATTTGTTCACTATTTCTTTGTATCTAATTGTATAGAGTAAGAATATATAGTAAAGCCTTAAAAAGAACAATCTTAAAAGAAAAGAAAGGCATCTAATGTGGCATATTGTAAAAAATGTGAGGGTAATTTGGTACTTTTGGTGGTCAAACATGTTTTTCCGAAAGTATTTAAAATCATAAATAGCAAAACCGTGGTTCATGGTTTTAAACTTTTTTTTTATTTCTTTTTTTTTTGTTTTATGAAACACAGACCTGCTTTAAACTATTCAAAATAGGTTTAACTACTTTAGAATCAATCTAAAAATTCTACTTGCTTTAAACAAAATAAAAAATATTTGCCTATTTTAGAATTAAACTCAAACACCATCCTACACTATTTTACTTTGGGTGGTGCAGTTTAATTGAGTTATAGTAATTGTACTCTGTAGATTTGCTTTCTCATCTGATCTGCTAGCTGTGGTAAAAGACACCAACACATGATAATCAAGTCTCTCCGTTATTATCTACTAAGTGCTTTTATCGTAAAGATGCAATTATCATTAATACAATTTTTAGCGACGAAAGAGATTTTTAGTGGCCAACGACAATATCACGAAGACTCTGCAAAGACTAGTGTTAATTTACAAAGACTAGTGTTAATTACTTGAGGATGATTTGGTTAGGTAGCAATTAATTGGCTCTTTTGTCCACTTTATTAGTTTGCTTCCTCACAAAGGAAAATAGTAATATTGTTAGAAATTTGATAGGATAGGAATCACAACTATAGACTTTGAGACGCGTAACGCTATCTTTAAAGTTTTATTTGTCACCACTCAAAATCGAGTTTGCTAACGGGTTAACGACAAACAATCGTCCGGGATACAACAAAGTCTTTTGAGAATCTTCAAATAGCAAATTTGAAAATTCCCCTTGAAATTTTCTTCAAAGCAAAGTACGTTTTGGCCATAGAAATTTTACAGAAAAAAAGAGATAGCAAGCAAGGGTTCTGGAAGAACACAAAAATCTTGTATTTATAAAACCTGAGGTGTAACAGAATATACACAACTGTTGGGAGAAGGCAATTGAAACATTTAAAAAATTTGAAATAAAATAACTGTCAGAAAATAAATCAAAATCAAAATTTTAAATAAATCACACCTTTTTAGTAAATCTATTTTCTCTGAAAATACAAAATATTTTCCAAAAAACACACGCCTAAACTTGCTCACCCGCATGCGGATAGCATGGGAACTATTTTCTTATGTAATCCGCATCCGACCCACCCCATTGCCATTCTTATTTTAAATTAGTTTTTGATTAAAACTTAAACAGCTTTCAAAAATAATTCTAATCGGTTATTAACGGAACCGGTTTTCATTTAGTAAAAGTTACAGAAATACTTGCTCAAAGGTGAGAAAGGTATTTGGCTAGTAGTGCTGAAAACCATGCTAGCTAGTACGAAAATTAACCAAAAAGAGCATTAAAGAACATGCAGAATTCTCAATATTTTTCGTGAGTAAAAATTTTAGAATAAACAAACTTGATATAATAGCTATTTCTTCCCTCTTTTGTGCGGAGTGTAACAAACTACTTCATATGCCCTATAAATATATTTAAATATGGGTCGTGATTTATTGCTAGCGCTAGCACGTTGCTAGCGCTGTTTTGCCGTCCGCTACATAATGTAGCGGACGATAATTTACCGTCCGCTACATAATGTAGCGGACGATAATTTACCGTCCGCTACATTATATAGCGGACGTTGCTAGCGCTAGCAACGGATCAGCTCCCTTTGAATATTTGTTCACCATTTCTTTATATCTGTTTGCACATAGAGATACAGAGTAATACTCAGTGAAGCTCAAAAAGGAACAATTTTTTTAGAAAAAAGCATTCAGTGTCATGCCGTAATAAATGTGAGAATAATCTAGTACTTTTGTGCGTGAAACCTGCTTTTTTGAAAGTGTGTAGAACCATAAACCACAGTTTCTAGAATCGTTGCAAACATTTTTTCTTTTATTTTTTGGGTGTTTTAGCACCTTACCTGTTCTTCCAAATATAACAAAAACCTGTTTTAAAATGTTTAAAATTTGTTTCACTATTCTAGAATCAATATCAAACACCCACCTAATTTGAGTTGGGTTATTTTATTAACATGCTAGAGTAATTTTCGCCTATACACACACACACACACACAAGCTTACTTTCTGATATGCGATAAAGACACCTACACTGGATAATCAAGGTGGTCCTTTTATTGTAAAGGTACAATTAACATAGATACAACTTTGTAGCGAGGAAAGAGGTTTTTAGTGCCATCGAGAACAGCACGGTGGCTCGGCAGACTAGTGTTAATTAGTTGAGTATGACTGGTGTAGGTAGTTGGTACCAATTAATTGGCTTCTTTGTCCACTACATTTGCTTCCTGTGGAAGGAAAATAGTAGAATGATTGCAGATAAAAAAAAAAAAAAACAACCGTTAAAGTAGGATCGCAATGAAAGCGCAAAAGGAGATCATGAAATGAACAAATTTCGGTACAATCTTCTTCCAACTTCGCATAGAGTGAAAATTATTAGTCGCTACATCTTTTTAATAATTTTTCTGATAACACTTTTAGCGACAATTCATAATAGCATTTTTTTAACTCCACTAAATGAAAAGCCACTAGATATATTGAACGACTATATATTAATTGTCACTATATGAGAGGTTGGAGAAAAATTCATTCAATCCGAATAGCAGTCAATTTTTTCTCATCAAATTAGTAGACATCATACACGCCACTAAGTTGGTTGTGGCTCGGAACCAACTTAGAAATTCTTATGATCCGACACCAACATTTTGCCCATCACATATACCGTGTTCTTCGTAGAACACGAACATGTAACTTTACATATGATAGGAAGATGCCGTCATCATGAATAATTGATGTATATGATTAGGAAAAAGAGGCAAATGTCCGCGTCTTTCTATGCCTGCCACTTTCTAACGCGAGAGGAAGAGAGGAAAAGGGGGGGGGGGGGGGGGGGGGTGTTAGCGGTGGTAAACTAGCACCTTTTCTCTTGGCTGGGTTAGTTTTCATTGTTTATACATGTTTTGTTTACCCTCTTATCGTTGCTAAAATTCATTTTGACAAATTTTAACGTTTTACGGATAAATAAGAAAGTGAATTATCTTAACAACGCCTTTTTAACATCACTATTGAATTTTAGTAAACATATTCAGTGATCAACATTGTTTGTTTACAACCCAATCCAAATTACAGCTAAAACTCCATGATTCCATGCGACGACGTGCTCTTTTAACCAAAACACAGAACTCTTTGCAACCTAACGCCGTGAAAATTACCATTCACTAAGTTGGATCGTGGAATATAATGAAGGATTGGAAAGATGGATATTCACAAGTACGTAGAGAGCCATTAGCATTCAAAGCTGTGATCAAAACACGGTTGACACAACATAAATAACTAAACACAACAAACATTACAACTGCGAGAAAAAAGGAAAAACATAGTGAAATAAGACTTCATAGCAACAACACCTTAATTATAGTGGATAGTCTGCGTCTCCCGCCGCAGCACAACCGTTCATACCTTGGCATCCAAGTAAAACAATGTACACGCTAACAGAGTACACGGAGACATTTTTTGCTCAGATGCACCGAGATAAACTGTTGGCTGCCCTGCTGCGCCCTCGTTCTTAGTGTCAATCACGAGAGGGACGATGAAGGTCGCGGAAATAGGTAGCAGGGGAATGCTCAAAATCGTCCCTATAAATGGTGCCGTCCCTTCCAGGTGCTTTCATCGTCTTCCTCTGGTTGTCAGCAACGGGGGTCTCTGAGGAGCCAGAGAAAAGGCTGAATATGCCCTTTGCCACAAGAGCTGCACCAGCCAATACCCCGACCCCTTCCCCAATAACCTTGGCTACCTCCATGAACTCCTCGTCCTCCTTTTTCTTCTGTGCATCGGAGGAAGTGGCGGTGCTGTTGTTGGGTCCAGACCACTCTGTGCTCTTGTTTCCACTCATTCTTTATATGCTTGATTCTCAGGCTGGTCAATGTGCATAATGTGTAGGCCACTTTGGTTATATATATAGGAACCTTGGAGGAACCTGAAGGTCACATGGGGATGGGTGGTTTCCTGGGTAAGTCACAAGTGTGAAAGATTGACCAGTTGTGGTACCAAAAATATTTGGGGAAACTAAGAGGGTGTGATCTTGGGAAAAGTTTTGGCGCTTTCCTGGGTTGTAAAAAGATAATTATAACTCTTATACAGTGACAATTATTGAGCGTAAAAATATGTTTACTAGCTTTTATTTAGTGAGACCAAGAAGTGCTGCACAAAATTGTCGCTGAAAGTGTAAACAAAAGTCTCGCTAACTATAGATAACGATCATTAATTGTCGCTATATGAAGGATTGTACCTATCTTTGTGTGATCAGGATAGTCACAAAGAAAATTTCCGTGATCTTAGTAACTTGAAGATTTGACCAGTTAATTCACAGATACATAACTTTAGTTGTATTTGAGTTTATCTCTATATGGAGTAGAAAATATATTTTTGTAAATGTTTTATTTCATTCCAAAGTACGAATGCACAATATTATTGTCATCTATGTATCCTTAAACGAAAAGGACAACTCCGCCCCCACGCAACACCCCACCCCCTCCGCAACACGGGTGGGGATAAGGACCATATATTGCAGAGCATCTCGATCTGTTATTACAGTTTACTAACAAAAAATTGTCATTAAAAGTGTTTTGTCGCTGGTACTATGTGACAACCTTTTGTTCCTAAAATATATTTTGTGAAAATTTTTGTCATGTACAACATAGAATCCTTGAGCCAATTTAAGATTGATTTTCAAAACTAGTTTTTTGATTGAAACATAAAAAGCAATATTAATTAGTTATTAGCAGAATCAGTTTCCGTTTAGTAAAAGCTATGGAAACACTTGCTTAAAGATGTGTAAGGCGTATGGCTAATAGTGAGAAAAATTACTAAAAAGAGCATCAAAGAACATGCAAAATTCTCAATATTTTTCGTTTACAGAAAACTTAAAATAGACAAACTTTATACTATAGCTATATCTTCACTCTTTTGTAACGAACTAATTCAATTGTCCTATAAATATTTTTAAATATTTGTTCACCGTCTCACTGTATCTGGTTGCACACGGTAAAAATATTTAATGAACTTTAGTATGTGAGGGTAATTTAGAATTTTAATATGTAAAACCTGTTTTTTTTTTCCCGAAAATCTGTAGAACCATTTAGGGTGATTTAATCACCATGTCATTTTTGTAAAGTACAACACAACTTGTTTTAAAATCATTAATATAGCTTTGACCACTCTAAAACCAATACCAAAAGCCTTTCTAATTTGGGTGATGCTGTTTCATTAACATGCTGAAATAATTGAGTGTGCATATTTGCTTTCCGATATGCGGTAAAAGACATCTACAGAGAAAAATCAAGTCTCTCAATTATTATATACTAGGTGCTTTTATTGTAAAGATGCAATTACCATGAGTATAATTTATTAGTGACGAAAGATTTTTTCTGTGGCCAGCAACAATATTACGAAGACCCTGCAAAGACTAGTGTTTAGTAGTTTCAGTTAGGTACCAATTGATTGGTTTTTTCGTCCATTACATTTGCTTCCTCACGAAAGAAAACAATACAATTATTTGCAGATAAGGACGAAAAAGATTTGTTAAAGTAGGACTATAACGAAAGCAAAATAAAATTTTGACCCCACGCCAACTTTTTATGTTCCTCGTAAACTTAAACATGTAGCTTTGCATATGACACGAAGATGCCTTAATCACGATAATTGATGCTTGACGAGGAAAAAGAGGCACTTCTCCTCGTCATCTTCGACAAGATTGTTCTAGCAGAGATCAATAGGGAGACAAGTACTACTAGATGGTGCACCTTTTATCATGGCCGGGTTAGTTTTAATAATATGTACATGTTGCTGCCGCAGAGGGAGAGCACGGAAGACGATGAAAGCCCCAGGGAGAAGTACAATGATTTTAGGGCAGACCTCTGAAGTTAAAAAAAAAAAATCTAATTATTTTCTGCTAAGAAAACTTTCGAAATGAATAAACTTTATATTATGATTATTTCTTCACTGTTCTGTATAATGAACTACTTCATATGTTCTATGACTAATTTTAAATATTTGCTAACTATTTCTTTGTATCTAATTGCATAGAGTAAGAATATATAGTAAAGCCTTAAAAAGAACAATCTTAAAAGAAAAGAAAGGCATCTAATGTGGCATATTGTAAACAAATGTGAGGGTAATTTGGTACTTTTGTTGGTCAAACATGTTTTCTCGTAAGTATTTAAAATCATAAATAGCAAAACCGTGGTTTATGGTTTTAAACTTTTTTTTTTAATTTCTTTTTTTATTTTTATGAAACACAAACCTGCTTTAAATTGTTCAAAATAGGTTTAATTACTTTAGAATCAATCTAAAAAATCTACTTGCTTTAAACAAAATAAAAAATATTTGACTATTTTAGAATCAATCTCAAACATCATCCTACACTATCTTACTTTGGGTAGCGTTGTTTAATTGATATATAGTAATTGTACTCTGTAAATTGGCTTTCTCATATGATCTGCTGTGGTAAAAGACACCAACACATGATAATCAAGTCTCTCCGTTGTTATCTACTAAGTGCTTATATTGCAAAGATGCAATCATCATTAAAACAATTTTTCGATGACGAAAGAGATTTTTTAATGACGAAAGAGATTTACAAAGACTAGTGTTAATTACTTGAGGATGATTTGGTTAGGTACCAATTAATTGGCTCTTTTGTCCACTATATTAGTTTGCTTCCTCACAAAGGAAAATAGTAAAATTGTTAGAAATTTGATAGGATCGGAGTCACAAATAAAGACTTTGAGACGCATAATGCTATCTTTAAAGTTTTATTTGTCTCCGCTCAAAATTGAGTTTGCTAACGGGTTAACGACAAACAATCGTCTGGGATACAACAAAGTCTTTTGAGAATCTTCAAACAACAAATTTGAAAATTTCCTTTGAAACTCTCTTCAAAGCAAATTGCGTTTTGGCTATAGAAATTTTACAGAAATAAAAGAGATTGCAAGCTAGTGTTCTGGAAGAACACAAAAATCTTGTATTTATAAAACCTGAGGTGTAACAGAATAGACACAGCTGTTGGGAGAAGACAACTGAAACAGTTAAAAATTTTGAAATAAAATAACCGTCAGAAACAAAATCAAAATTTAAATTTTAAATAAATCACACCTTTTTAGTAAAACTATTTTCTCTTAAAATACAAAATATTTTCCAAAAAAACACGTCTAAACTTGCTCACCCGCATGCAAATAGCATGGGAACTATTTTCTCATGTAATCCGCATCCGACCCATCCCATTGCCATTCCTTATTAGATTGATTCTCAAATTAGTTTTTTGATTAAAACTTAAACAGTTTTCAAAAAAAAAAAAAATTCGGTTATTAACAGAACCAGTTTTCATTTAGTAAAATTTACGGAAACACTTGCTCAAACGTGAGAAAGATATTTAGCTAGTAGTGCTGAAAACCATGCTAGTATGAAAATTATCCAAAAAGAGCATTAAAGAACATGCAGAATTCTCAATATTTTCGTGAGTGAAAATTTTAGAATAAACAAACTTCATATAATAGCTATTCCTTCACTCTTTTGTATAACGAACTACTTCATATGCCCTATAAATAAATTTAAATATTTGTTCGCCATTTCTTTATATCTGTTTGCACACAGTAATACGGAGTAATACTTAGTGAAGCCCAAAAAGGAACAATTTTTTTTAAATAAAGCATTCAGTGTCATGATGTAATAAATGTGAGAATAATCTAGTAATTTTGTGCGTGAAACCTGCTTTTTTGAAAGTGTGTAGAACCATAAACCACTGTTTCTAGAATCGTTGTAAACATTTATGACCACAAACATTAAAAAAGTAACACTTATGTCCATCCGTGTATCTGTCCAAAAAGTGCAATTTTTGTGATGTCATCGGTACATATTTTCATAATATGACAATCCTACCCCTAGATTACTGTTACCTCTCTTCTCACTCTTCCATTTTCTCTTTCACGAGCCTCCTCTCTCTTCCCCTTATCTCTCTCTTCTTCCATCAGACGCATCCAGCCACCATGCGGCAGCCCCCAACATTTCACCACGCCGCTGCTCCCACCGCCCACCACCACGCCGTTGCCCCCACCATCCTACCACCAAGTCGCTGCTCCCACCACTCACCACCATGCCGCTGCCCCCAGTGTACCACCAACACACCGTTGCCTACTGCCGACCACCACGTTGATGCCCACCGCCGACCACCACGCCTGTTGCTCCCACCGCCGACCACCATGCATGTTGTTCCCATCGCCCACCATCACGTCGATGCTCCCCCAACCCCCGCTGTCGTCCCCCTCACTCCCCCTACCCCGCCGCCTTCCACTTCGCTCCACCCCATCCATTCGTCCCCCGTACATCCTTCCCCTTACCCCATCTCGTCGTCCCCCGCCCTCGTTTCCCTTACCCCACCGCTTTCCCCTTCCCCCTTCCCCCACCACGTCGTGGCGTCGTCCCCCGTCCCGCTGCCTTCCTTTCCCCCACCCTACCCTGCGCCGTCCCCCTCACTTCCCATACCCCATGCCTTCTGATTTCTTGAAAATTTGGATAATAAGTGTTGGAATTGCAAGAATTGAAACCCTAATTTGAAAAATAAGGAGAAAAAAAGAATGGCTTGAAACCCTAATTTTCAAATTAGGTTTTCAAATGAAAAAGAATTGAAACCCTAATTTGAAAATTAGGGAGATAAAGGAATGACTTGAAACCCTAATTTGGAAATTAGGGTTTCAATTCTTTTTGAACCCTAATTTGAATGGCATGGTAAACAATTTACTTTTCAAGTCATGGACAATATGGTCATTTTGACCATTCCGTTATGTATATGGGTATTCTGTTAGGTCAAATGACATAAGTACCTATTTTCCAAACTTATGGACACACGTGTAATTTCACCCAAACCTCAGGAACATAAGTGTAATTAACCCAAAGATAATTATAACTCTTATACAGTGACAATTATTGAGCATTAAAATATCTTTAATAGCTTTTATTTAGTGAGACTAAAAATTGATGCACATAATTGTCGCTGAAAGTGTAAGCAAAAATCTCGCTAACTATATATAACGTTCATTAATTGCCGCTATATGAAGGATTGTACCTACCTTGTGTAATCCGGATAGTAACAAAGAAAGTTTCCGTGATCTTAGTAACGTGAAGATTTGACCAGTTAATTCGCAGATACATAAGTTTAGATGTATCTAAGTTTATCTGTATATGGAGTAGAAAATATATTTTATGTAAATGTTTTATTTCATTCCAAAGTACGAATGCACAATTTTATTTCAGTCCGCCCCCACGCAACCGGCCCGCTCCAGCTCCCCCTCCCTCTCCTTAGCACGGGTGGTGAGGATAAGGATCATATGTTGCATAGCATCTCCGTTATTACAGTTAGTGATAAAACGATGTCATTAAAAGTATTTTGTCGCTGTTACTATGTGACAACAATTTGTCCCTAAAATGTATTTTATGATTTTTTTTGTCATGTACAACATAGAATCCTCGAGCCAGTTTAAGATTGATTTTCAAAACTAGTTTTTTTGATTAAAACATAAAAAGCAATTTTAGTTAGTTATTAGCAGAATCAGTTTCCGTCTAGTAAAAGCTATGAAAACACTCGCTTAAAGATGTGTAAGGCGTATGGCTAATAGTGAGAAAAATTACTAAAAAGAGCATCAAAGAACATACAAAATTCTCAATATTTTTGTTTACAGAAAACTTAAAATAGATAAACTTTATACCATAGCTATATCTTCGCTCTTTTGTAACGAACTAATTCCATTGTCCTATAAATATTTTTAAATATTTGTTCACCATCTTATTGTATCTGGTTGCACATGGTAAAAATATTTAGTGAAGCCCTAAAAAAAATCATAAAAATTAGTGTCATATTTTGTAAAAATGTGGGGGTAATTCAGTACTTTAATATAAAAAAAAAGGTTTTTTTCGAAAGTCTGTAGAACCATTTGGGGTGCTTTAAGTACCTTGTCGTTTTTGTCAAATACAACACAAACTTGTTTTAAAATGTTTAAAGTATGTTTGACCACTCTAGAATCAATACCAAATTAATCAGGGTGATGCTGTATCATTAACATGCTGAAGTAATTGCAATGTGTATATTCGCTTTCTGATCAGAGATAAAAGACACCTACACAGGAAAATCAACTCTTTCAATTATTATCTACTAGGTGCTTTTATTGTAAAGATGGAATCAACATGAGTATAATTTATTAGCAACGCAAGAGTTTTTTAGAGGCCAGCAACAATAGTACGAAGACTCTGCAAAGACTAGTAGTGTTCAGTAGTTGACGACGAGTCAGGTATGTACAAATTGATTGGCTTTTTTGTCCACTACATTCGCTTCCTCACGAAGGAAAACAATACAATTATTTGCAGATAAGGAACGAAAAAGAATTGTTAAAGTAGGACTATAACGAAAGCAAAAGGAAATATGATCAAATGATTAGACATCATGAACACCATTAAGTTGGTATCGACTTGCAATCAACTTTGAAATTCTTTTGACTCCACGCCAACTTTCTATGTTCCTCGTAAAACATAAACATGTAACTTTGCATATGACATGACGATGCCTTTGTCACGATAATTGATGCTTAACGAGGAAAAAGAGGCACTTTTCCTCGTCTTCTTGGACAAGATTTTTCCAGCAGAGATCAACTGAGGGAGACAGATACGAGCAGGCGGTGCACCTTTTCTCATGGCTGGGTTAGTTCTAATAATCTGTACATGTTGCTGCCGCAGAGGGAGAGCAGGGAAGACGATGAAATCCTCAGGGAGAAATACAATGATTTCTGTCAAGTTTCACGTCGACAATACATGGGGTTTAAGATTGGTTCTTATACCTGGTGGGCTTCTCCTACTCTTGAGCATGCTTTTGGGTTGGACACCAAATTTAACATGGTATCAGACCTAGGTCCCTTGCCGCCCTATTCTATCCAACAAAACTGTGGTTTATGGTTTTAAACATTTTTTTCTTTTTTTTTTTTAAATTCTTTTTTGTGTTTTGATTACCTTGTCTTTTTAGTGGCCATCAATCAACAGTACGAAGGCTCTGCAAAGACTAGTGTTCAGTAGTTGACGACGAGGCAGGTAGGTACCAATTTATTGGCTTTTTTGTCCACTACATTCTCTTCCTACCGAAGAAAAATAATACAATTATTTGCAGATAAGGACGAAGAAAAATTGTTAAAGTAGGACTATAATGAAAGCAAAAGGAAATATGATCAAAAGATTAGACATTATGCACACCACTAAGTTAGTAGCTACTTGCAACCAACTTTGAAATTCTTTTGACCCCACACCAACTTTCTATGTTCCTCGTAAAACTTAAACATGTAACTTTGCATATGACAGGAAGATGCCTCCGTCATGAAAATTGATGCTTGACGAGGAAAAAGAGGCACTTTTCCTCGTCTTCTTCGACAAGATTTTTCCAATAGAGATCAAGAGGCCGGGGGAGACAAGTACTAGCAGGTGGTGCACCTTTTACCGTGGCTGGGTTAGTTCTAATAATATGTATATGTTGCTGCCGCAGAGGGAGAGCGGGGAAGGTGATGAAAGCCCCAGGGAGAAATACAATGATTTTAAGGCAAGCCTCTGAAGTAAAAAAAATAAAAAAAATCTCAATATTTTACGTTAAGAAAACTTTCAAAATAAATAAAATTTATATTATGATTATTTCTGCACTGTTTTGTATAATGAACTACTTCATATGTCCTATAACTAATTTTAAATATTTGCTCACTATTTCTTTGTATCTAATTGCATAGAGTAAGAATATATAGTAAAGCCTTAAAAAGAACAATCTTAAAAGAAAAGAAAGGCATCTAATGTGGCATATTGTAAAAAAATGTGAGGGTAATTTGGTACTTTTGTTGGTCAAACATGTTTTTCCGACAGTATTTTAAATTATTAATTGTGAAACTGTGGTTTATGATTTTAAACATTTTTAATTTTTTTTAATTTCTTTTTTGGGTTTTGATCGATTACCTTATCTTTTTTGCCAAATGAAACACAAACCTGCTTTCAACTGTTTAAAACATGTTTAATTACTTTAGAATCAATCTAAAATTTTTACTTGCTTTAAACAAATAAAAAATATTTTACTATTTTAGAATCAATCTCAAACACCATCCTAAACCATCTTTATTTGGGTGGTGTTGTTTCATTGACATATAGTAATTGTACTCTGTGTATTTGCTTTCTCATTTGCTGTGATAAAAGACACCTACACATGACAATCAAGTCTCTCCGTTATTATCTAGGTGCTTTTATTGTAAAGATGCAATCATCATTAAAATAATATTTTAGCGATGAAAGAGATTTTAGTGGCCAGCAACGTAACAACAAGAAGACTCTGCAAAGGCTAGTTTTAATTACTTGAGGATGATTAGGTTAGGTACCAATTAATTGGCTTTATTGTTCGCTATATTAGTTTGCTTTCTCACAAAGAAAAACAGTAAAATTGTTGGAAATTTGATGGAATCGAAATCACAAATGAAGACTTTAAAGCGCGTAACTGTCTTTAAAACTTTATTTGTTCCCACTCGAAATTGAGTTTGTTAACGGATTAACAACAAACAATCATCTGACATATAACAAAGTCTTTTTGGAATCTTCAAACAGCAAATTCAAAAATTCCCCTTGAAATTCTCTTCGAAGCAAAGTATGTTTTGACTATAGAAATTTTATAAGAAAAAAAAAAGAGATTGCCAGCAAGTGTTCTGGAAGAACACAAAAACCTTGTATTTATAAAACCTGAGGTGTAATAGAATAGACACAACTATTGGGAGAAGACAATTGAAACAGTTAAAAATTTTGAAATAAAATAATTGCCTGAAAATAAATCAAAATTTAAAATTTAAATAAATCACACCTTTTTAGTAAAACTCTATTTTCCAAAAATACAAAATATTTAAAAAAAAAACACGCCTAATCTCGCGCACCCGTATCCGGGTAGTATGGGGACTAGCACACTCTAGTCTTACTACAAAGTGCATTGTAAAAGCACTTTTTTCCGTTTATAAACCCTTTTCAAAACCCATTTCCAAGTAATGTGAGAGAAAAGAGTTTGCTTATTTTCAAACAAATTTACAAATCCAAGAATTCTCCACTTGTTTGAAAATAACAAACGATTTAAAATTAACTATTGTCAAGACATACGAAAAACTAATATGCATACGTGAAAGTGTCTTTCGAATTAAACCTTCCGTTAGTGCGAATAACATGATTGCTGATAAAAACCAAAAACAATGGTTGAAGTAGGACTCTAATGAAAGCAAAAGAGGATAATCAAATGATTAGACATCATAAACACCACTAATTTGGTCGTGACTTTTAGTAACTTAGAAATTCTAATGACCTGACGCCAACTTTCCACAGGAAGATGCCTTCGTCACGAATAGTTTTGAGAGAGAGAGAGAGAGAGAGCAGGGAAGATGATGAAAGCCCCAGGGAGAAATGCAATGATTTCGAGTCAGGCCTTTGAACGGTTACTTCCGCAAGCTGCGTTGATGTTCCTCGCAATAGGCACCAGGTTATTACAGGCAAACATACAAGGGGTAGCGAAACCTCTTGATTGAATAAGTTTAGCTATTAAACTGTACTCGTCTATGTGACAGCTTGGTGTAATTTGGTGATAATGAAATGTCTTCTGCCCTTATGTGTTCGTATTTCCTACTCAGAGTTGTGTTTGCCATATATATATATATATATATTGATTTTGGCTGCCAGGCAGGACCAATGGCCTACAGTCCTCCCATATACGATTAATTTTTGCTATGGTACTGGCAAATTGGTTTTTGCCAAATATTGCTAATGACAGATTGATTTTTGTTAAATATTGCTAATAATTTTTTTTTGTGACACCACTTGTTAAAGGTCACTAAACTTATTCAGCGACCGTGATTAGTTGCTTATAACCTGATTTACGGTCAAAATTTTTCTGTACATTGTTCCACGGGACAATGTGCTCGTTGAACCAAAACACAAAACTCTTTTCAACATAACGCCGTGAAAATTAATATTCGCTAAGGTGGATTGTGATTAGTGGCAGGGGCGGAGCACAAGCATGACCAGGGGGGGCCATGGCACCCCCCCCCCTCCCCCCCCCCCCAACCCCCACCCAAAAAAAAAAAAAGTTTGAGATTTTTTTGTTGTTGTTTAAAAATATGGGTAATTTTGCTTAAAATATTTACTAAAATGGCACTATATTATAAATGAATGTATTATAATTTCATTTTGTTATATTTTTTACTTTTTATGCCACCGGCTGTCGTGGTCTTTATCTTCCTCGTTCCTTTGTCCATCTTCATTCTTTCAAATTATAAATCTCCAGATTATAAAGAAAACACTAATAGATCAAGCTCAGTTATTTATTTTTTCTTTTTTAGTTTAAATTCTTATAATATGTTATACGTGACTATTGTCATCATACAATTGATAATCGCACTAGTGATACATATATACAATAAGAGTTAAGTTTTTTTCATACAAGATTAGTGATTTGTTGTTGACTAACTTTATCAAGTTAAATAAATCACTACGAATAGTGATATTATATAATTATTAGTCAAATTGAGCAATCAATTTTGCATTTAACATATTCAATCGTGACGCGAATTCTTTTATGTTAGCTGTCAATTTTTTTTAGAACTTTTTGGTCCCCCCGGTTGAACTTCCTGGATCCGCCCCTGATTAGTGGAATATAATGAAGGATTAGAAAGATGGGTATTCATAATTAACAAGAGAGCCATTAGCATTAAAAGCTGTGATCAATACATGGTCGACGCGACATAAATAACTAAGTACTACGAACAATATTACTACTCCAGAAAAGAAGGAAATACAGTGAATTATTAGGTGGATACCGTGACATCCAAGTAGAACAATCTAAACGCTGACAGAGTCCACACGCATACCAACTTCATGCTTAGATGCACCAAGATAAATTTGTTGCCCTGGCCTGCCGAGCCCTCGCGGTGTCAATTATGAGGGGGACGATGAAGGTTGCGGAAATAGGCAGCAGGGTCACGCTCAAATTCATCCCTAGGAATGCTGTAGTCCCTTCCGGGTGCTTTCATCATCTTCGTCTCGTTCGCAGCAGTGGTGGTCTCTGAGGATCCATAGAAAAGGCTAGAAATGCCTTTGCAGCAAGAGCTACACCAGCCACTGCCGCAACTCCTATCCCAACAACCTTGGCTACCTTCATCGACTCCTCCTTTTCCTTTTCCTTCATCTGAGTGTTCGGAGTAACCGGAGGGTCACATCGATTTGGGTGGTCCTTTGGGTAAGCCACAAGGGTAAAATATTAGAAATATTGCCCATTTTATCTACTTATTCAAAAATGTCTAGGGAGACTGATTGAGAAATCTTGTCCATTTTATCTACTTATTTGATTTCCGATTCCAACTCATGGCACCAAAAATGTCTAGGGAGAGTGTTTGGGAAATACTGTCCATTTTATATACTTATTTGGTTTTCAATGCCAACTCCTGGTGCCAAAAATGTTTAGCGAGACTGATTGGGAAATATTGCCCATTTTATCTAATTATCATGTTCCCAACGGTAACTCATGGCACCAACAATGTTTTAGCTGCATTTAAGATTATCTTTGGAAGATATAAAAAAATATTTTTAGAAATGTTTTATTTCATTTCAAAGCGTGATTACACAATAAATATTGCTGTCACGTATGTGCTTTAAACAAAAAGGAGGATGACCCTCCACACCAATTTTTTTTTTTGTTGCCATATAACAGAGGTGTTCATAATCTATTATATCCAATCACAACACTTGCATCTTGTATATGATTGTCAAAAAGTCATTACGAATGAAACACAAGATGAAAGTCTATATTTATTTCTTAAAGTCAGAATTCAATTGGTTATAAAGAATAAACTCAATGGTCCTAAATATTGCGTGACAATAAGAACACCACCATTATTATAATCCTGAATTATTGCGTGACACTGATTTTAGTACTAAAAAATCGTTAAAGCTTAAGAACCCCACCATAATTATGGTCCAAGATTATCGAAATTTTTCTTGTGTTTTTGAGATTCTTTCATATTATGACTTGAATGATCAAGTTATTAGGTAGGAAGTCTTGGTCTTTTTCTATGAAAATAAAACATCTCCACTATGTGAAAGTAGCAAGTTCAAAGACACTGCTTAAACAATTTAGTCACTTCACTTTCCCTTTACCAGAAGCATACTCTTTTTGAGCTTGTGAGAGAAATGAGATCTCAAAGCCTGATGATCAATGTGCGAGAACATCTGAACAAGATGGAAACAGATAACTGGATGAACTATGTGCGAGAAATGAGATCACAAAGCCTGATGATCAATGTGCGAGAACATCTGAACAAGATGGAAACAGATAACTGGATGAACTATGTGCTTGACAAGTTGAAGGGATTTCTGCTGGTGCTACAAAACTTTGGTAGATCTGTGCTGGATTGGTTTGACAAGGTCTTTCCACCTGACACCAGAGGAGACCAGCTCCGCCACTGGCTCCACGTGGGTGCGCCGTTTCTGATAGCTGCCGTGGTCCTCATCACCTGCATTTGGTGCTGCAAGCGCCTCTGCCGTTGCTGCTGTGGCCGAGGGAGAGTCGGTAAAATGATGAAGGCTCCAGGGAGGAATTTGAGGATGCCAAGGAATGTGTTTGAGAGCAACCCCAGATCATACTTCAGCAATCTCCGCGCAAATCCTGGCGATAAACTTGTCTAAAGCTTTCTCTATGTTGCGAGCTTTTATCCCACAAAGTAAGCTAAATTTGGGGTATCTTTTCTAGTCTCCCGTGAATTACTATGTGTACTGGGAGTGACTTTGTGGCCTTGAAAATTGCTGTTTGAGTTTGTGGAGGAATTTGTGTCTATTCAATCCGGTAATATGCTATGGAGATGTGTGTTCATGTTGTGGCATATTGAAGTAACTTGCTTCTTTGTTGCGTGAAACAATTTCCTTATGAGTATTCTGACCTCTGACTGAGAGATCGTTCTAATTCCAGGTATATGTATATGTATATATATATATATATATATATATATATATATATATGTATATATATATATATGTATATGTAAATCTCTGTTAAATCTGTTATTTTAACAAAGGTCAGACAAGTTTAAGAAGAAAAATTCTCCATATAGCCAGGTATAACCAATTTCCAAAAACTTCAATTGATCGAAGGCATTTCATCCCTAATTGTTCCACTTTGGCCAACATTCAACTGTAACATCTCTATTGGCTCCCATAAAACCTGAAGGACAAACATACTACAGGCCATGGTTACCTCATTACCACTAGTCATGACGATCTTGGATCAAACATGAATGGTATATAAATTTGTGTCAAGATAGGAACATGATAGGTAGAATACTAGTATTTCTTTTCACACTTGTAAATATCTGCACACACGGATTGTAACCTTAAACAGTGTCCAGCTCCAGTCTTACCCTTGCTCAATGATCTTTGGCTGCTTGCATGCATTTTCTGCACCCTGTGCACATTTACGAGCAAATTTGGCCACGCATTTTGGTTATATAATTTCTTCTTAGAACTTTATTACTTCTCTTAATGAATGAAGAATGACTTGGACTCCACGTTGCGGTCGAACCATGAAAAGTTGAATTGGGGTGTGAACATAAGTTGGTGATAGGAAAACATAGTGAAATAAGACTTCATAGCAACAACACCTTAATACCAATTTTAGGTATGGAAAAGTCACTAAAGGTGGATAGTCTGCGTCTTCCGCCGCAGGACAACCGTTCATACATTGATTTAATCCAAGTAAGACAATGTACACACTAACAGAGTCTACGCGCTGACACTTTTTGCTCAGATGCACCAAGATAAAATGTTGCCCCGCCCTGTCGCGCCCTCGTGCATGGTGTCAATCATGAAGGGGACGATGAAGGCTGCGGAAATGGGAAGCAGGGTCAGGCTCAAAATCGTCCCTATAAATGATGCCGTCCCTTCCAGGTGCTTTCATCGTCTTCCTCTGGTTGTGAGCAACGGGAGTCTCTGAGGAGCCAGAGAAAATGCTGAATATGCCCTTTGCCACAAGAGCTGCACCCCTGCACCAGCCAATACCCCAACCCCTATTGCAACCACCTTGGCTACCTCCATGAAGTCCTCGTCCTCCTTTTGCATCTGAGCATCGGAAGTGGCGGTGCTGTTGTTGGGTCCAGACCACTCTGTGCTCTCGTATCCACTCATTCTATATATGCTTGTTTCTCAGGCTGGTCAATGTTCATAATGTGTAGGCCACTTTGGTTATATACAGAGGAACCTTGGAGGAACTTGAAGGTCACCTAGGGATGGGTGGTTTCTTGGGCAAGTCACGAGTGTGAAAGGTTGACCAGTTATTGTACCATTAAATATTTAGGGAGACTAAGAGTGTGTTTGGAACCATGAAATTGATGAAATTTCATTTCAAATCCTTAAATTTTGTTGTTTAGAACATTAAAAAAAGGAATTGGAATTTGATTTCATGGGATTTGACTGAATTTGTTTCTATAGTGTGAAATCCGATGAAAAATGGTCGGATTTAATGGGATTTCGATTTACTTGAATTAAAATTAATTATTTACCTATCTTACCATTTTTTCTCTGGATCTCTCCAACAATGAACCCACCACCACCATCTTCATTGCCGTTACCGCAACACCACTTTTATTACCACCACCAGCACCACTACTGTCGCCACCACCACCGTCGTCGCCGCCACTACTACCACCACTGCCACCACCACCACTGCCACTGTCGCCATCACTATCACTGTCGTTGCCGCCACAACCAATGCGAACACTACCGCCACCACCACCACAACCACCACTACAACCACCACCGCCACTGCATCCCTCAACTCTACCCCACCGCCATCGCCACCGCCACCAACAGTACTGCCACTACTGCCACCACCACCACCATTGCCACCCCTATTGCCACCACCACCGCCACTGCATCCCCCACCACTACCGCCACTGCCACCACCGCCAGTACTACCACAACTACCACCGTCGCCACCACTACTACCACCACCAACGCCACCACTGCCACCACTGCCACCACTGCCACCACAACCACTATCGCCGCAGCTGCCACCAATAATGCCACTACCACCACCGTCACCACCACCACTATTGCCACCACCGCCACTACTGCCTTTACCCCCACCACCATCACTACCACCACCACCACCACCACCATCACCGCAGCAACCACTACTGCCACCACTACCACCACTATTGCCACCACCATTACTGCCACCATTGATGCCGCCATTACTGCCTTCACCCCCACCACCATCACTACTGCCGCCATCACCACCATCGCCGCCGCCACCACTACTACTGCCACCACAACCGTCGCCATCACTACTGTCGCCTCCGCCGCCACCACTATTGCCACCACCGCCGCCACTACTACCATCGGCATCACAATTGGCGTCAGTTGATGACCTCTAGTTACACTTTGTTACACCTCAATACCACGACTACCATCATTACCATCACTTGACCACCCAACCACCGTCGATGTTGCTACACCGTGCAGTGCCGCCGCTGCCGCCACCACCATGTGCTGGCACTAGCACACTTGAAACCATTTACCGTAATTTATTTTTCATCGTAAATCAAGGATATAATTGTCTAAAAAATTATTACCTTTCCATTTCCTATGTTCTCCAAACACAAAATTGAAATTTTGTTATTTGAATTCCCTTTCGTTCCAAACAAAAAGAAGTGAATTGAATTCCAAATCTGAAATCCAAATCCCAAAAGAATTGGTTCCAAACGTGTGATCTTGGGAAAAGTTTTGGCACCCTCCCGAATTGTAGAAGGATAACTACAACTCTTATATAGCGACAATTATTGAGTATTAAATGTTTTTAGTAACTTTTATTTAGTGAGACAAAAAAATATTCTTCATAATTATCGCTAAAAATGTAAGCAAATATTTCGCTAATTATATTTAACAACTATTAATTGTCATCGTACGAAGGATTGTAGCTATCTTATATAATCTCAATAGCAACAAAAAAAATTATTGTGATCTTAGTAACTCAAAGATTTGACCAGTTAATGCAACGATACATAAGTTTAGCTGCATTTAAGTTCATCTCTACGGAGTAGAAAATATATTTTTGTAAGTGTTTTATTTCGTTCCAAAGTACTAATGCACAATATTGTTATGTATGTATATAGCTATAAACAAAAAAGACAACGACCACCCCCACCCCTTCCTCCCTGGGGCGGTGAGGATAACGATCATATGTTGTATAACATTCAATACTTAATGAAATTTTTGTGTTGTACATCATAGAATCTTAGAGCCAGTTTGGGGTTGATTTTCAAAAATTGTTTAATACTAGTTTTTAGTGGAATCAGTTCCCCTTAGTAAATGTTACGAAAGACCCGCTTAAAGATGTGAAAGGCATATGGCTAATAATGCTAAAAACAATGTTAGTGTGAAAAATAACCAAAAAGACCATCAAAGAGCATGCAAAATTTTCAATATTTTCCTTTTACAAAAAATTTGAAATTCATAAAGTTTATATTATAGCTATTTCTTCACCCTTTTGTATAATGAACTAATTCAAACTGCGCTAAAACATTTGTTCACCATCAGTACGAATATTTAGTGAAGCCCTCAAAATAATAATCTGCTTCAAAAAGAAAAGAAAAAAAAAAGCACTCATTGTCATATTGCAAAAAAGTGAGGAAAATTGAGTACTTTGGTTGGTGAAACTTGTAATTTCAGAAGTACTATGGTTTATGGCTGTAAACATTTTGTTTGGGGTGCTTTAACCACCTTGTCGTTTTTGTCAACTACAACACGAACCTGTTTTAAAACAGGTTCAATCACAACCAGGTCCATTCTAAAATCAATACCAAACACCTTTCTAATCTGGGTGGTGATGTTTCATTAACATGCTGAAGTAAATGCAATCTTTATATTTGGTTTCTGATCTGCTATAAAAGACACCTACACAGGGTTTCTCAACTATTCTCTTCTAGGTGCTTTTATTGTAAAGATGCAATCAACATGAATATAATTTTTTAGCGAAGAAAGAGGTTTGTAGTGGCCAACAACAACAGTACGAAGAATTTGCAAAGACTAGTATTGAGTAGTTGACGACGACTCGGTTAGGTACCAATTGATTGGCTTTTTCTCCACTACATTCGCTTCCTCACGAAGGAAAACAGTACAATTATTTGCAGATAAATACGAAAGAGAATCGTTAAAGTAGGACCATATTGAAAGCAACATGAAGCGATCAAACGATTAGACATCATATACACCACTAAGTTAGTAGTGACTTGCAACCAACTTCGAAATTCTTTTGACCCGACAACAACTTTATATGTTCCTCGAAAAAGTTGAATATGAAACTTTGCATATGATAGAAGAGAGAGAGAGAGAGAGAGAGAGAGAGGTGCTGTTGTTCCTGTTCAACAGAGGGAGACAAGTACCGGCGAGTGCTGCACCTTTTCTCTTGGCTGGGTTAGTTCTAATAATTTGCACATTTGCTGCCGAGAGCTGGGGAGCAGGGAAGACGATGAAAGCCTCAGGGAGAAGTACAATGATTTCAAGGCAGGCCTTTGAACGTAACCCCAAAGCTTACTTCCGCAAGCTGTGTTGATGTTCCTCCCAATCGGCACACAAGGGTAATGGCAAAGTTTCAGCCAATTGTTAACATAGGGTGGTTATGCAAACTCATCTCCAGTTGCTTCAGCCTCTGCACCCATCTTTCCTGACCATTCTTTTCCGTAAGGAAATGTTACTTTCGTTCTGATTATATGTTTTTGGAAAAAAAATTGGTTGTTACCTTGATTGGAAGAATCTTCATCCTACCTCCTATATAGCGACAATCAATCATTTTTAAATATTTCTAGTGACTTTTATTTAGTGACGTTAAAAAAATGCTGCTAATAATTGCAGCTGAAAGTAGAAGAAAAGTCACTAAAAATATTTAGTAACTATTAATTATCATTATAGAAGGAGTTGGAGGAAAATTCCTACAACCGAGTAGGAGCCATGATAAGACAGATAAGAAAGTGAATTAAAATACAAGGGGTAGAAGAACCTCTTGAATGAATAAGTTCAGCTGTACCTGTCTGCGTGACAACTTGGTGTAATCTGGTGCTCATGCAATGTCTTTTCCCCTTATATGTTCGTTCGTATTTCCTACTGAGAATTATGTTTGCCACACACACACACGCACACACTCGTTCCATATACAATCCATTTTTGCGATGGTAATGGCAAATTGATTTTTGCCAAATATTACTAATGACAAATTTTTGTAACACCAGATATTAAAAACCGATAAGCGTATTCAGCAAATATCATTAATTTCTTACAACTCGAATCACGGTCAAAGTGACGGTGAAAATTTTTCTGCCAATTATTCCATGGGACGACGTGCTCGTTGAACCAAAACACAAATATCTTTGCAACATAACGCCGTGAAAATTAATATTCACGACGGTGGATTGTGGGTTGTGGAATGTGGAATGTAATGAAGGATTGGATAGATGGAGATATTCATAAGTAGAGAGCCATTAGCATTCAAAGCTGTGATCAAATCATCGCTGACACAACATAAACAACTAAACACTACGAACATTACTACTCCAGAAAAGAAGGAAAAATACAGTGAATTATTAGGTGAATACTTTGACATCCAAGTAGAAGAATCTAAACGCTGACAGAGTCTACACGCAGTGACGCAGACCAAACTTTTTACTTAGATGCACCAAGATAGATAAATTTGTTGCCCCGGCCTGCGGCGCCCCTCGTGGTGTCATCACGAGGGGGACGGGGAGGACGAAGGATGGGGACTTCAATCCTAGAAATTTTGCAAGCCTTTTCAAGTGCTTCATTCATCTTCGGCTCGGTGTGAGCGGCAAGCATGCCCTTTGCGGCAGTACTGGTGGTTTCTGAGGAGCCAGAGAAAAGGGTAGATATGCCCTTTGCGGCAAGAGCTACACCAGCCACTGCCGCAACCCCCCTATCCCAACCACCTTGGCTACCTTCGTCAACTCCTGCTTTTCCTTTTCCTTCATCTGAGCGTTCGGAGGAAGTGGCGGTGCTTGTTGTTGTTGTATACGGAGTAGACCACTCTGTGCTCTCGTCGTTGTATGCTTGATTTTCAGGCTGTTAATGTGCGTAGGCCAGTCTGGTTATATAGGAGCATTGGAGGAACCGGAGGGTCACATGGATATGGGTAGTCCATTGGGTAAGCCACAAGGGTAAAAGCTTAGAAATATTCCCCATTTTATCTACTTATTTTGATTCCCTACGGCAACTCCTGGTACCAAAAATGTCTAGGGAGACTGATTGGGAATTATTTCCCATTTTATCTAATTATTTGGTTACCAACAGCAACTCATAGCACCAAGAATGTTTAGGGAGAATGATTGGGAAATATTGTCCATCTCATCTACTTATTTGATTTCCAATGGCAACTCATGGTTCATTGGTTTCCAAAAATATTAAGGGAGACTAAAAGGGTGAGATGTTAATAACTCGAACATTTTGACAAGTCAAAGCATTGATACATAATTTATCAATGCATTGAACATTTTGCAATCTGTATTTTTAACTCGAACATTTTGACAAGTCATTCTAAAATCAATAGGAAACACCTTCCTAATCTGGGTGATGATGTTTCATTAACATGCTGAATTAATTGCAATCTGTATATTTGGTTTCTGATCTCTGCTATATATAAAAGACACCTACACAGGGTAATGAAGTCTCTCAATTATTATCTTTTAGGTGCTTTTATTGTAAAGATGCAATCAACATGAATATAATTTTTTAGTGAAGAAAGAGGTTTGTAGTGGCCAACAACAATAGTACGAAGACTTTGCAAAGACTAGTGTTGAGTAGTTGACGACGACTCGGTTAGGTACCAATAGATTGGCTTTTTCTCCACTACATTCGCTTCCTCACGAAGGAAAACAGTACAATTATTTCCAGATAAATACGAAAGAGAAGCGTTAAAGTAGGACCATAATGAAAGCAAAATGAAGCGATCAAACGATTAGACATCATATACACCACTAAGTTAGTAGCAACTTGTAACAAACTTCGAAATTCTTTTGACCCGACACCAACTTTATATGTTCCTCGAATATGTAACTTTGCATATGATAGGAAAATGCCTTCGTCACGAATAATTGATGCTTGACTAGGAAAAAGAGGCGTTTTTCTTCATCTTCCTACGCCACTTTCCACACGAGAGAGAGAGAGAGAGAGAGAGAGAGAGAGAGAGGTGCTCTTATTCCTGTTTAACAGAGGGAGACAAGTACTAGAACGTGGTGCACCTTTTCTCTTGGCTGGGTTAGTTCTAATTATTTGCACATTTGCTGCCGAGAGCTGGGGGAGCAGGGAAGATGATGAAAGCCCCAGGGAGAAGTACAATGATTTCAAGGCAGACCCCAAAGCTTACTTCCACAAGCTGTGTTGATGTTCCTCCCTGTTAGCGACCATTTAATGGTGGTATGAAGCATGTATATGTACAGCTTATCCACTTATCTTCTCATCACAATTTTGTATTTTAAACTTAAATTCCTTTTGTTTAACTTTCAGATTGTATCTACGTTAGATATGATTATCTGTAAACTCAAATGATTTGTATTCTATATAAATAGAGAAGATCACTCACTTAAGGTGTGTGATTCCAGTGATACCTTTCCATTTACACTCCCAATCGGCACACAAGGGTACTGGGCAAAGTTTCAGGCACTTGTTAACATAGGTTGGTTATGCAAACTCATCGATCTCCAGTTGCTTCAGCCTTCAAGCACCCATCTTTCCTGAACATTAAATGATACTTTCGTTTGATTATATGTTTTTGGAAAAAAATTGATTGCTATTCAGGTCGGAGGAATCTTTCTTTTACCCTCTATATAGCGACAATCAATCGTTTCTAAATATTTCTAGTGGCTTTTATTTAGTGACGCTAAAAAAATATTGCTAATAATTATCACTGAAATTGTAAAGAGGAAAAGCCACTAGCAAAACATTTAATGATTATTAATTGTCATTATACACGAGATTGGAGGAAGATTCCTACAACCGGGTAGGAGCCATGATAAGACATATAAGAAAGTGAATTAACATACAAGGGGTAGAAGAACCTCTTGAATGAATAAGTTCAGCAATTAAACTGTACTCGTCTATGTGACATCATGGTGTAATTTGGTGCTCATGAAATGTCTTTTCCCCTTATACGTTTGAATTTACTACTCAAAATTATGTTTGCCATATAGTCATCCCATATACGATCCATATTTGCGATGGTAATGGCAAATTGAATTTTGCCAAATATCATTAAAGACAATTTTTTGTAATACCAGTTATTAAAAACCAATAAGCATATTCAGCAAACATCATTAGTCATCATTAGTCTCTTACGACCCGAATGACGGTCAAAATAATTTCTGTCCATGGGACGGCGTGCTCGTTGAACCAAAACACAAAACTCTTTGCAAAATAACGCCGTGAAAATTAATATTCACTAAGGTGGATTGTGGGTTGTATGTGGAATATAGTGAAGGATGGATATTCATAAGTAGAGAGTCATTAGCATTAAAAGCTGTGATTGAAACATCGTTGACGCAACACAACAGTGAATTATTAGATGCACCAAGATAAATTTGTTGCCCCGGGCTGCCGCGCCCCCTCCTGGTGTCAATCGCTAGGGGGAAGACGAAGGTTGCGGAAATAGGTAGCAGGGTCACTCTCAAATTCATCCCTTGGAATGCTGCAGTCCCTTCCAGGTGCTTTCATCATCTTCGTCTCGCTGGCAGCAATTGTGGTTTCTGAGCAGCCAGAGAAAAGGGTAGATATGCCCCATGCAGCAAGAGCTACACCAGCCACTGCCGCAACCCCTATCCCAACCACCTTGGCTACCTTCATCAACTCCTCCTTTTCCTTTTCCTTCATCTGCGCGTTCTGAGGAAGTGGCGGTGCTTGTTGTTGTTGTGTTGAGACCACTCTGTGCTCTCGTATCCTCTCGTTGTGTGCTTGATTTTCAGGCTGTTAATTTGCATAATGAGTAGGCCAGTCTGGTTATATAGGAAAACTGGAGGAACCTTGGAGGAAACGGAAGGTCACCTGGGGATGGGGGCAAGTCAACCATCAATCAACTCATGGTACCAAAAATGTTTAGCCCAGCCTGGTTATTCCGGTTTCAAGGGGCCCGACATAAAATTTTATACCAAAGGTCTCTGGAACTGAATGCACAACTGTTTACACTGTTTATTGTAGACATCCATTTAAACTGTTATTTGGAGAGACAATAAAGAAGTATAAATAATAAATACTAAAAAATATATTACAATATCTTCTTAATTTACATAGAACAATTCAAAAAACTATACGATCATCTGGACAATCTAAAAAGAAAATATAATCAATTATTTGGGACGGAGGGAATATAAAAGAAAAAAGTCCATATTTATCTATTCAATGGTCTTGAGCCACTCACGTGACAATGATTTTAATACTAAAACATCAATAAATTTTAGCGCTGCCATCGTAATTATGGTCCACGATTATCGAAAGTTTTTGAGATTCTTTCATATTAAGACTTGGATGGTCAAGTAATTAGGTAGGAAGTCTTGGTCTTTTTCTTTGGAAATAAAGCATCTCCACTATGCGAGAGTAGCTAGTTCAAAGACACTGCTGAAACAATTTAGTCACTTCACTTTCCCTTTACCAGCAGCATCCTCTTTTTGAGCGTGTGAGAGAAATGAGATCACAAAGCCTAATGATCAATGTGCGAGAGCATCTGAACAAGATGGAAACAGATGACTGGATGAACTATGTGCTTGACAAGTTGAAGGAATTTCTGCTGGTGCTACAAAACTTTGGTGGGTCTGTGCTAGATTGGTATGACAAGGTTTTTCCACCTGGCACCAGAGGAGACCAGCTCCGCCACTGGCTCCGTGTGGGTGTGCCGCTTCTGATAGCTGCCGTGGTCCTCATCACCTGCATTTGTTGCTGCAGGTGCCTCTGCCGTCGCTGCTGCCGCGGAAGGGGAAGATCTAGGATGATGAAGGCTCCCGGGAGGAATTGTAGGATGCCAAGGCATGGGTTTGAGAGCAACCCCAGATCATACTTCAGAAATCTCCGCGCAAATCCTAGCGATGAACTCGTCTAAGGCGTTCTCTATGTTGCACGCTTTTGGCCCACCAATTAAGCTAAATTTGGGGTATCTTTTCTTTGTTTCTTTTGAATTACTATGTGTACTGGGACTGATTTTGTGGCCATGTAAGTTTCTGTTTGATTTTCTGGAGGAATTTGGGTCTGTTCTATTCGGTGATATGGTGTGGAGATGTGTGTTCATGTTGTGGTATATTGAAGTAATTTGCTTCTTTGTTGTGTGAAACAATTTCCTTATGAGTATTCTGAACTCTGATTGAGAGATTGGTCTAATTCCAGGTATATGTATATGTGAATCTCTGTTAAATCTGTTACTCTGACAAAAAAGGTAAACAAGTTGAAGAAGAAAAATTCTCCGTATAGCCAGGTATTACCAATTTCCAAAAACTTCAATCGATCGAAGGCATGTCATCCCTAATTCTTCGACTTTGGCAGACATTCAACTATAACATCACTATTGCCTCCCAGGAAACCTGAAGGGCAAACATACTATAGGCCATGGTTACCTCATTACAACTAGTCACGACGATCTTGGATCAAACACTAATGGTATATAAATTTGTGTCAAGATAGTGACATGATAGGCAGAATACTAGTATTTGTTTTCACGCTTGTCAATATATGCACACGCTGACTGATAACTTTCAATTACAGCTTGAATCACCAATATCTTACATACTTTATTGCAATTACTAGCTATTTGTGCTTACAAGGCCAATTATTGTAACCTTAAACAGTGTCCAGCTCCAGTCTCACCCTTGCTCAATGATCTTTGGCTGCTTGCACGCATTCTCTGCACCCTGTGCACATTTACGAGCAATTTTCGCCACGCATTTTGGTTACATAATTTCTTCTTAGAACTTTATTACTTCTCTTTTTGCTTCACTCGAGTGAATGAAGAATGACTTGCACTCCACGTTGCGGTCGAACCATGAAAAGTTGAATTGGGGAGTGAACATAAGTTGGTGACAGGGTGAATGTGTAGTTCTGTAGAATCATTGAAAGTGCAATCTTTGCTTCAACGATTGCAAAACTTAAGCCTACGCATGTTCGTGGACCAAAACCAAATGGTAAGAATGCTACTGCAGTACCTTTAGTTGCTATAGCCACCCCTGCTGCAAATCTCTCTGGCCTGAATAGGTGAACATCTTCTCCCCATATTTGGGGATCATGATGAAGTGCTAGGGCTGAGATATAAAGCTCCATATGAGGTGGAAGCATGACCTTTCCTAGTTTAACTTCCTTCTCAACTTTTCTTTTGATGAAAGGCACTGGAGGGTATAGTCTTAAGGATTCTTCAATAATCATATTGATCTGCATGGATTAATTACGAAAAGAAAAGAGTTAATAGTTAAACATGTAATCTATTGCATCATAATGGTACAAATACGGTTGTAAGAGCTGCTTAGAGATTGACATTTTGCTTACTACTTTCAGTCTTGCAATGCCATCTGAATTGATGCTTGTTTGACCAAAGAACTCGATCACCTCGTTCCTTGTTTTCTCTTGCCAGTCCTTATGGGTGGCTAAAAGAAGTATCGTCCATCCGAGCAAGGATGTAGTTGTTTCATGTCCAGCAAAATACAATGTCTTGCACTCGTCAACCATATCCTCCTCTGATATCCACTTGTTTTTGTCAATTTCATGATTAGCCTCTATAAGTTTTCCAAGAAAATCACTTTCCAAGCTCCCATTGCCACCACCCTTTACTTGCTGTCTTCTCTTTATAATATTTACAACGCAATCTCGTATTCCTTGCTCAAGTTTCTCTGACTCGATATCATCATCACTTTTAACAAATTGACTGCAAAGATACAGAGTGATGCTTATTCAAAAAGACAGGGATGGAGTAAATCTGCATAGCTTCCCCAAGAGGAATAGTTCAAAAAGCTTAGGATGATGGTAGCTGGTCTACAAGAGCTTATCGTGAAGTGATAACTTTTTTCTGTGGAATCCAGGATCCTCGCAGGTTTTAGTAACTTCACTCTAGCTTAGTGGCATATAGTGGTGAAAATTGCCAAGTTGTATAGATTCAACTTACCTGATGCCAGGAAACCTTATTTTCTGGGCATTTCTGGAAACTATCATAGTCAACTTCATCAGCATCTCAAAAATGCTTTTCCTTCTAGATAACTGCTCCCAAAGGCTGTCTTGGAAATGACTTCGGATGTTAGTAACCTAAACTCTTCAAACACCTCAATCTCTTTTCCTTCATACGCTCTCCACCTTTCGAGCATAATCTCTGTACTTGTGATCATTGCTGGAAGCAGGGGCGGACCTACGTGGGAACTAGGGGAGGCTAGTGCACCCCCTGGAATTTTGACAATTTTTTTTTTTGGGAAATTGCACCCCGTCTCCCGTTCCCTAAGACCCTGTCCGCTTTGCCTCTCAGTCTCTCACCTCAGTCTATCTCTCTTCGTGACCGCCGACCGGTGACTACACTCCGACCGTGAGTCCGTGACGACGGCAATGGCCACTTCCCTAGCGCCCGAGCACGAGCTGTGACCAAATCTGAACGCCAGATCGTTTCTTGAGCTGCGCCTGTGCCGCTGTGCGACTGACAGTGACGGGCGACGCCGTGACGGCCAAGTTGCCGACGACTGTGCAGCTGCAGCCTGCAGGCGACGCCGTGACTGACCGACGAGCGACGGCGACCGGTCACCGGCAAGCTTCTCTCATTCTCTGCTCTCTCTACTGACTGTTGTTACTTCCCATCTTGAGGTAAGCTGCTTCTTTATCTTGAAATTGTAGTTTAATTTCTTGAAATTGTAGTTTAATTTCAGTAATTGATTATATAGAAATTTAAAAAATATGTTTGTTTAATTTGCTTGTTAATTCTTAATTGGTAAGCAGAAATTATGCATTGATTATATATATTTATGTTCCCTAATGAAAATGCTAAACCAAATAATGAATTATGCCTTGATTATATATATTGCAGAATTATTGGTGATTTGGTGGAAGTTGGAACACCTTAATTATTTGGTTAATTTGCTTTACTAATTCTTAATTGGCTAATTGCTTTTCTAATTCATAAATTAGTGCATAGATAGTTTATAATTGTGCTGGAATGTGACGTTGAGCTTGAGTTTGTTTGGCTATTTAATTTTAAAATTGGGAAGTTGAAAGTGTACTGTTTTGTTGGAATTTGATGTTGTGTTGAGATTGGGAAGTGGAGCTTGAGCTCGGGAGCGGAGGTTGATCTTGAAATGTGATTTAGTTTTAAAATTGGGAGTTTGATATTGAGCTTGAAATGTACAGTTATTTAACTACATGAATTTGTGTTGAGAACTGAGATTTTGAGATTTTTTTCCAAGGTGCGTGTGTGTGTGTTTTTTTTTCCCAGAATGAAAAAGTTTTTTAGAAAGAAAGGAAAATTGGCAGAATCCTCGCTGTCTAATCAAGATAGTATTATTTTACTAACAAAATTTTTTTGGCTATTATTTTATTAACAAATTTTTTTGGTGAATTCGATATAATTTTTGCACCCCCTGAAAAAAAAATCCTGGTTCCGCCCCTGGCTGGAAGCATACTCTGCATTTAGTGCATGCCTTCATGTCAGTAGTTAAGACAAGAATTACCTTGACCATATTCTCAGATTACGAAGTATCATCATAAATTAACAAAGAGTAAACTTACTTTCAAGCTCTCTGCGTGAAAAACGTGGTTGGCCAGTTTCCGCAGCTTCACCCACTTTTCACCTTTGGTTGATGAAAGTCCATCTCCTAATAGCTTCTTTGCATAGCCTTCAAGATCTATTTTTGGATAAGCATCATTTCTGTTGTTAAGAATTTCTTTAATAAGTTCTGGTTCGGTAACAATCAGTTGAGCTTGAGGACCATACCAGTTCAGAAAAGTCTTCCCTATTAGATGAATGATAAAATTCAAAAGCAGAAGTAAATGTTAACTTCGTCATTACTTGATAGTTTCTTTGTAACTATAATTTCCCAAAGAGTAGGACTATTTGGTTCTGACAGTATGCATAATGTGTTACCATAGATGTTTATCCATGAGTGCACATGCGGGAGAATCCTCGGAAATATGTCGTGTGATAAGTCATCCATGGAACTTGCCATGGATTCTCTTCTCATGTTGGAGATCTCTTTGGTGTTCCCGTGGAGAAACTTGTAAGAAGGTCCTTTTATTCCCTGCGATCTCATAATGTGTTGTATGCGAATAGGAGTCCACCATACGTTGTGAAGAAACCTAATGAGGGCCAGTAGGGGGTACAGGCATAGTGAACTACCAAGGATAATAACTAGGCTCCAAATCAAATCCATAACTTGATGATTATGGACACAAAACCAACTAAACTACAGAACTATCAATATTCAGGGCATGCTTTCTTTTTATGCTCTGCAGTTCTGGTTTGGAATCTTCGTATGAAGTAGAATGCCAAATGCTTAGGCACTAACTTTGGCTTCATATAAAAGATCTCACATTGTGAATGTCTAAAAGAAATGGCAATTATTGTACTCTCAAGAGCTACCATTGATGTGGAGTTGAAAGGAAAACTTTCATAAAAGAACGACAACATGGTCCATCAATATGTAGAAGCATTGGTGTAGTTTGACAGGGATGGTTTTATGAAAATGGAAATTGTGGTCCATGAAAATCTGGTAGATCTTGAGTTGAAAGAGATTATTTAACAAAAAGATTGATATAGTGATCCATCAAAATTTAGAAGCCTTGATGTTGAGTTGAAAAGTATGGATTTCATAAGAAACTGGAGAACTTAATCTTCCTCGAATCAGGTGACTTGTCATATGCAGCATATTTGGCATCAAGTATACCATGTATTTGCGCATGCTATGGATATCTTTTGAGATCAGTTGTTTTCATATCAATATCTTAGCTTGAAGTCCATGCTTATTGATAAATCAAATAGTCATAGAAGTAGTCCCTCTCACTAATGGGATGCAGCCAACTTGGTGGTCCTTCAACTACCTAGGCTGCTTTGTAAGTTTATAGTTGTTTGCATGCAGATCAATTTCTGTTAGCTAATGTTAACAGGAAGGAAGATAAGAACAGAGTAGGATCTACTTCCAGATGAAATTATACAATCATAATATTACATCTTGATCACCATTTATGTACATCATGGTTCTTGACTCTCATGATAATGGCTTGAGAATTTATTCACGTAGATATTACAGAATCTCGGCATCGATCGCCTAAAATGAAACAGCAGGAAAAATATGAACACAGGACAAAAAGTTACATAAAAACTCCAGTCATATAGTTTGGAGGATGACTTGAACTCCATTCTTCGGAGTGAGGATGAAAATATCAGCTGGGTTGTGGACATAATTTGGAGAGAGACTGAACTTGTATCTTTGCAGAATCATTGAGAGGGCGATCTTTGCTTCATTGGTTGTGAAATTTAAACCAACACAAGTTCGAGTTCCCATCCCGAATGGAACAAATGCTGCAGCATTATTCTTGGTAGCTTTAGTCACCCCTTCTGCAAATCTTTCTGGTTTGAAACGGTGAACATCATTCCCCCAAATTTGAGGGTTGTGATGAAGTGCAAGTATTGAAATGAAAATATTTATGTTGGCAGGCAGGTTTAGGTTCCCCAATTTAACTTCCCTTTCGACTTTTCGTGTCACGGTAAGCACAGGTGGATAGAGCCTGAGAGATTCATTAATGATCATGTTCATCTGCAGGTAAGCACAGGTGGATAGAGCCTGAGAGATTCATTAATGATCATGTTCATCTGCAAGAAAAACGTAAGACCAAAAATTTCTATTAGCTAGTGTTTTCGCTGCTTCTCAATTTGTAAACCTCAAATCTCAGGTCATGTATGAGACAATTTTCCTTCATGCGAATGCAGGTTGATTATTTGAATTTTAGGTTAATAAAAGGCCAGAGGTCTATTCCAGAATCAGTGAATGACGTATTGGGCGAAGTTTGAGTTGGACCTTATTGGATTAAATGCATATGCTCTAATATTCTTACACTTTTCAGCCTTGCAATGCCATCTGATGTAGGGCTTTTGTGGCCGAAGAACTGGAGCACCTCTTTCCTGGCCTTTTCTTGCCAGTCTGTATGTATTGCTAGAAGGAAAACAGTCCATGCAAGTAAGTTTGTAGTTGTTAAATGTCCAGCGCCATACAAAGCCTTGATCTCGTCAACCATTTGTTCTAGTGAAATGTTCTTGTTCTTGTCGGGATCTTGGGCAACTTTAACAAGTTGTCCAAGATAATCACTTCCTAAATTATCAACTTCTCCATTCTTCACTCTGTCTTCTCTTTTCTTAACAAGGTCAAGAATTGACGTCTGGATTCCACGTTCAAGTTTCTCTGCTTCGATCTCATCATGGGTTTTTAGTATTGTACTGCACAAGTGACACTGGTAATCAGATCAAGGATAAGAGTGCTACTGATTTTCACAGAGAAAATTAGAAAGGAGAAGAAAATCTGGAACGGGAGCGGTTTTGAATGCTTCGTTGTAGTAATCCTCGTTAACTCACCTGATGCCAGGAAGCCTAACATTGTAAGCGTTTCTAACAGTAACGGCAGTCAGCTTGGCTACCATCTCAAATATATGCTTTCCTTCGAAGAAACTACTCCCAAAGGCTGTCCTGGAAATCACTTCAGTTGTCAATGACCCGAATTCTTTGAACACGTCGATTTCTTTCCCTTCAAATTGTCTCCACCTTTCTAGCATCGTCTCAACACTTGCACTCATTTCTGGTATCATCCCCTGCAATTAAATACGTTGATATGGTCATAACGACAAAAATTGTATCAAATCTAGAAGTAGAGGTTTACTTTCAAGCTCTCTGCATGGAAAGTATGTTGTGAGCACATGTTATGAAAGTGGCGCATGGGCGCGGCGACGAACGTCGCGGAGCAATACTCGGTGTCGGCGACGAACGTCGCGGAGCAATACTCGGTGCCGGGGGCACGTATCATGAAAGGGGCGCACGGGCGCGGCAACGAACGTCACGGAGACGGTGCACGGGCCCGCGTCGGGTGTCCCGGAGACGGGGCGTGAGCCAAGTATGCATGTTATACCAAAATAATAAGTGCGATGTTTAGTAATGACAAAGTCGGGAATGATAATACGCGGTCGTCGGCAACGGGTCATTCGGCGGCAGCGCGCGACTGATTTGGTTCCCAATGGCAACTCATGGTACCAAAAATGTTTAGGGACACTGATTGGAAAATATTGTCCATTTAAACTACTTATTTGGTTCCCGATGGCAACTCATGGTACCAAAAATGTTTAGGTAGACTGATTGGGAAATGTTGTCCATTTTATCTACTTATTTGGTTCCTAATAATGTTTAGGGAGACTGATTCGGAGATGGTGTCCATTTCATCTGCTTCCAATGGCAACTCATGGTTCCAAAAATTTTAGGTAGACTGAGTGGGAAATATTGTCCATTCCATCTACTTATTTGATTCCCAATGGCAACTTATGTTACCAACACTTGCATCTTGTATAATGTATATGATTGTCGAAAATTCATTATGAATGATATAAAAGACAAAAATTCATATTTATCTTTTAAAGTTGAAAGTCGATCAGTTAGTTGTAAAGTGTAAACTAATGGACCTGAACTATTGCGTGGCAATAGTTTTAGTACGCAAAAATCATTTAAGTTTAAGAACGCAAGGTCCAAGATTATCGAAACTTTTCTTGTGTGTTTGAGATTCTTTCGTATTAAGACTTGGATTGTTAAGTAATCAGGTAGGAACTAGGAAGTCATCTATCTTGTTAGGAGAGTAAAAGGGTTTGATCTCAATAACTCGCGTGTTTGACCGGTTAATGCACTGATACATAGGTTTAGCTGCATTTAAAGTTATATATGGGGAATATAAAAAAAAGTCTAAAAATAGAATAAAAAAGTCTCAACATTGTTGTTATGCATGAGTCGGTGGAAGATTAGATGTGGAGGAAGAAATAGAATAAAAAAAGTCTAAAAATAATAAATACAGAAAAATACCTGCAAAGTCTTTCTTAATTTTAATTTTTTTTTGAGATAATCCAAAAAAAAAATATGATCATATTTTTTAGGACAATCTAAAAATAGAGTACGATCAATTTTTAAGAACTGAGGGAGTATAAAAGATAAAAATTTATATTTATTTATTCAATGGCCCTGACCAGAGCCACCCACATGACAATTAAAAGATCACTAATTTTAGGGCGGCCATCGTAATTATGGTCCAGGATTGTCGAAATTTTTTGAGATTCTTTAATATAAAGACTTGGATGGTCAAGTAATTAGGTAGGAAGTGTTGGTCTTTTTCCACTATGGGCTATGTGAGAGTAGCAAGTTCAAAGACACTGCTGAAACAAGTTCCCTTCACTCTCCCTTTACCAGGAGCATACTCTTTTTGAGCTTGTGAGAGAAATGAGATCACAAAGCCTAATGATCAATGTGCGAGAACATCTGAACAAGATGGAAACAGATGACTGGATGAACTACGTGCTTGACAAGTTGAAGGAATTTCTGCTGGTGCTAAAAAACTTTGGTGGGTCTGTGCTAGATTGGTATGACAAGGTCTTTCCACCTGGCACCAGAGGAGACCAGCTCCGCCACTGGCTCCGTGTGGGTGTGCCGCTTCTGATAGCTGCCGTGGTCCTCATCACCTGCATTTGCTGCTGCAGGTGCCTCTGCCGTCGCTGCTGCCGCGGAAGGGAAAGATCTAGGACGATGAGAGCTCCCGGGAGGGATTGTTTAATGCCAAGGGATGTGTTTGAGAGCAACCCCAGATCATACTTCAGGAATCTCCGCGCATATCCTGGCGATGAACTTGGCGATGAACTTGTCTAAGGCTTTCTCTAAGTAAGCTAAATTTGGGGTATCTTTTCTAGTCTCCCGTGAATTACTATGTGTACTGGGACTGACTTTGTGTCCTCGTAAGTTGCTGTTTGATTTTGTGGAGGGATTTGGGTCTGTTCTATCCGGTGATATGGCGTGGAGATGCGTGTTCATGTTGTGGTATATTGTGGCATATTGAATAACTTGCTTCTTTGTTGTGTGAAACAATTTCCTTATGAGTATTCTGAACTCTGATTGAGAGATTCTTCTAATTCCAGGTGTATGCATAGGTTTATGTGAATCTCTGTTAAATCTGTTACTCTGACAAAGGTCAAACAAGTTGAAGAAGAAAAATTCTCCATATAGCCAGGTATTACCAATTTCCAAAAACTTCAATCGATCGAAGGCATTTCATCCCTAATTCTTCCACTTTGGCGAACATTCAACTGTTGCCTCCCTTAAAACCTGAAGTCAAACATGAATGGTATATAAATTTGCGCAAGATCGCAACATAATAGGTAGAATAATAGTATTTCTTTTCACACCTGTCAATATCTGCACACACAGATTGATAACTTCCAATTACAGCTTGAATCACCAATATCTTACATGCTTTATTGCAATTACTAGCTATTTGTGCTTAGGAAACCAATTATTGTAACCTTAAACAGTGTCCTGCTCCAGTCTTACCGTTGCTCAATGATCTTTGGCTGCTTGCACGCATTCTCTGCACCCTGTGCACATTTACGAGCAACTTTGGCCACACATTTTGGTTACATAATTTCTTCTTAGGACTTTATTACTTATCTTTTTGCTTCATTCAAGTGAATGAAGAATGACTTGGACTCCATGTTGTGGTCGAACCATGAAAAGTTGAATTGGGGAGTGAACATAAGTTGGTGACAGGGTGAATGTGTAGCTCTGTAGAATCATTGAAAGTGCAATCTTTGCTTCAACGATTGCAAAACTTAAGCCTACGCATGTTCGAGGTCCAAAACCAAATGGTAAGAATGCTACTGCATTGTCTTTAGTGGCTGCAGCCACCCCTCCTGCAAATCTTTCTGGCCTGAATAGGTGAACATCTTCTCCCCATATTTGAGGATCATGATGAAGTGCTAGGGCCGAGATATAAAGCTCCATATGAGGTGGAAGCATGAGCTTTCCTAGTTTCACTTCCTTCTCAACTTTTCTTTTGATGAAAGGCACTGGAGGGTATAGTCTTAAAGATTCTTCAATAATCATGTTGATCTGCATGGATAATTACGAGGAAAAGAGTTAATGATAAACATGTAATCTAGTGCATCACGATGGTACAAATACAAATGTAAGAGCTGCTTAGAGATTGTCATTTTGCTCACTACTTTCAGTCTTGCAATGCCATCTGAATTGATGCTAGTTTGACCAAACAACTCGATCACCTCCTTCCTTGCTTTCTCTTGCCAGTCCTTATGAGTGGCTAGAAGAAGTATCGTCCATCCAAGCAAGGACGTAGTTGTTTCATGTCCAGCAAAGTATAATGTCTTGCACTCATCAACCATATCCTCCTCTGAAATCCACTTGTTCTTGTCAATTTCATGATTAGCCTCTATAAGTTTTCCGAGAAAATCATTTCCCAAGCTCCCATTGCTACCACCCTTTACTTGCTTTCTTCTCTTTATAATATTTACAACGCAATCCCGTATTCCTTGCTCAAGTTTCTCAGACTCGATATCATCATCACTTTTAACAAATTGACTGCAAAGATACAGAGTGATGCTTATTCAAAGGGACGGGGATGGAGTAAATCCGCATAGCTTCCCCAAGAGGAATAGTTTAAAAGGCTTAGGATGAGGGTAGCTGATTAGAGCTTATCGCAAAGTGATAACTTTTTTCTGTGGAATCCAGGATCCTTGCAGGTTTTAGTAACATCACTCTTGTTTAGTCGCATTAGTTGTGAAAATTGCCAAGCTGTATAGATTCAACTTACCTGATGCCAGGAAACCTTATTTTCTGGGCATTTCTGGAAACTATCATAGTCAACTTCATCAGCATCTCAAAAATGCTTTTCCCTTCTAGATAACTGCTCCCAAAGGCTGTCTTGGAAATGACTTCGGATGTTAGTAACCTAAACTCTTCAAACACCTCAATCTCTTTTCCTTCATACGCTCTCCACCTTTCGAGCATAATCTCTGTACTTGTGATCATTGCTGGAAGCATACTCTGCATTTAGTACATGCCTTCATGTCAGTAGTTAAGACAAGAATTACCTTGACCATATTCTCAGATTACGAAGTATCATAAATTAACAAGGATTAAACTTACTTTCAAGCTCTCTGCATGAAAAACGTGGTTGGCCAGTTTCCGCAGCTTCACCCACTTTTCACCTTTGGTTGATGAAAGTCCATCTCCTAATAGCTTCTTTGCATAGCCTTCAAGATCTATTTTTGGATAAGCATCATTTCTGTTGTTAAGAATTTCTTTAATAAGTTCTGGTTCGGTAACAATCAGTTGAGCTTGAGGACCATACCAGTTCAGAAAAGTCTTCCCTATTAGATGAAAGATAAAATTCAAAAGCAGAAGTAAATGTTAACTTCGTCATTACTTGATAGTTTCTTTGTAACTATAATTTCCCAAAGAGTAGGACTATTTGGTTCTGACAGTATGCATAACGTGTTACCATATATGTTTATCCATGAGTGCACATGCGGCAGAATCCTCGGAAATATGTCGTGTGATAAGTCAGCCATGGAACTTGCCATGGATTCTCTTCTCATGTTGGAGATCTCTTTGGTGTTCCCGTGGAGAAACTTGTAAGAAGGTCCTTTTATTCCCTGCGATCTCATCATGTGTTGTATGCGAATAGGAGTCCACCATACGTTGTGAAGAAACCTAATGAGGGCCAATAGGGGGTACAGGCATAGTGAACTACCAAGGATAATAACTAGGCTCCAAATCAAATCCATAACTTGATGATTATGGACACAAAACCAGCTAAACCACAGAACTATCAATATTCAGGGCATGCTTTCTTTTTATGCTCTGCAGTTCTGGTTTGGAATCTTCGTATGAAGTAGAATGCTAAATGCTTAGGCACTAACTTTGGCTTCATATAAAAGATCTCACATTGTGAATGTCTAAAAGAAATGGCAATTATTGTACTCTCAAGAGCTACCATTGATGTGGAGTTGAAAGGAAAACTTTCATTAAAGAAGGACAACGTGGTCCATCAATACGTAGAAGCATTGGTGTAGTTTGACAGGGATGGTTTTATGAAAATGGAAATAGTGGTCCATCAAAATCCGTTAGATCTTGAGTTGAAAGAGATTATTTAACAAACAGATTGACATAGTGGTCCATCAAAATTTAGAAGCCTTGATGTGGAGTTGAAAAGTATGGATTTCATAAGAAACTGGAGAACCTAATCTTCCTCGAATCAGGTGACTTGTCCTATACAGCATTTTTGGCATCAAGTATTTGCGCATGCTATGTATATCTTTTGAGATCAGTTGTTTTCCTATCAATATATTAGCTTTAAGTCATGCTTTTTGATAAATCAAATAGTCATAGAAGTAGTGCCTCTCACCAATGGGATGCAGCCAACTTGGTGGTCCTTCAACTACCTAGGCTGCTTTGTAAGTTTGTAGTTGTTTGCATGATGATCAATTTCTGTTAGCTAATGTTAACAGGAAGGAAGATAAGAACAGAGTAGGATCTACTTCCAGATGAAATTATACAATCATAATATTACATCTTGATCACCATTTCTGTACGTCATGGTTCTTGACTCTCATGATAGTGGCTTGAAATTTTTATTCACATAGATATTACAGAATCTCGGCATTGATTGCCTAGAAAGAAACAGCAGGAAAAATATAAACACAGGACGAACAGTTACATAAAAACTCTAGTCATATAGTTTGGAGGATGACTTGAACTCCATTCTTTGGAGTAAGGATGAAAATATCAGCTGGGTTGTGGACATAATTTGGAGAGAGACTGAACTTGTATCTTTGCAGAATCATTGAGAGGGCGATCTTTGCTTCATTGGTTGTGAAATTTAAACCAACACAAGTTCGAGGCCCCATCCCGAATGGAACAAATGCTGCAGCATTATTCTTGGTAGCTTTAGTCACCCCTTCTGCAAATCTTTCTGGTTTGAAATGGTGAACATCATTCCCCCAAATATGAGGGTTGTGATGAAGTGCAAGTATTGAAATGAAAATATTTATTTTGGCAGGCAGGTTTAGGTTCCCCAATTTAATTTCCCTTTCAACTTTTCGTGTCACGGTAAGCACAGGTGGATAGAGCCTGAGAGATTCATTAATGATCATGTTCATCTGCAAGAAAAATGTTAGACCAAAAATTTCTATTAGCTGGTGTTCTGGCTTTCTCTCAAATTATAAACCTCACATCTCAGGTCATGTACGAGACAATTTTCCTTCATTCGAATGCAAGTTGATTATTTGAATTTTAGGTTAATTAAAGGCCAGAGCTCTATTCCAGAATCAGTGAATGACGTATTGGGCGAAGTTTGAGTTGGACCTTATTGGATTAAATGCATATGCTCTAATATTCTTACACTTTTCAGCCTTGCAATGCCATCTGATGTAGGGCTTTTGTGGCCGAAGAACTGGAGCACCTCTTTCCTGGCCTTTTCTTGCCAGTCTGTATGTATTGCTAGAAGGAAAACAGTCCATGCAAGTAAGTTTGTAGTTGTTAAATGTCCAGCGCCATACAAAGCCTTGATCTCGTCTACCATTTGTTCTAGTGAAATGTTCTTGTTCTTGTCGGGATCTTGGGCAACTTTAACAAGTTGTCCAAGATAATCACTTCCTAAATTATCAACTTCTCCATTCTTCACTCTGTCTTCTCTTTTCTTAACAAGGTCAAGAATTGACGTCTTGATTCCACGTTCAAGTTTCTCTGCTTCGATCTCATCATGGGTTTTTAGTATTGTACTGCACAAGTGACACTGGTAATCAGATCAAGGATAAGAACACTAACTGATTTTCACAGAGAAAATCAGAAAGGAGAAGAAAATATGGGACGGAAAGGGTTTTCAACTGCTTTGTTGTACTAGCTGTAAAAGTAATCCTCGTTAACTCACCTGATGCCAGGAAGCCTAACATTGTAAGCGTTTCTAACAGTAACGGCAGTCAGCTTGGCTACCATCTCAAATATATGCTTTCCTTCCAAGAAACTACTCCCAAAGGCTGTCCTGGAAATCACTTCAGTTGTCAATGCCCCGAATTCTTTGAACACGTCAATTTCTTTCCCTTCAAATTGTCTCCACCTTTCTAGCATCGTCTCAACACTTGCACTCATTTCCGGTATCATCCCCTGCAATTAAATACGTTGATATGGTCATAACGACAAAAATTGTATCAAATCTAGAAGTAGAGGTTTACTTTCAAGCTCTCTGCATGGAAAGTATGATTGGCTAGTTTTCGTATCTTCGCCCACTTTTCGCCTTCATTTGTAATAAGTGCTTCCCCCAACAGCTTCTTTGCGTACCCTTCCATGTCCATCTTTGGATAAGCACCTTCTCTGTTGTTCAGTATTTCTTTGATAAGCTCTGGTTCTGTAACAAACAATTGCGCTTGTGAACCATGCCAATTCAAAAAGTTCATCCCTAGCACCAAACAAAGACAGAGGCCTAAGTTAGTTGTTTACATACAATATTGCTCGAACAATGTTGAACTCCTTGTTGAATCTTTTCTGCACCTTTCTCTTCCAAGAGGGCAATTTTCTAAAATTGTGAATTGTGAACTACTCACCATAAATCTGCGTCCACGAGTAAACATGAGGCTGAATTCTTGGGAACAAATCATGCATAATTTCCATGGGTTTTCCCATGGATTGAGCTCTCATGTCAGAGATTACTTTGGTGTTCCCATGGGGATATCTGTAGGGCAGGCCTTTGATTCCTTGTAAGCTCATCATATTCTGTATTCGCGTTGGAGTCCACCATACTTTGTGAAGAAACCTAGCAAGAGTCCAAAGCAAGACCAGACACAGAGAACTTAAGATGAAGATTATCAGGGTCCCAACCACAGCCATAGTTTTTTTTTGTTTCCTTAGTATGAGATGAAGAGTAAGTGAATTCATATATAATTGCTATTGACGTACAGTAATGAGTTTTGGGAATCCTTGAGTTAAGAGTAGATGACAAACACATCCAGATGCCAGTTCTGGCCTCATCAAAGCATCATAGGTTATATTAATAACCTACATAAAATGAGAAAATTTTCACTAAAACAACTTCTAAAGATCTCTACTTGTGTAGTACAATACTTAAAATATAAGATGTGCTAAGAATTGAAAGGGACATGACAATTAAGAAGGCTTGTAACCCCATGGCCAAGGATTAACAATCCAATATGTAGACATTCTCATCTTTGTGAGACAACCTTATTCTCATACTAATAACTAGAAAACATTGTTATCGATCTCCTCTGGCAAAATAGACTGGCAAGCCAATAGGCCAGAACTTCATTTATTTCCACAGATTATTGAAATAGCCAGCCGGGGCACTCTCAAAGTCACTGCGAAAGATTTTACAGTCGCGGCCACGCGCCTTGATCATCTTCTTGTCACTGGGTGGAACTCGAGCCGCTTACCATGCCACAGCAAGAGCTATCCCAATGGCTGCACCCGCAGCAGTTGCAAATACGTTTGTTTCTTCTTGCTTACCCTCCTCTGATCCTTCTTGAATGTTGTCCTTCTCATTCAGCTAGAGTTTCCAATCACTGTATAAGGTTTTTCTTTTCTATGGATGACAAGAGTGATACACGTACGTGCATAGAGAAGACTGGAGATACTAGGAGTCAGCTGTACAGTTGATACTTCTTTCCCATCAATAAATGGAAGATGGACAGGTTTCCATATGAACGAGCATTTCCAAATTACACCGAGTTCAACTACCTCTGAAGCCTATTTTTTTTTTTGGTGCTTCAGAAAACCTCTGAAGCCTATTGATGTCCACTCTCTACACATGTCGGACACTGGGCAGCTTTGACCATGAGTGTTTATAGTTTACAGAAGTAGTACATCGTCCGTCTCAAATTAATACTTCCTCCGTTTCAAATTAATACTCCCTTCGTCCCTCATAAGTTGATCATATTTTCTTTTGAGCCGTCTCATAAAATTGCTCACTTTTCAAATTGAAAAAGATTCTTGAAGTATTTTTTTCATATTTATCTTTTTTACACTTTTTATTCAATTTCTCTCACCACATTTAACTCTCCATCAATTCATTTTTTCGCTCTAGCCCACTTTTTTTTTAATAGTTTTTTATTCTATTTTTCTCTCTACATTTAATACTCTACTAACCAATTTCTCTCTCCTGGCCCACTTTTTTCCCTCCTCTCTCCAAAAGGTAAAATGAAAAACACAAAATATATAATCTAAATCGTTAATATGCGTGCAAGTTAAACCTGATCGAATTATCAGGAACGGGGGGAGTAGTCACTTCATGCTTTTAAAAAGTCAAAGTCAAAGCTTGGATTCCATTTCTGGAAAGATCAAAACTTACTTATGTGGAAAGTACCAGGGTTAGCTTTGAAAAAAAGATGATTAATTAACATTAATTAAAAATTACTAAATGTTCACGACAGACAACTATTACGAGACCGAAGAAAATCGCGTTTTAAACGTTTATTATGAACGGAGAGAGTAGCAAGCAATTGTAACTTCCAACCATCTCAAAATTAAGCACATGCATTGCATGCAGCCACGAAACCCGATTAATGCAACTATATTGGTTCTGGCTTCTGACAAAAGGCTGTTACAGACACCGATTGTTGGAACTAAAAGCGGTCTCAAGCAAGTCTAAAGTCTACTGATGCACACGCATAGCAAAAAATGACGGAGATGCTCACGATCACGAGCAGGCCTGAAGTCTATTTGGTTGGCCCAACCTTATTAGGGCCATGCGTTGGGGCCAATGTCTTAGTTAACATGAAACTGTGCCCATTTGTCCCGGCAAGAACCAATTTAAGCTGAAGGACTATCTTGTTGGGATTATATTTTCATCTTTTGCTTGCATTAATTCATACCATTTAATGTACCTCCTCCTTGTTTTCTTAAAGTTTCTCCAAAAAGTATGGTGGACTCCAATTCGTACGCAGCATGCCATGAGGTCACAGGCAGTCAAAGGTCCTCCTGACAAATGCCTCCATGACAGAGAGTCGCGGAGGTGTTATGCGGATGCGGGCGACGAAGGTCGTGGAGATGGTGCGTGGGTGCGGCGACGAAGGTCGTAAAGACGAGAGTCGCGGAGCTGGAGCGCGAACCGCGGGCGACGAAAGTCGCAGAGATGGTGCGTTGTAACGAGAGTCGCGGAGATGGGGCGCGAACGCGGGCGACGAATGTCACGTAGATGGTGCACTGGTGACGAGAGTCACAGAGATGGCGTGCAGGCGACGAGAGTAACGGAGATGGTGTGCGGGCAACAAGAGTCGCGGAGCTGACGCGTGAACGCAGGCGACAAAGGTCGTGGAGATGGTGCGCTGGCAACAAGAGTCACGGAGATGGCGCGCGGGCGACGAGAGTTAAGACTACGGCGCACGACCGCGAACGACGGTAGTCGGTCGCCAAGGTAGGTGGCCGACCCCTTAAGGTGGCCGGACCCCTTAAGGGGCAAGGCACACCAAGGCTGCTTCACAAAGGGAAAATGGACGCGACTTGAGCAAGCGTCACTTTGATCGGCTTGTGAGCGTTGAAAAGTTGACTGTTGAATATGCCGACGTGCCACGAGAATTGGGACCCCTAGTGGGCCTATAGGTGCAGCCAAGATAGGGTGGGAACATAAGGTAACAAAATTTGCCATTGTTGAAGGGTACACCTATAATGCTTGACCAACAAATGACTTCTCCGGTGATAGACACAGATTCACTTTTCCTAATACATAATGCATTTTTCTTAAACTATTCTTTTCCGCAGATGAACATGATCATCAGCGAGTTGCTGAGGCTATACATTCCTGTTGAGACTTTACGAGAAACGTTAAATATGGAGCCAAACTGGGGAGGTTCCGCCTTCCAGCATATATGGGACTCATTTGACCTCTGGCACTTCATCATGAGATTCGAATATGGGGAGAAGTTCAAATCCGAGAGGTTTTTGCAAGGAGCTGCTAAAGCTACCAATAATAACACGGCATTATGCATACCATTTGGTTTAGGCTCTCGAAGTTGTGTTGGCTCGAACTTTGCAACTAATGAAGCCAAGATTGCTCTCTCAGTGATTTTGCACCGTTTCACTCTCACCCTGTGCCCGACCTATTTCCCTCACCCGTGGTACTGCTCATCGTTCGCCCTCAACATGGGATTCCAGTAATGCTTCATGCTCTCTAGGTCTAAACAACATGCTGCACAAGGTGAAGCCGATGGAGAATGCAAGTGATTACACTGGGTGGTGAAGGAATTTGTCAAGAATAGGATAACCTATTCTTTTTGAGTCTTTGTTATTGCAAAATTTACTAGCATTCCTTTGTTGTCCTTGTGTTCGCAACATTCACTGGTACATGGGGACAATAATATCCTTGCAATTTTAGTTTCATTTGTCACTCTCAAATGAACAACAGATGGTCCATTACAGGTTCATTCAAGACCATTAGTCAACTTGATACTCTTTAAAGCGAGATTAGTCAGAAAGACACTCAGCTACTTCCATAATAAAGGCCAAAAAGTACAGGACACATGACATGCCATAGCAAACTTTTCCTCTTAAAGACTGGTATTGTAAACGGTTTTTAAATCTAGTCTGACCATCCCAAACACCCGGCCTTCACGAAAGTTTTGAAAACAGCTTATAATTGGTAGATATTCTGAGAAAGAATTTCACTAACTCCATCCAAGATGACCATTCAAGTTCAAATGCTGCATGAAAACAGCAGTGAAACATTCGCCATTCTAAAGTTGAATCAATTATTTTGCATCCATAATGTCATTGTAAGGTGGTGCATAGTAAGGTACAACTGCTATTGCAGTAGGTGCAAGCCTAAACAACAGTAATTTGCTTTTGGAAGTTCTGTTTTTTTCTTGTTTTTTTCATGTTCTTCTTTAACGGGTGATTCCTGACAATTGGCATATTTAGCCTGTACTTTCTACCTTCTACAATTTCATATTTCATCTCAAATATCTCCTACCTTTGCCATCAAAAAGGAAGAAAGAAAGATTGAACTCCAACATGGGTACCATGCAAACCTCAATAGTTTTCCTTTGTGGCACTCTGTTTCTGTACCTCTTCTTCATATTCATCAAGTTCCTTCACAAAGTATGGTGGACACCCATTCAGATACAGCAAGCAATGAGGTTACAAGGGATCAAACACCCTTTTTACAGATTCCTTTACGGCAGTACCAAAGAAATCTTGAACATGAGGAAGGAATCCAACGGCAAACCAATGGAATTATCCCATTACATATTTCCCAAGATTCAGCCTCATTGCACTCTTGGATCAACATCTGTGGTAAGGAATTTCACTTGTTATGGCTTGGTTTTCAGATTTCTAGTTTTTATTTCATAGACCCAATTCAACTGATTTCAGTTTCTATATATTGAATTGTGTGGGTACAGGTAACAATCTACTGTTTTGGTTTGGTCCTAGAGCTCACTTGTTTCAGAAGCAGAGTTTGTTAAAGATATAATGAACAATAAAGATAAATCTTATCCCAAAAATGAACCGGATGGGTTTATAAAGAAGCTGTTAGGAGATGGTCTTGTGACATCCAAGGGCGAAAAATGGGGAAATTTGCGAAAGCTGGCTAATTATGCATTCCATGGTGAGAGCTTGAAAGTAAGTTCTGTTGTGGTCCTGGTTCTTCTCTAGTCTAGCTTTGTTTTTGTTGACAATCATAACTTTTTGAGCTTAGTCATAGAGCAGAAGTGTCTATTAGTAGTTCAAAACTCGCAACAAGAAGCAAGTATGAGATCAAGGTTGTTTTGTGTTTGGAGTTAAATGCTTTTACAAGATATTCGAGCTCCGGTTTGACAAGGTTGTGTGTTTAATTGTCTCAACATGCATTTGGTTCTCTTTTGTGGTTGTGTCTTGGTGTGTTGGTTCTTATGTTTGTGCAGTAATTAGCATCTTTGGTTTGTCTTTCCCTATTTAGCATCATTCTTCCACACATATTGTTAATTTTTTAGACCAGTTAGCACAAAATTTTCCAAATGACTTGGAGTTTGTCATGCTGTAACAAAGTGATGGTGTATATGTAGAATAGACTCCGGCAATGATTTCAAGTGTTGAGATAATGCTAGAGAGGTGGAATTAAGCAGCAGGAAGGAAAGGAAATTGAGGTTTTCGAAGAGTTCAGGTTATTAACATCAGAAGTCATTTCCAGGACAACATTCGGGAGCAGTTACTTAGAAGGGCATGATATGTTCATTATGCTGACGAAGTTATCAATGATAATATTCAGGAATGCTTTCAAAGTTAGGATTCCTGGCCTGAGGTAAGCTCACCCATATATATGACTGATTTCACTCTGATGAAGGAAAAGGCAGGCAATTGGGAAACTTATGGCATGAATGGAAGTGGAAATGTCGAAAAATCAAATTCAGGGGTGACAAATCTATAATCTCAAGCTCCACTTAAATGGAAAAAGTTTAAAAGTTTTTTGACTGGAGAAATCCTTATTGTATGAGTAAATAGTCAACATACTTGAGGTCCACTGAGAATATAAAATGCTCCACTGAGACACACAAGTCTTCTGACCCTCATATGTTTGAATGATGCATCATTCTACAGTTGGTTATTAAGAAGTGCTGATGACATTGAATCAAAGAAACTTAAACAAGGAATATGTAAATCCATCATAAGAACTATTGTTAAGAGGGAGAAAGCAATGAATGTGAAAGTAGACAGCTTCGGTAATGATTTTCTTGGATTACTTGTGAAGGTTAATTATGATGCCGATGAGGGCAAACGGATTACAGTAGATGATGTGGTTGATGAGTGCAAGACCTTTTACACCGCTGGACATGAAACCACCATAAGCTTGCTTACATGGACTGTCCTTCTACTTGGAATCCATACAGATTGGCAAGAAAAGGCAAGGCAGGAGGTGCTTAATTTATTTGGCAATGAACATCCGAATTCAGATGGCATTTCCAAGCTGAAACAGTCTGCAACACTTTCTGCATTGCAATACAGAATGTGTCCAGTGAGTAATCTAAACCTAATATGCCCTTTATATCTTTTTCTGGTGTAGATGAACATGATCATTAATGAATCGCTAAGGCTATACCCCCCAGTCGTTCTTCTCCCAAGAATAGTTAAACACGAGGCCAAGTTAGGAAAATTCAGCGTTCCAGCCAATACAACCCTGGTTATTCCTACGCTATCAATTCACCATGACACTCAAATTAGGGGAGAAGATGCACAACAATTTAAACCAAAGAGATACTCTGAGGGGGTTGCTAAAGCTACCAACAACAACCTGGCAGTATTTCTTCCCTTCGGTTTAGGGCCTAGAAGTTGCGTGGGCTTGAAGTTCGGATTGAATGAAGCTAAGATTGCTCTCATAATGATGCTGCAGCGTTACGCTTTCACCTTGTCCCCGGCCTATATTCACTCCCCAATTGTAATGTTGACGTCTCGTCCACAACATGGGGTTCAGGTAATGTTGCAAGCTCTCTAGGGTGTGTACAAGTTGTTAGGAGAAATAAGGCACTAAATTCATGTGACATCCAGAATGTAATCATTTACAGTTGAAAATACAGCTGAAAATTTGAGAATGATCAGGATATCCTATTTTATTTTTTTCGTCTATGTAAAAGAATGCAGTCGCCGGACCATTGTGCTCTAGGCTAGCCGTTAATACAAATTATAGTGCCATTTTCATAACTTGCAAATGTACACAAGGATATCCTATTTTATTTGCAGAACCCTCTTGCTGATAAGTGGTAATTGGAGTCATAGTTTGGTTGTCACATCTCAATCTTTTGTTGACGGAAATCTTACAAGCTTTTGCTTGTTATACTTGAACACAAACTAGTTCGCTGAACCATATTTGTTGACAGATGGAGGTAATGGTACCAAATAATGTCTTTTCAAAATGGTTGTGGATAAGATTCCCCCTTCTCTCTCTCCCCTTCATCACCTCTTCTAGTTTCTATTTTTTTTTCCAATTTCCAGGCTCTTTCACTAATTTCTGAACCACTCTTCTTTCTCAACCATTCACTTTCTGTATCCAATGCATGTATCATCATAACCTCTAGTAAGCCATATACCCTATCATCTCAAGCATCGCTCGACTAGGGAGAGGATCTCCCAAGGGGTGAGACTCTGCATCAAAATGACCACTATAGACCTCTGAATGAGGAGGATTAACAATAGCCTGGATCATAAGGAAGCTCTTACAGAGTAAGACTTTGGAGGACAAGAGAAATGGATCAGTGGTAACTACCGAAGGCTGTGGTTGTGTGTGGTCCGTGTGGACAATTGGCACCCTCTGGGACCTCTGAAGGATGTTTTTGGGGAAAGAATTTTGCATTGGTACTGCTACAATCTAAGGGCTAGAGTTGCAGCTATAATTTCTAACTCCTTTCCATAGAAAATCCATCGATCTGGTGGCTGTTAATGATATTATGCCAAACATATCTCGTAATACGAAAGGATAGAGTTATACGAATAATTTGTCAAAGAGTAACAATCTGTGGCTTCTGCCTTAGAAGTGATTAGGCACTATGCATCTAAGGTAGAATTATACTCCATCTCTGGAATGTGGATAACGTCCATAAATGTCCCCAATTCTCTGGTTGGCTTGCAAAAATAGGTTGAGGACTAAGGATTGGTTGCTGGGAATGAAGGTTCTAACAATCAAGTCATTTTCACTACTTACATCCATGTTGGTCACATTAACTTGGTTCACGTCATTTTTTTTTCTTTCTTGCTAAGGCATATCAAATCCTTTGCTGGAAGTCCAAATCAATCTCAAACAATGTTCCCACGTCCTCTCATCGCTCATGGCACCAGCAACATCTTGAAAAACCTTTTTTTTCTTGTTTTTCCATACATGGCCATTGATCAATATGCCCAAGTTGTTCTTTAGTTTCTGAACGTGCCGAAACAGTAGTATTCTTTCATCGCAAGACAAGTTGTTAAAAATGTTCATTGCAATGGATGTAACAACGATATAGAACAAATGATTACCAGCACTTGCTCCCCTTTAAATTGGAGCAGTTACATCCCACTGTCAAGCCATTTCTTGCATCCACGCCCTTTCAAGCTGACAAACGTATTGTTTGCAGTATGCTCTATTCCAGGATTACGTGATTAGAATCACAAATGGTCTTAATTCTCCTTTATCGGATATACAAACTTTTTTCCTTTTGAACGATTATTTGCATCAATAATGCATGATTAATCACAAGGTTTCATTATCTTCCATATTCAATGACATCAGAAGGTTGGAGAAGCAAAAATTAGAGTAATGCTTCTCCAGTGTCCTTTTCTGCTATTTTTTACTCTTGGATAAGGGATGAAAACAAGGACGGCTACGTGGCTTAAAGGCCGCCTCCCTCCCAACCTCCCTTTATCATCCTAAGGGCGGATCAGACGGTTGAAGGGGGAGTCACTCTCATCAACACTGCTAATGGCTTTCTTCTACTAACACTTGTTCTTGGCTTTTCAATTGCCTTCACATTTGAGTGTGACTTCGACTTCATAATATGGTAATCACAGATATATTGCAACAAGCCACCCTTACTATTACTGTTAGGACTTGATTGGATGGATACAATAATACCATTGCAATCAGTTTGCCGTCTCAACCTTTTACTCTTAAAAAAGTGAAAATCCAAGTAATGTATCCCCATCGTAATGGTTCGCTGATGAAAGTGCAAAGGTCATTTTCTATCTTAAGTAGTTATTTAAGTGAAAATAATATAAGTTGGCATTCTTTTCTAGTTATGGCCAATCATTCAACAACTGCTCTTCTTAATTGTTCAATATTATTTGAGCACTACACTACACACCTGAATTGGTCATTCAAATTAAATATTCAATAATATGTACAAAGTGCCGGCCAAAGATAGAAAAGCATATGAATCTCAAATTTCAATTTGTTCTAACTTAATTTTGACCAATTATGGACATCCTTCCATTTTTCTCTCTAGGTGCTGGTTTCCTCTTTTATGCTTTGATCAAGTTTTTTCACAAAGTGTGGTGGATTCCAATGCGCATTCAATTCTTAATGGGATCACAAGGCATCAGAGGCCCTTCTTACAGATTCATCTATGGCAATACCAAAGAAATATCCACTATGAGGGAGAAGTCCATGGGAGGACCCATGGAGTTGTCGCACCACATTTTCCCAAGACTTCAGCCTCACCTTCATTCATGGTTCAAACTATACGGTAATCCTTTAGTTCGTTCATCTCCATACTGAAAATGCTTTTGTGGCGCTTTATAATTGCATCTCTACATAGTCACTGCAGGGGATTCAGATCCATTGCTACATGCAGTCCAATGGCTTCTCGTCATGATTAACAGTTCTTGAGTACTTTGGAGGGTTTAAATCCCTTGCTTTTTCTGGGGGTCAACTACATTTACAGTGCTTCTTATGCTTATTTATGTTCTTTTTGGGTGCTTGTTTTCTTGTGGATTATTATAGGGATGAGTTTTCTTCAATGGCATGGTGCTACAGCTGAACTAGTCGTGACAGACCCAGAGTTTGTCAAAGAAATTATGAACAATAGAGAGCAATACTATCCAAAGCCAGAGGCGGACGTATTTACGAAGAAGATAACTGGAGATGGTCTTGTAGCATCTAAAGGTGAAAAATGGACAAAACTACGAAAATTGGCTAATCACGCATTCCATGCAGAAAGCTTAAAAGTAAGCTCATATACATGTATCATCGTCCTCACGACTTTATGATTACTTTGTGTTATATATTAGTCTATAACTCCTTTCAAATGACAACAGGGTGAGGGAAATTATGCACTGATTTAGTAATTGTGATCATTCACAATCTTTATCAACACTGTATCGTTTAGAATATTTATTATACAGAAGTATATGTAACCAAGCCCTTGTACAATGTTACATGTTATTTTTTGTAGAGTATGATCTCGGCTATGGTTGAAAGCGCTGAGGCGATGCTAGAAAGATGGAAGAAGTACGAAGGCAAAGAGATCGAGGTGCATGAAGAGTTCAGGATGTTGACGTCAGAAGTGATTTCTCGGACAGCATTTGGCAGCAGCTACTTAGAAGGGGAGGACATTTTTCAGATGCTAAGGAAACTGTCTCTTATAGCCGGCAGGAATGACTACAATATTAGGCTTCCTGGCATCAGGTATAGTCTACTGCTACTAGTCAAGTACTTTAGTGTGAATGCATCATCCAAACCTATCTTAAACACAAGTTTTTATTTTGTTTTCATGTGTTAAGCCAACCGTTCTCTCACCTTTTGTAGTCGAATTTTCAAAAGCAGTGATGATAAGGAATCAAACAAGCTCGAAAAACATATTCGAGGCTCGTTTTTGGAGATTATAAGGAAAAGAGAGAAATCAATGAACGAAGAAGGAAGCAATGGGATGGATTTTCTTGGTTTACTGCTTAAGGCTAGGGTTGACACCCAGGAGATTTCTGTAGAAGGGATTATTGATGAATGCAAGACATTCTACACTGCTGGACATGGAACAACTACCCTTCTGCTTTCATGGGCTATTCTTCTTCTAGCAATTAACACTGATTGGCAAGAGAAAGCACGTCAAGAGGTGCTCAAGGTTCTTGGTTGTGGACGTCCCAATTCTGAAGGCATTTCAAGGCTTAAACTGGTATGTAATCTTCAAATCCAAACTTGACATATTGGCATCTCTCTCAGAATTCAAGTGTCTTTTGGCATTGGAAGACTTTGTGCTCCTTGGAGCAAAAACATCCTCCAACTCTCCCGATGCAATGACAAAATATCTAGTCATTTCTTGGCACTTTTATAGCACTTATGTCGAAAGTTGTTGCCACTGATTACTCCTCCTTTCTTAAAGCTACTAGACTAGATATGCCACTAAAGGGGGTTGGAGGAAATTGATAGACACTTGAAGCATTTTTGCTTTTCCTACATTTAGGTGCGTTTGTTAAAACCGTCTCTAAAGAGGCAAACCCTTTGTATCTCTAGGGACAATTCTATGTTCATGTGGTACATGCTAAAGTTCAACTCATTAGCCTTGTATAACATTTTTCTTCTAGTTAACTCTATCAAACCGAGAACAGCAGGGAGCATTTCGCTTTTAATTGCTCGCATTGTATCATGCCTGGTCGCAATGTTTTTAGATTTTTATGGCAAAAGAAAAGTTTGAGATTTAAAGTGGGGTACGAATGTCAATTCTCTATCCAAACTTGATGACGATCATTGAGATATCTTCTTGTGAACTATCTAACTTCGTTTTATCTTCTACTGCAGATGGGCATGATCATTAGTGAGACCCTAAGACTGTATCCTCCGGCAGTTTCCCTCACTAGAAAAGTTCAGAGAGAAGTCAGATTACAGAATCTCATTCTTCCTGCTAATATGAACTTGAACATTCCAGCTCTTGCGCTCCACCATGACCCTAAAATATGGGGAGAAGATGCACATCTTTTCAAGCCAGAACGATTCTCGGAAGGGGTTGCTAAAGCTACGAACAACAGGCCATCAGCTTACATTCCATTCGGGTTAGGTCCTCGAGTGTGTGTAGGCTCCAGTTTTGCAATCGACGAAGTGAAGATCGTGCTGGCCATGATTTTGCAGCGTTACACCTTCACCCTCTCCCCAAACTATATCCACTCCCCGATCCAAGTTATAGCAATTCGTCCCAAGCATGGAGTTCAAGTTGTGTTGCATGCTTTCTAGTACTAAAGAGAGTTGGAGAGTGCTGCCTTGCAACATCTCGGCGTGGTGAAAACAAGAATTGTATATGTTTAAGTGCTTGCAAGCGCGGTGAGTCGGTCGGGTTGTATACAAATTAAGTTAGTCTACTCCTAACAAAATTACTCTTATTCTTGACTAAGTTGAACGACACTGTAATAGATATGTGAAACAAGAAAGCCTACCTTCATATATATAACATGAATTTGGTGGTAGAGGTCGTTTATGTAAGGTAAGAAGTATTTACCAAACACGTTTTTCTTTTTATGAATTGCTTTTTCTTTTCCATGATGATAAACGAACAACAGAAAAAACCTTACGAAGGTGGCTGGATTGACTAGCAGAGGTAGTTAAAATTGACCAATCGCCTTTCATGTATGAGTAGTGCTAGAACTTACTAATTAAAATTAAGACACACATGAAATGAAGTATCGATTCGCTATTAATGAAAAAGTAGTTAGAGGTGTCAAATAGGCTGGCCCGAGGCCGGCGTGCTTTGATACTGTAGCAAGCTGAGCTGGGACGGGCTTTGGTCTGTAGTAACATGGGTCGGGCCTGGCTTCACTCTAGTGTCACCCCTCCCTCCCTACAACTCCCCCTCATCCTCTCACCAACACAACATTCATTTCAAATGAACGGTATGCACCCTTTGGAAGAAAATTTGCACAATCTATTCATGGGTAAAACAACTTTCACATATGCATATCTACAACAAATGAATGAAACCCATTAGTTCCTCACAACAAACCCAAAGAAGGGGGGGGAGGGGGGGAATTCAATGAACCCAACGCAAAATATACATCAGACAGAGAACAAAAAAAATGAGGTTGATGACGGTGGCGTGGACGTGATGGCGGTGTTGCTGAGGCAAGAGTTCTTGAAGAGAAAGGATGAGATGAAAGGGATGGCATTTTGTTTTCAAGTCATAGGTAATGTGGTCATTTCATTCAAACTCTTACGTCTTTCAGTATTCGGTTTGGTCAACGGACATAAGTACTATTTGTCCAAACTAATGGACACGCGTGTAATTTCACCATAGCTTCAAGGTCATTGGTGTAATTATCACAACTGAAAAATAATAACTTTGGGTTCTGTATTTAAAGAAGTGAGAGAGATGTGATGCGTCGGTCCATAGTTCAACCTGACCTAAATCTTAAGCCAATAGGACTTTGGGTTCATTTGGCTTCATTCTTGTATAAAATGTCCATATAATAGTTCATACATAATGGGTGTAGGTGTGAAACAACTTGCATGTGCTCTATCAAGATCCTGTTGTTCTTCCGAGAGCCAAAAACTCGAGAGAGATCGAAGGAGCCAAGTATCCACTGTATGAATGCTCTTATAAATCATATTAACCTAAAAACTTAAGACAATAGGCTTAGAGACTATTTGATAAAACTAAAATTTAATTAGTGTTAAAAACTTAAGCACTGAATTTATAAAATTAAAAACTTAAGTCGTTAAGCGGCTAAATTTTTACCACTGAAAAATAAGTTAACCAATTCAGTAAACCAAAATCAGATGTTTGAAAATTGTTCAATTTTATAACTTTCGGTCTGATCAGAATTATACACTTGCATATGTATTTTATAAGTAAATTTTTTGTTGTCAAAATTTTGTTGGTTGTGCTGGTGGTGCCGTGTGATTGAGTAAAATGGGCAGAAAGGTGTTGATCATGGTGGCGGTACTAGTGTGCAATGATTTGGTGTTAAAAAATTTGTGGCGGCGGTAGCATGGCGGTGATGGTAGTGGTTATAGTATGGTGGATATGGAGATAATTTTGAGGGCATGAACGTGGTGGTACCAATGATGGCGGTGTCCCCATGGTGGTGATGGTGTTGGTGTTGGTGGTGGCCATGGTTGTGTGGTGGTGACAATGGTGACGGCTATGTGGTGGTAAATGTGGTGGTGGTGGCAAAAGGGACGTAGTGATTGTGTTGATGCCTCTAGTATGTTGAGTGCGGTGTTAGCAAATTGACTGTAGAGACATCATGGTGGTGATTCAATTTCGTTATATAAAATGTTGTTTAATAACTTTGAACATTTTGCTTAAATTTAAGCGATAATTATAAAATAAGTTCTTCCTCACTTAAAGTTTGATCTATTTTATAAGAAGTAATTGATAAGTATTAAGTGTTTAATTGCATTATAAAACAAAACCTTGGATTAATTTATGTTATACGCATGCCGCACTTGAAAGAGCTTTCTTGTAGTAGCTGGCAGCATAAATGGAGTTTTTGCCCTTAATAATTCATTTTTAACATTTAATTACTTATTTACCTCATTTTGAACCTAATTTACTTATCTACCCAACTTTAAGAAATCGTGGTTCCAAATAGAGATTTCAAGCGAAGAGAACATGGTTCCAAACCATGTTTTCAAGCAAACCTTACTATGAAATCTCTGTTAAAAACCAAGATTTCTTGAATCACGTTTTATTCGCTTGAAATCTTTGTTTGGAATCACGATTTTTAAAAGTGGGATAAATAGATAAATAATGTTTAAAATGGGGGTAAAGAAGTAATTATGTGTGAAAAATGGATTATTAAAGGGCAAAATCTCAGCATAAACGTTACCTCGCCTACAAGAGCTTTCTCGTAGACCTCTAGTTTGACCAGTTGATCTTGCATTACAAACAGTTGCCATCCTTTCTTTCACAAAGGAAGGAAGAAGGATTGAACCAAAGATGGGTACTGTAGAAACATCATTGATTTTCCTTCCAGGCACCCTGTTTCTGTACCTCCTCCTCTATATTCTCATCAAGTTCCTTCGCAAAGTATGGTGGACTCCCATTCGGATACAGCAAGCACTGAGATCACAAGGAAGGTCGTTCTTACAGATTCCTCTATGGCAGTACCAAAGAAATCTTGAACATGAGGAAGGAATCCTTTAGCAAACCCATGAATCTCACACATCATATATTTCCAAGAATTCAGCCTCATATTCATACTTGGATCAACGGATATGGTAAGATCGAGTTCTCAGTTGTTACTATTACCATGTTTGGCTTTAATTCTTATACCCAATTTAACCGGGTTTATTCTTTCCTTTTTGGTTATGTTCGGAGTAGGGAAGAACTTCATGTACTGGTATGGTCCAAGGGCTCAACTTGTTGTTACAGAGACAGAGCTAGTCAAAGAGATAATGAACAATAGAGACAAATCTTATCCAAAAGCGGATACAGAGGGGTTTTTAAAGAAGCTGTTAGGAGATGGTCTTGTGACAACGGAGGGCGAAAAATGGGCAAAGCTTCGGAAGTTGGCTAATCATGCATTCCATGCTGAAAGCTTGAAAGTAAGTCATGCTAGCAATCTGGTTCTTTCTTTTTTTTTTTTGTTCATTATAATCATCATAATAGTTGTAATTTTAGCTTTTTGAGTTCAGTTAGAGAGTGCAAATCTCGATAAATTGTGAAAAACTCCTGACGTCTGTGAAAAACAATCATGAAATCTAGGTAATTTTGTGGTTCATTTTGGTGCTTTAAAATAGGAACACAGCTTTGGTTTGACTGTGGATGTCAGCCAGTTGAGTTTGTGATGTCTCTCGTTGTCGTACCAAGAGGCCTGGGATTAATTTCAGCTTACACCAAGAATTGGCACGCCTAAAGAGAGGCAAATGTGTTGCTCAGGCCAAGTGGCCTTTAAATGGAAAAAAATAAAGTTGGACTGTCAGTTTGACTAGGTAATGGTCCCTCTAGTTTGCATTTGGTCCGTCCTTACGTTTGTACCCTCGCTGTTAAGCTTTTGAATCAGTAAGCAATTGATAACTTAACAAAAAGATGATAATGAATCCTGGAAATTTTATCAGGGGTTGTAGTATTAATACAAAGTGATCGTGTGTATGTATGTAGAATATGACTCCGGCAATGATTTCAAGTGCTGAGATGATGCTACAGAGGTGGAAAGAGCAAGAAGGTAAGGAAATTGAGGTTTTTGAAGAGTTCAGGTTATTAACATCAGAAGTTATCTCGAGGACAGCTTTCGGGAGCAGTTACTTAGAAGGGCAGGATATTTTTGACATGTTGAGGAAGTTATCCATAATAATTTCCAGAAATGCTTTCAAAGTTAGGATTCCCTTTCTGAGGTAAATTTCTCCAAAATGCATTTGTTCTATCCTAATTTGCAATCTGAGGAAACTAGGCACAGGGGGAATATATGGCATGTTTTCCCGTATTTCTTCTCGTTGGGTAGCTTGTCAACTTTAACTCTGCTGAAAAACATAGGCACTGAAATATGATTCAGTGCTCACAAGTTCTGTCAGCTTGATAAGTATGGTGCTGCACTGTAAGAGAAAGTGTGAGGTCTACTGTGGGTTTACCGCGGATCCTGCAGCTGACCTCCACTTCGTACTATGCCATCCTAAATGCAATTCAGTTTTATGCTCGTATAAAATGCTAATGTTTTTCGACATTCTTGACATGCCAATTCCTTACAATTTATGGATGGAGCTTGATTTCTCTTGAACTAACTCTGAATTTCAATGGATCAACTTTGTGTGGTGTCCTCTTGGAAAAGACTAGTTGTTTTGTCTTTCTTATTCTCATGTAAACGAATAATTTGTTACTGCTGCAGTTGGTTATTAAAAAGTGGTGATGATATCGAATCAGAGAAACTTGAACAAGGGATACGAGATTCCATCATAAGGATTATAGCGAAAAAGGAGAAATCGATGAATGGAGAAGTACGCAACTTTGGGGTTGATTTTCTCGGATTACTTGTAAAAGCTAATCATGATGCTGATGAGGGCAATCGTATTACAGTACAAGATGTGGTTGACGAGTGCAAGACCTTTTATATTGCGGGACATGAAACCACGACAAGCTTGCTTGCCTGGACTGTTCTTCTCCTTGCAATCCATACAGATTGGCAAGAAAAGGCTAGGCAAGAGGTGCTCGATTTATTTGGAAAGGAACCTCCAAATTCAGATGGCATTTCAAGACTGAAAACGGTAGAGATTATTCTGTGCATACAAAACTATTTTATACAATCTTAAAGTCTAACATGTCCTTAAATTCTCTTTGTGGTGTAGATGAACATGATCATTAACGAATCATTAAGGCTATACCCTCCTCTGGTCTCCCTGTTAAGAAAAGTGAAATGCGATACCAAATTGGGTAATTTCAATCTTCCAGCCAATATAAACCTGGTTATGCCGACTCTATCATTTCATCATGATATTCAGATATGGGGAGAAGATGCGCAGCTATTCAAACCAGAGAGATTTTCTGAAGGAGTTGCGAAGGCTACTAACAATAACCCGGCAGTATTTCTTCCCTTTGGCTTGGGGCCTCGAAGTTGTGTGGGCTTGAACTTTGCAACTAATGAAGCCAAGATTGCTCTTACAATGATATTGCAGCGTTATGCTTTCACCTTGTCCCCGGCCTATATTCACTCGCCAATTGTAATTCTGACAATTCGCCCAAAACATGGGGTTCAGGTAATTCTCCATCCTCTCTAGGATCACACAAGCTGTTAGAATGAAGAAGGCATTAGATGCTTTTAATGTTTGTAGTCACTTGCACATGGAAAAGAAGCAGAAGATCAGTGGATGATTGGATGGTCAGGAAATCGTCACAAATAGCATGCGGAATTAGTTATGTTCATTTTTATGTAGCGACGTAGTGGCGGGAGCCTCATGCACTGGGCTAGCCCTGTATATACTCATAATCTGTGGACATACAATGGATCTGCAAGAGCTTCCCTGTTCATAAGTTATTATAATCAGAAACATAATTTGATTCTCACACTTAATCTATTGTAGATCGAGAATCAAAAATATGTTCCCTCAGCCAATCCTTCGATTTATGATTAAACAGTTTAGATCGACATTGTCGAGTCGGCTAACTTACAGTATAAGGTCTGCATTTGGTCCATTATTCGTACAATTGTTAAAATCTAGCCTTTTTCTTGGGAGAAAATTAAATGAACCAAAGAGCAAAATCAGAGGATCATATGAGAGCCAAGGCTATCTTCCAGAAAGGGGAAAAGAGGTAAGGGCTGAGGCTGAAGGAATCGAAAAACTGGTGGCAAGTGGGATGAAGAAGCTCCTATGTAGTTCATGTTGCAATCAAGTAGCAGCTTGGTCTCCTTTTCCTGGTGAAAAAAGTGAAGAAGAAGCATTGTTTGACTAAAGTAGAGGCAATCCCCTTACATATGTACCTCCAAGAGTGAGAATCATGAGTCCAGGTGATCAATGACACTCCATAGGAGGACTTGACATCTGAAGACTACCCAAGAAGGGGTAAAAGAATTGTGTGTCACTACATGCACAGGAAAAGGAACCCTGAGACCCCAATCAAGGTTACCAGCATAAAAAGGGTTTCGATGAAATCATCTTCCCCTGAACTTGCGTGAGCAGGCAGATAGAATGGAAGCAAGTACGTCAACTTTAAGATGGTCGCAAGTCTTTAATGTTACACATTTGCACCCTTCAAATCATTGTTTGCCTTGGTAATGGTAAGGCTTACCAGATTGCAGCAAAACAGAGAGGAAAGCTCTTGCAAAGTTCGTGGCTGAAGCATGAAATACAGAAAACAAACAATGATACAACAGAAGATTATTTCTTTTTACTGATTAATTAGTAGGTTTCCAAAATATATTAGGATTCCCCATTGGCGGGAACATAACATGCGATACGTACACAGAACTTGCAAAGTTCCTTCCTCCATCACCAAAACACCGGATTACGCAAAACGCAAGTGCACTTACACAGATTTGGAGGGAGGGTAAAAGGCCAATTCTGGAAGTTGGGTAGATGAAGTCACTGAATATGTTGGCACAGCACATCTCCCGCTTTTTCTTTTACCTTTCCTTGTCAACAGCGCTCCAACTTCTAATAATTGTATTTAAAAACACCACTTGACAACAAAACCATATGTATGATTCATTTTGAATGGTACTGTCATTTTTTTTCTTGAAATTATGGAGAGGCAGTTGACAGTATGATTCATTTTGAATGGTACTGTCATTGTGCCGGATTTATTAATTTCTTTAAAATACTAGTCGCGTGCAGACCAAAAACAGGGACAGCGCGATAATTTTGATTGAGTATTTCCCATTTAAGAAGCATTTGCCTGACTTAGCTCATAACAGTCACCCTCCAAAGGGGTTTTAAAAGTTCAACTAAAACAAATCCCTTGCCATTTTTTCCTTCTGGAAGGGTCATGCGTGGACCATTGCTCCAAATGTGACATTAAACAAACAAAAACAGTAGTTTTCTTGACAGCGATAACCGTCTGCTTCTGTTAGAATTTATAATCTTACATTAGTGACGATCTGCCTAATGGAGCTATATACAGAGCTTCGTAGAAACTTGGCATCTCAGAGAAAAAAAAAGGTTAAATACACGTAGGTACTTTGGAACTATCACAAAATCTCACTAAAGAGTCCAAAAGTTTAATTTTTACACATAAGGGCCTGTAACTCCAAAATTTGCAATAAGTAAGTACATCGGTCCACTTTCCTAACGATCCAAGCCTTTCCGTCAGGGACATTTTTGGGAAGTCATATTTGATTTTTTATTGTAAAATCCCTTGATTTTTGGAACCCTAATCCATTAATATTTGGAACCCTAAAACTAATTCTCAGAACCGGCAGCAGGATCGGCCTCGCCGTGGGGGTAGCCGTGGGAGATGAGTTGCGATCTCGAGGTTCTTGGACGCCGCGGTGTCGATGATGGGTTCTAGTTTGAATTTGGAGTCAGCTAGCGAGAGGTGGTCGGCGAGGACGTCGGGGAGGGATGAAGTGTCGGGCTCCGATGAGGTGTCGAGCAGTGGATGGCTGTTGCCGGAGTTGCAGCGGCAGCGGCCATTTGGTAATTAGGATCTGTGGCGGTTGGTGGTCGTGGGTTTCCCGATGTGGTTGCAGGTGGTCTTGGGTGGCAGATCTGATTTCTTCAGATAATGTCGCAGGTGGCCACTAGGCTCACGGGATTGGTGGTCGTCGGCGACCGTGGATGTGCCGTTGTGATTGTGGATTCGTGGGGACGTGGTTGCCGGCGGGTGGGTCGGGGTAAAGGGGATAGCGGTTACAGGGGTCGCTGCCGGTGGGCAAAAGTGTGGAAACATGGGGGGTCTTTCTTGGGGAGGTGGAGGCCGGAATGGTGGATCGTGGTGATGGCCATCGGTGGTAGGGACAGTTAACGTCGTGGTCGCAGGCGGTGTTGGTCGTGGATGACAGCGACAGGGGCAGTTGCCGACATGGTTTGCAGGATGCAGTTGTCGGCGTTGTCGCTTGAGTATGCTATCGGAGAGTGTCGCCGTCGGTGGTTGATCGTGATGTGTGAAATTAGCAGAGGAGGAAGAATAGGGGGAGGGAGAGGAGTGGACGGCGGCGAGGAAGTACTAATTGTAGGGTTTGAAAAAGCTAAAGTTGGTTGACGAAATTGTCCCTGACGGAAAGGCCTGGATCGTTAGGAAAGTGGACGGATGTACATACTTATTGCAAATTTGGAGTTACATGCCCTTACGTGTAAAAATTAAACTTTGGGACCCTTAAATGAGACTTTGTGGTAGTTTCAGGGTACCTACGTGTATTTAACCCAAAAAGAAAAGCCAAGTATTGTCACTATGGAAACCTTGATTGTCCTTCTTTTGTGCTCTTCTGGTCTTTATCTTGTTGTAGCTCTTACTAAATTCTTGCACAAATTCTGGTGGACTCCAACGCGCGTAAAATATGTAATGCTGTCACGGGGTATCCGAGAACCTTCCTACACATTCTTCCATGGTAGCACCAAAGAAATTTCCAGCATGATACATAACTCGATGCATGAACCCATATTTTACCAATTTTCGGAATTATTTCTTTGAGTCATTTATTTTTAGTGACACTTTAGTGACTTTGAAAGTAATTCCGGAAAGGCACCAGAAATAACAGTTATTTCTGATTGGTTGTGTCCTTTCATGAAGGGATGGCTGTTAAGTCCATATATAAGATTCTGAAATTCAAAATAAAAATTACTTTTGCATTCCAATTTTCGAATCTCATATTTGTCAGTTATATACACAATTTCGAGCAGCAATTCTGAAACAAATCTTCAGAATTGCTATCTGCAGATTGTTCGTTTGAGTAGTCTTGGAGGTGATTTGCCATTAAACTCGGTAGCAAACTTGGATCGAGTGGGGCAAATATCGCCTTAAAGACAATGTATTTAGACGCGCCTCAAGCCATAGAACTTCGTCTTTCTTCTTCCTTTATGTGTTTTTCTCTCCAACAGATGGTCTTGCAGTATCCAAGGGCAAATAATGCATTCCATACAGAGAGCTTACATCACAACAATCGCATCTAAGGGTTGGTGTATTCAACAATCAAAGAAAGACATCCCCAAGATGGATAGAAAGTTCGACCAAGCACATTACTTGAAGTCTGCCATCTACCAAAGACCCGAAGTGGAGAGAAGTATCGGATCACGCTGGATGCTTGTTTGTGTACTTGCAATACCTCCCTTGTTCTCAAACTTGGAAAAGTCAAATATTCTCAAAGTTCTCCCAATTTCACTTACAAGATTATAGCAAAGACATAGGATAATATATTGTGGCATCATGATGGCTAATTTAGAATGATAATTTGAGGTTTATGTGATACATTTGAGAAAGTAGACTAACTGGGATAAGAAAGGCTGCAACAAATTTTGAGACAGAGAGACGAATAATAGGGTGATGTTGTGTATGCAGAGTATGACACCAGCATGGTTTTGAGTGTTGAGATGATGCTCAAAAGGTGGAAAAACATGAAGGTAAAGAGATTGAGATTTTTAAAAATTTCAGGTTCCTAACCTCAGAAGTCATTTCAAGAACAGCTTTGTGGAAGCAGTCGTTTAAGAGGGCAGCACGATTTCAACATGCTGAGGAAGTAATCTATCATAGTTTCCGCATTTCTAAATCAGGCTTTCTGGCCTCTGGTAAATTGACCACAAAATACATGATCCTGAGTTGGTTTCAGCCTAATTAAGAAGATGCTCGTACTTGAACCCTTACAAGATCAATGTTCATCTCTGTGAGGCTTGAAATAAGCTCTAAAATGCATTTTCCCGTTACTAATAGTTTCAAGTTCCACCGTGTGTAAGTTTGTTCATTTTAACCTTAACATCTAGTTGACTCCTATTCCGATGGCACACATATATTACTTGTGCAGATACAGATAGGCGCTTGTATTGTCGGAACAATTTCTATAATGCTGGAGGGAAATGAAGTCGTGCATGGTTGTAAAGTTGTATCAACCGTAGTAAGAGTTGTATGTTGCTTTGGCATTGAGAAGAAAATCGGTGACTAGCGGTACATACAACTTCTTTGAGCTATGTGCTTAGGATATCAGGTTTGTTTTTATCTTATCCTATTAGTGTTACATTGCTTTTGCAGCCGGATTATAAAGACTGCTGATGACTTGGAATCATATCAACTTGAACATTGTATTCGATCAAGATTCATTGTAGAAATTATAAACAAAAGGGAGAAGATGATCGATGGAGAAGCGGAAAGCTCTGGAAATGATTTTCTTGGATTACTGGTGAAGGCCAGTAATTATGCAGATGACAGAAACAGAATTACAGTAGACGATGTGGTTGATGAGTGCAAGACTTCTACACTGGTGGACATGAAACTACGATAGGCTTCCTTGCATGGACAGTCCTCCTTCTCAGTATTCATTCAGTTTGGCAACAAAGAGCAAGGCAAGAAGTGATTAATTTGTTTGGCAAGCACCATGCCAGTGATTACAGTTATTACACTGGGTGGTCTAAACAACATGCTGCACAAGGTGAAGCCGATGGAGAATGCCAGTGATTACAGTGGGTGGTGAAGGAATTTGTCAACAATAGAATAATCGATTCTTTTTTAGTCTTTGTTATTGCAAGCTCTACTAGCCTTCCTTTGTTGTCCTTGTGTTCGCAACATTCACTGGTACATGGGGACAATAATATACTTGCAATTTTAGTTTCATTTGTCACTCTCAAGGGAATAACAGATGGTCCATTACAGGTTCATTCAAGACCATTAGTCAACTTGATTCTCTTTAAAGCAAGATTAGTCATAAAGACGATCAGCAACTTCCATGATGAAGGTCAAAGAGTACAGGACACATGACAGGCCATAACAAACTTTTCCTCTTAAAGACTGGTATTGTAAATGGTTTTTAAATCTAGTTTGACCATCCCAAACACCCGGCCTTCACGAAAGTTCTGAAAACAGCTTATAATTGGTAAATATTCTGAGAAAGAATCTCAATAATTTCATCCAAGATGACCATTCAGGTTCAAATACTGCATAAGAACAGTAGTGAAACAGTCGTCATTCTAAAGTTGAATCAATTGTTTTGCATCCATAAAGTCATTGTAAAGTGGTACATAGGAAGGTACAACTGCTATTGCAGTAGGTGCAAGCCTAAACAACAGTAATTTGCTCTTGGAAGTTCTGTGTTTTTCTTTTTTTTTTTCTATTCTTCTTGATGTGGCTCGCAGAAGGTCATTTTGGTCGGTATAACGGGTGATTCCCGACAAATGGCATATTTAGCCTGTACTTTCTACCTTCTACAATTCATATTTCATCTCAAATATCTCCTACCTTTGCCATCAAAAAGGAAGAAAGAAAGATTGAACTCCAACATGGGTACCATGCAAACCTCAATAGTTTTCCTTTGTGGCACTCTGTTTATGTACCTCCTCTTCATATTCATCAAGTTCCTTCACAAAGTATGGTGGACACCCATTCAGATACAACAAGAAATGAGGTTACAAGGGATCAAAGGCCCTTCTTAGAGATTCCTCTACGGCAGTACCAAAGAAATCTTGAACAAGAGGAAAGAATCCAACGGCAAACCAATGGAATTATCCCATAACATATTTCCCAAGATTCAGCCTCATCTTCACTCTTGGATCAACATCTATGGTAAAGGATTTCACTTGATATGACTTGGTTTTCAAATTTCTAGTTTTTATTTCATAGACCTAGTTCAACTGATTTCTGTTTATATTTTTTGAATTGTGTGGGTACAGGGAACAATCTACTGTTTTGGTATGGTCCTAGAGCTCACTTACTTGTTTCAGAAGCAGAGTTTGTTAAAGAGATATAATGAACAATAAAGATAAATCTTATCCCAAAAGCGAACTGGAGGGGTTTATGAAGAAGCTGTTAGGAGATGGTCTTGTGACATCCAAGGGCGAAAAATAGGCAAAGTTGCAAAAGCTGGCTAATCATGCATTCTATGCTGAGAGCTTGAAAGTAAGTTTTGCTATGGTCCTGGTTCTTTTTTACTCTAGCTTTGTTATCGTTGACAATCATAATTTTTTGAGCTTAGTCATAGAGCAGAAGTGTCTATTAGTAGTTCAAAACTCGCAACTTTAAGAAGTAGAAAATATGAGATCGAGGTGATTTTGTGTTTGGAGTTAAATGCTTTTACATGATCTTCGAGTTCTGGTTTGACAAAGTTGTGCGTCTAATTGTCTCAACTTGCATTTGGTCATGTTTTGTGGTTGTGTCCTGGTGTGTTGGTTCTTATGTTTGTGGAGTAATTAGCATCTTTTTTTGGTCTCCCCCAAATTAGCATCATTGTTCCACCCATACCGTTAATTTTTTAGACCAGTTAGCACAAATTTATCCAAATGACTTATTTAGAGTTTGTCGTGCTATGACAAAGTGATGGTATATATGTAGAATATGACTCCGGCAATGATTTCAAGTGTTGAGATGATGCTAGAGAGGTGGAAGCAGCCGGAAGGAAAGGAAATTGAGGTTTTCGAAGAGTTCAAGTTATTAACATCAGAAGACATCAGAATTCATTTCTAGGACAGCATTCGGGAGCAGTTACTTAGAAGGGCATGACATATTCGATATGCTGACGAAGTTATCAATGATAATATTCAGGAATGCTTTCAAAGTTAGGATTCCTGGTCTGAGGTAAGCTCACCCCTACATATGACTGATTTTGAGCTAATTTTAAGTTGATTTCACTCTGAAGTAGGAAAAGGCAAGCAATTGGGAGATCCTTATGGTATGAATGGAAGTGGAAATGTCGAAAAATCAAATTCTGTGGTGACAAATTTGTAATCTCAAGCTCCATTTAAATGGAAAAAGTTTAAAAGTTTCTGACAGGACAAATCCTTATTGTATGAGTAAATAGTCAACATACTTGAGGTCAACTAAGAGTATCAGATGCTCTACTGAGACACACGAGTCTTTCTGACCCTCATTTGTTTGAATGATGTATCATTCTGCAGTTGGTTATTAAGAAGTTTTGATGACATTGAATCAGAGAAACTTGAACAAGGAATACGAAAATCCATCATAAGAATTATTAATAAGAGGGAGACAACGATGAATGGAAAAGTAGATAGCTTCGGTAATGATTTTCTTGGATTACTTGTGAAGGCTAATCATGATGCCGATGAGGGCAATCGGATTACAGTAGATGATGTGGTTGATGAGTGCAAGACTTTTTACACCGCTGGGCATGAAAACCACCACAAGCTTGCTTATCTGGACTGTCCTTTCCTTCTACTTGGAATCCGTACAGATTGGCAAGAAAAGGCAAGTCAAGAGGTGCTCAAATTATGTGGCAATGAACACCTAAATTCAGATGGCATTTCAAGGCTGAAAACAGTATGCAACAATTTTTGCATTGCAATACAGAATATGTGTACATTGAGTAATCTAAACCTAATATGCCATTTACATCTTTATGTGGTATAGATGAACCTGATCATTAATGAATCGCTAAGGCTATACCCTCCAGTCGTCCTTCTCCCAAGAAAAACGTTAAACACGAGACCAAGTTGGGAAAATTCAGCATTTTGGCCAATACAACCCTGGTTATTCCTACGGTATCAATTCACCATGACACTCAAATTTGGAGAGAAAATTTGGGGAGAAAATGCACAAATATTTAAACCAGAGAGATCATCTGAGGGGGTTGCAAAAGCTACCAACAACAACCCGACAATATTTCTTCCCTTCGGTTTGGGGCCTCGAAGTTGCGTGGGCTTGAACTTCGCATTGAATGAAGCAAAGATTGCTCTCATAATGATGCTGCAGCATTACGCTTTCACCTTGTCCCCGGCCTATATTCACTCACCAATTGTAATGTTGACGTCTCGCCCACAACATGGGGTTCAGGTAATGCTGCAAGCTCTCTAGGGTGTGTACAAGTTGTTAGAAGAAATGAGGCACTAAATTCATGTGACATCTAGAATGTAATCAGTTACAGTTGAAAATGCAGCTGAAAATCTGCGAGTGATCAAGATATCCTATTTTATTTGTTCGCCTATGTAAAACAATGCAGTGGCCTGACCCTTGTGCTCTAGGCTAGCCGTTAATACAAATTATAGTGCCATTTTTATAAATTGCAGATGTACACCAGGATGGCAAGAACCCTCTTGCTGATAAGTGGTAATCGGAGTCATAGTTTGGTTGTCACATCTCAATCTTTTGTTGATGGAAATCTTACAAGCTTTTGTTTGTTATACTTGAACGCAAACTAGTTCCCTGAACCATATATGTTGAGAGATTCCTCTCAACACCTCGTCCCTTCAAGATGGCTGTGAATAAGATTCCTCTCTCTCTATCTCGTTCATCACCTCTTCTAGTTTCTACTTTGTTTCCAATTTCAATGCTCTTTCACTAATTTCTGAACCACTCATATTTCTCAACCATTCACTTTCTGTATCCAATGCTTGTTTTATCATAACCTCCAGTAAGCCATATACCCAGTCATCTCAAGCATTGCTTGACTAGGGAGAGGATCTCCCACGGGGTGAGACTTAGAGTCAAAATGACCACTATAGACCTCCAAATGAGGAGGAGTAACAGTAGCCTGGACCATAAGGAAGCCCTTACGGAGTAACACTTTGGAGAACAAGTGAAATGGATCAGTAGTAACAACCGAAGGCTGTGGCTGTGTGTGAACAATTGGCACCCTTTGGGACCTCTGAAGGATGCTTGTGGGGAAAGAATTGTGCATTGGTACTGCTACAATCTAAGGGCTAGAGTTGCAGCTGTAATTTGTAACTCCTTTCCATAGAATATCCACCGATCTGGTGGCTGTTAATGATTTTCTGCCAAACATTTCTCATAATACGAATGGATAGAGTTATACGAATAATTCGCCAAAGAGTATTAATCTGTGGCTTCTGCCTTAGAAATGACTATGTACTAAGCATTTAAGGTTGAATTATACACCATCTCTGGAATGGGGATAATGTCCATAAGTGTCCCCTATTCTCCAGTTGGCTTGCAAAAATAGGTTGAGGACTAAGGATTGGTTTATGGGAATGGAGCTTCTAGCAATCAAGTCTTTTTCACTACTTACATCCAAGTTGGTCACATTAACTTGGTTCACGTCATTTTTTTTTCTTGTGAAGGTATCTCAAAGCCTATGCTGGAAGTCCAAATCAATCTCAAACAATGCTCCCACGCCCTCTCCTCGCTCATGGCATTAGCAACATCTTTAAAATCCTTTTTCTTGTTTTCCATGCATGGCCATTGATCAATATGCCTAAGTTGTTCTTTAGTTTCCGAACGTGCAGAAAATCAACTTATCACAAGACAAGTTGTTAAAAATGTTCATTGTAATGGATGTAACAACGATATAGAACAATTGATTACCAGCACTTGCTCCCCTTTAGATTGGAGCAGTTACATCCCACTGTCTAAGCCATTTCTTGCCTCCACGCCCCTTCAAGCTGACAAACGTATTGTTTGCAGTATGCTCTATTCCAGGATTACGTGATTAGAATCACAAATGGTCTTAATTCTCCTTTATCAGATATACAATACTTTTTTCCTTTTGAATGATTATTTACATCAATAATGCATGATTAATCACAAGGTTTCATTCTTTTCCATATTCAATGACATCAGAAGGTTAGAGAAGCAAAAATTAGAGTAATGCTTCTCCAATGTCCTTTTCTGCTATTTTTTACTCTTTGATAAGGGATGAAAACAAGGACGGCTACGTGGTGTAAAGTCCGCCTCCCTCCCAACCTCCCTTTATCAGCCTAAGGGCAGATCAGCCGGTTGAAGGAGGAGTCACTCTCATCAACCCTGCTATTTGGCTTTCTTCTACTAACACTTGTTCTTGGCTTTTCAATTGCCTTCACATTTGAGTTTGACTTCGACTTCCTAATATGGTAATCACATATATATTGCAGCAAGCCACCCATACTTTAGGACTTGATTGGATGGATACAATAATGCCATTGCAATGAGCTTGCCGTCTCAACCTTTAGCTCTTAAAAAATTAAAATCCAGGTAATGCATCCTCATCATAATGTTTTGCTGATGAAAGTGCAAAGGTCATTTTCTGTCTCAAGTAGTTATTTAAGTGATCTTTATTTAAATATTGTACTATCCGGTCAATACTTTTTCTGGCAATGTGATAATAATATACATTGGCATTCTTTTCTAGTTATGGCCAATCATACAACTGATGCTCTTCTTAATTGTTCAGTATTATTTGAGCATTACACTGAGAACCTGAATTGGGCATTCAAATTAAATATTCAATAATATGTACAAAATGCCAGCCAAAGATAGAAAAGCATATGAATCTCAAATTTCAGTTTGTTCTAACTTAATTTTGACCAATTATGGACATCATTCCATTTTTCTCTCTAGGTGCTTGTTTCCTCTTTTATGCTTTGATCAAGTTTTTTCACAAAGTGTGGTGGATTCCAATGCGCATTCAATTCTTAATGGGATCACAAGGCATCAGAGGCCCTTCTTACAGATTCATCTATGGCAACACCAAAGAAATATCCAGTATGAGGGAGAAGTCCATGGGAGGACCCATGGAGTTGTGGCACCACATTTTCCAAAGACTTCAGCCTCACCTTCATTCATGGTTCAAACTATATGGTAATCCTTTAGTTCGTTCATCTCCATACCGAAAATGCTTTTGTGGCGCTTTATAATTGCATCTCTACAGTCACTGCAGAGGATTCAGATCCATTGCTACATGCAGTCCAATGGCTTCTCATGATAATTAACAGCTTTTAAGTACTTTGGAGGGTTTACATTCCTTGCTTTTTCTGGGTGTCAACTGCATCTACAGTGCTTCTCATGCTTATTTATGTTCTTTTTGGGTGCTTGCTGTTTTCTTGTGGAGTATTATAGGGATGAGTTTTCTTCAATGGCATGATGCTACAGCTGAACTAGTCGTGACAGACCCAGAGTTTGTCAAAGAAATTCTGAACAATAGAGAGCGATACTATCCAAAGCCAGAGGAAAACGTATTTACGAAGAAGATAACTGGAGATGGTCTTGTAGCATCTAAAGGTGAAAAATGGACAAAACTACGAAAATTGGCTAATCACGCATTCCATGCAGAAAGCTTAAAAGTAAACTCATATGTATCATCGTCCTCACGACTTTATGATTACTTTTTGTAATATATTAGTCTATAACTTCTTTCAAATGACAAAAGGGTGAGGGAATAAATGAATGATGTACTAATTGAGTAATTGTGATCATACACAATCTTTATCAATGATATATCATTTAGAACATCAAATGTACAGGAGTATATGTAACCTAGCCCTTTTGACAATGTTGGGTTACATGTTATTTATGTAGAGTATGATCCCAGCTATGATTGAAAACGCTGAGGTGATGCTAGAAAGATGGAAGAAGTACGAAGGCAAAAAGATCAAGGTGCATGAAGAGTTCATGATGTTGACGTCAAAAGTGATTTCTCGGGCAGCATTTGGCAGCAACTACTTAGAAGGGGAGGACATTTTTCAGATGCTAAGGACACTGTCTCTTATAGCCGGCAGGAATGACTATAATATTAGGCTTCCTGGCATCAGGTATAGTCTACTGCTACTGGTCAAGTACTTTAGTGTGAATGCTTCATCCAAACCTATCTTAAACACAAGTTTTTATTTTGTTTTCATGTGTTAAGCCAACCGTACTCTCTCACCTTTTGTAGTCGAATTTTCAAAAGCAGTGATGATAAGGAATCAGACAAGCTCGAAAAACATATCCGAGACTCGTTTTTGGAGATAATAAGGAAAATAGAGAAATCAATGAACAAAGAAGGAAGCAATGGGATGGATTTTCTTGGTTTACTCCTTAAGGCTAGGGTTGACACCCAGGAGATTTCTGTAGAAGGGATTATTGATGAATGCAAGACATTCTACGCTGCTGGACATGGAACAACTACCCTTCTGCTTTCATGGGCTATTCTTCTTCTAGCAATCAACACTGATTGACAAGAGAAAGCATGGCAGGAGGTGCTCAAGGTTCTTGGCTGTGGACGTCCCAATTCTGAAGGCATTTCAAGGCTTAAACTGGTATGTATACTTCAAATCCAAACTTGATATATTGACATCGCTCTCAGAATTCAAATGTCTTTAGACATTGGAAGACTTTGTGCTCGTTGGAGCAAAAACATCATCTAACTCTCCCAAAGCAATGACAAATATCTGTTCATTTCTTGGCACTTTTATAGCACTTCTGTCGAAAGTGGTTGCCACTGATTAGTCCTCCGTTCTTAAAGCTACTAGATATGCCACTAAAAGGGGTTGGAGGAAATTGATAGACACTTGAAGCATTTTTGCTTTTCCTACATTTAGGTGCGCTTGTTAAAACTGTCTCTAAACACGGCAAACCCTTTTGTATCTCTAGGGACTGTTCTATGTTCATATGGTGCATGCTAAAGTTCAACTCATTAGCCTTGTATAAAAAATTTCTTCTAGTTAATTCTATCAAACGGAGAACAACAAGGATCATTTCGCTTTTAATTGCTCGCACTGTATTATGCCTTGTCGCAATGTTTTTAGATTTTTATGACAAAAGAAAAGTTCGAGGTTTAAAGTGGGGTGGGAAGGTCAATTCTCTATCCAAACTTGATGACGATCATTGAGATTAATCTTCTTGTGAACTGTCTAACTTCGTTTTCTCTTCTACTGTAGATGGGCATGATCATTAGTGAGACCCTAAGACTGTATCCTCCGGCAGTTGACCTCACAAGAAAAGTTCAGAGAGAAGTCAGATTACCGAATCTCATGCTTCCTGCTAATATGAACTTGAACATTCCAGCTCTTGCGCTCCACTATGACCCTAAAATATGGGGGAGAAGATGCACATCTTTTCAAGCCAGAACGATTCTCGGAAGGGGTTCTAAAGCTACTAACAACAGGCCATCAGCTTACATTCCATTCGGGTTGGGTCCTCGAGCGTGTGTAGGCTCCAGTTTTGCAATCGACGAAGTGAAGATCGTGCTGGCCATGATTTTGCAGCATTACGCCTTCACCCTATCCCCAAACTATATCCACTCCCCGATCCAAGTTATAGCAATTCGTCCCAAGCATGGAGTTCAAGTTGTGTTGCATGTTCTCTAGTACCGAAGAGAGTTGGAGAGTGCTACCTTGCAACATCTCCTCGTGGTGAAAACAAGAATTGTATATGTTTGGCTTGAATGTTTACGTGCTTGCAAGCGCGGTGAGTCGGTCGAGGTTGTATACATATTAAGTTAGTCGTCTCCTAACAAAACTACTATTTCTCTTGACTAAGTTGAACGACACTGCAATAGATATGTGAAACAAGAAAGCGTACCTTCATATATATAACATGAATTCGGTGGTAGAGGTCGTTTAATGTAAGGTATATAACATGAATTCGGTTGTATTTATATGATAAACGAACAACAGGAACAACCTTACGAAGGTGGCTAGATTGACTCACAGAGATAGTTAAAATTGACCAATCGTCTTTCATGTATGAGTATTGCTAGAACTTATTAATTAAAATCAAGACACACATGAAGTGAAGTATCGATTCGCTATTAATGAAAAAGTAGTCCGAAGTGTCAAATGGGCCGGCCCCCGAGGCCGGCGTGGTTTGATACTGTAGCAAGCTGAGCTGGGACGGGCTTTGGTCCCCAGTAACACGACCCGGGCCTGGTTTCACTCTAGTGTCACCCCTCCCTCCCTACAACTCCCCCTCCTCCTCTCACCAACACGACATTCATTTCAAAAGACTGGTATGCACCCTTTGGAAGAAAATTTGGGCAATCTATTCATGGTTTTTGAACTTTCTGTTGTATATTATTGTTTCAAACCATGTGGTGGGGCCTATAGCCCTTATTTTATGGGTCAAAAGGAAGCCTGCCAATGCAGGCTATGCCTGCAACTCCCATACCCTGCTGTCCCTATAACACTTTCACATGTGCATATCTACGCTACAACAGTCAACAAGTGAACGAAACCCATTAGTTCCTCACAACAAACCCAAAGAAGGGAATAAAACCAATGAACCCAAGGCAAAAGAAGGGATCAATGAACCCAACGCAAAATATACACTAGACCGGGGGGGGGGGGGGGGGGGATGAGGTAAAATGACGGTGGCGTGGACGCGATGGCGGTGTTGCTGTGGCAAGAGTTCTTGAAGAGAAAGGAGGAAATAAAAGGGATGACATTTTGTTTTCAAGTCATAAAAAATGTGGTTATTTCATTCAAACTGTTTTGTATTTTGGTCGACGAATATAAGTACTATTTGTCCAAACTAATGAACATGCGTGCAATTAACAGGTGTAATTATCGCAACCGAAAAACGATAACTATTGATTCTATATTTAAAGAAGGGAGAGATATGCAATGCATCGGTCCACAATTCAACTTGACCTGAAGCTTAAGCCCGTAGGACTTTGGCTTCATTCTTGTATAAATGTCCATATAATAGTTCATACGCAATGGGTGTAGTTGTGAAACAACTTGCATGTGCTCTATCAAGATCCTACAGTTCTTTCGAGAGCCACAAACTTGAGAGAGATCGAAGGAGCCAAGTATCCACCGTATGAATGCTCATATAAATCATATTAACCTAAAAACTTAAGATAGTAAGCTTAAAGCCTATTTGATAAAACTGAATTTTAAGTGCTAAAAATTTAAGTACTAAATTTATAAAATTGAAAACTTAAGTCGTTAAGCGGCTGAATTTTTACCACTGAGATATAAGTTAACCTATTCAGTAAACCAAAATCAAATCTAATAAAATTGTTCAATTTTCTAACTTTTCGGGCTGACCAAAATTATATACTTGCGTATAATAGTATTTTATAAGTAAATTTTTTGTTGTCAAAACCTTGTTGGTTGTGCTGGTGGTGGCAGTGTGATTGAGTAAAATGGGCAGAAAGGTGTTGATCATGGGTGGCGGTACTAGTGTGCAATGATTTAGTGTTAAATAATTGTGGTGGCGGTAGCATGATGGTGATGGTAGTGGTTGTAATATGGTAGATATGGAGATAATTTTGAGGGCATGAACGTGGTGTTACCAATGATGGCGGTGTCCCCATGGTGGTGATGGTGTTGGTGGTGGCCATGGTTGTGTGGTGGTGACAATGGTGACGGCTATGTTGTGGTAAATGTAGTGGTGGTGGCAAAAGGGACGTAGTAGTTGTGTTGATGCCTCTAGTATATTGAATGCGGCGTTAGCAAATTGACTGTAGAGACATCATGGTGGTAATTCAATTTCGTTATATGAAATTTTGTTTGATAACTTTGAACATCTCACTTAAATTTAAGCGTTAATTATAAAATAAGTTCTTCCTCACTTAAAGTTTGATCTATTTTATAAGAAGTAGTTGATAAGTATTAAGTGTTTAATTGCATTATAAAACAGAACCTTGGATTAATTACACTTATGCCTATGAGATTTGGATCTAATTACAGTTAAGGACACTAAATTTCAAAAGGTATCAGCCGTATCCTTCTGTCGTTGGTCCCTTAAAAAATCATACATTTTGATGATATCACCCGTCATACATTTTTAAAACCTTTTCTTTCAAATTTGTATATATTTTTTTCTTTTGATAAAGTCAGAATTTGCAAACCCTGACTACGCTTACCATGTTTGGTTTATGTTTTCATTTTGATGATTTTCATATTTAGTTTGAAAATCCTTACTTTTATCATTTTTACAAAAAATAATTTTAGCTATTTTTCTTATATTGGGTTAAGTTTGAGTGAAAGCTGAAAACACATTTTAGGTGTTTTCAGTTTTTTGTTACTATTTGAGTAATTTTATCCAAAACGAAAACAGGAAATGGTCTATTTTTCATCATCATCTAAAAACAGAAAACGAATATGGTAAGCGTACCCTCTCTCTCCAACTCCCTCGTAACCCCCCTGCCCCACCCTCCCACCTCATCGCCGCCCCACACTCCCACCTTCTGGTCCCCCAGCCTCCCCTTATGTAAACACGTGGCTGCCCCCAATCCTTCCCCACCCCGACGACATGGCGTTGCTCAATTGGCACTGGCGCTAGCGGTTGCGCCGATTGGCGCTGGTGGCGACGACGGCTTTTCTGCTCTCTTTTTCCCTTTGCCATTTATTCAGTTGTTGCAGTTGCCACAACAGATTCGCGGTGCCCGTTATGGCCAGTAGTGATAGTTATGTGAGTGATGGTGGTGGATTGCGGCGATGTTTTGGTGGCTGATGTATGTGGCTTTGAGCAAGATGTAGGAGTGCAACATCGACAAAGTGTCGCCGTCGATGTTGATTATGGTGGAGCAGATTCCTTGGACGGCGGCGACCGGGCGGCGTGTATGGGATGGCCCTTTGCAGCGGCGCTGCTACTGCTACTGCTACTGCTACTTCTTTTTCTTCCTTTTTTTGTTTGGTGGTGGTTGTTGCTCCAGCAACTTCATGACGGTGGTTTGTGATGTCGGTGACTCCGGTGGCATTGCATTTTGAAAGCTTGATTAAGTAGATTAGGGAAGAGAGGAATGAATGGTATTTGTAAATTATTTGGTGTTTTCGTTTCAAACCATTATGTATAATAATTTTTCATTGGGTCAACCGACATAAGTGTTATTTGTTCAAACTACTGGTCTTTCCTGTAATTGTATCTTAATTTTAGGAACATAAGTGTAATTAGTCTATTAAACTATGTTATATGCATGCCTCACTTGAAAGAGCTATCTCGTAGTAGCCAACGGCATAAAGGTTACCTCGCCTACAAGAGCTTTCTCGTAGACCTCTAGTTTGACCGGTTGATCTTGCATTACAAACAGTTGCCACCCTTTCTTTCATAAAGGAAGGAAGAAGGATTGAACCTATTGTAAATATATCTTATAGGTTTACAAGGCCTACCTTAAGCTACACTCATCTTCACCACACAAAACACTCTCTGTAATCTATTTATACCCACTCTTCTACCATTGTAATTCATACCAAGAAATGCAAGATTACTCTCATTTCTACCATGCTTCTCTCTTCCTCTCTAATATCATGTAACATGGTATCAGAGCCACCACTGGTGGTGGTCTCTTAGACTCGGACCACCACCGGTCCACTAACCACCACATCTGACCTACTCTCCACCACCCATTATCTCACTCAAGCCACCGGATCACCTTGCCTACCACCAATAATCTGACCCAGCACCACCACCACATGACGTCACCACTGCCGCACCACCACCATCACCACCAAATCACAACCACCCCACGACTTCACCAAAATCACCATGGCTTCACCCACATCAGTAGATCAATAACCATCCGCCATCAACGTTATTACTCACATCAGTAACCCCAACATCGACCACCGGCGCTCAGATCCAATCACTGCTAGTGCCTGATCTCATCAAATCACAGCCGGCATCACCGCGATCACTGCCGGCATCATCCCAGCACCGTCGGCACCCAGACCAATCACCACCGTGCCCAGATCCAAGACCCAATACATATCGCCGTCCGGCCTCAAAATCAATGTTCTTGTTGCCGTCGATCACCACTGCAGTCATCACCCAACTAGGGCCGACCACAAATCGGGCCACCATCGGTCTGCCGGTGATCTCCCTAAAAAATTGAGCACCAGCGGTAACCGGCGCACCATCACCACCCTCGTCGGCCAGCAACCACCGTTGACGCCATGCCTTAGCTTGCGGTGATCTGTTACTTACCGACGCCCCAACCTTCCCTTCACTGAAACCCATTTTCCTTTTCTCTCTAGATATCTAGAGATCTGGAGATATCTCCCTGTCAGATATCTAGATATCTCTGTTTTACACTTCAGAGTTTATTTGGTTCTTGTTAGCCAGTCACACGAAAATTAAAAGAAAACAATGGCAAAGAAAATAGCTCTTAAAATATAACGTAGGAGTTTTGACAAAAAATATAGCCAAACATTTGTCAATCTAACTCTTTCACTCCGCACATCATAGCATACATAATTAGTCATTGCATTATTCTGTATATCGCTTTCGTTACCAATCATGACTCGCCACCATCGGCAATCACTCGTCCCTATCATTATCATGACCTTCTCGACGCCATTGTCGACCAAACGACGACTGTCTCTCTTATTTCTCGATGTCACAACACCATCATTTATGTAACTGTAACGACAATGGCTTCTGTATCTCCACATCTGTACCTAACTGGGCCCACATCACTGTCACTTACTTTGCACGGTCACAACTTCCCTATCGCCTTTTTCCATCTCTCAATCTTTGGCAATAATTACCAACTTTGTTGTTCATTCAACTTCTCCCTTGTATCCGTTGAACGAACAGGGAAGAGAGAGGTTAGACAAAAATTGTTCGGGGGGTGAAAGGTGAGAGAGGATAAGAACGAGGATAGAGAGATACAAGAGATATCCGAGAGCAATGTTCACCAAGGTCGTTGGAAATCAACCCCGGGATGTCGAGAATCATGCCAAGACCGTCACTCACCCTTGTCGTTGGATCTCCATCCCGAGTCACCAGGAATCATGCTAAGACCCTCACTGATCGTGGTCGTTGGATAAATCATCGGTGATCATGCCAAGATCCTCACTTTACTATGGTCGTTGAAACTCAACCTCAGGATCATCGAGAATCATGCCAAGACCTTCATCTAGGATCTTCAACTCACAGTCGTTAGGTTTCTTACATGGGATTGTTGGACGTCATCACCACAAGATTCTAGTTCACTTGGTCACCAGACCTTGCCTAGGATTTTCAGAAGTTTTCCCGGTGGGACCTTCATTTACTTGGGTCACTCGAAATCTTTGTCACAAGAAACCGCCCCAGGACCTTTTATCCCTTGGTTGTTGGATCTATCCTCTCGGATCACCAGAAATTGCCCCAGGACCTTCAATCCCTTGGTCACTGGACATGTCCTCAACGATCACCGGAAATCGCCCCAAGACCTCCAATCTCTTGGTCGCTGGATCTGTACTTTGGGTTCACCAACCGCCTCAGGACCTCTAATTCCTTGGTCGCTGGATCTATCCTCAAGTGTCACCAGAAATCACCCAGGACCTCCAATCCATTGGTCGTTGGACTCGTCCTCACAGATCACCAGAAATCGCCTCACGATCTCCAATCTCTTGGTCGCTGGATCTGTACTCTGTATTCATCGAGAGCCGCATCATGAACATTGATTTACTGAGGCATCGCTCAGATAATCTATTTCACTTCAGGATCTACATTTGGATCTCAATGCTGTGAAGGATCGTCATTCACCTCAAACACGACATCAATCATTAACGTCCAAACTTAAAGCTAGTTTCCTATCCACAGTCTTAAGTTTGAGGGGGGACATTAATGTAAATATATCTTATAGGTATGCAAGGCCTACCCTAAGCTACACTCATCTTCACCACACAAAACACTCTCGGTAATCTATTTATACCCACTCTTCCACCACTGTAATTCACACCGAGAAATGCAAGATTACTCTCATTTCTACCATGCTTCTCTCTTCCTCTCTAATATTATGTAACAGAACCAAAGATGGCTAATGTGGAAACATCATTGATTTTCCTTCCAGCCACCCTGTTTCTGTACATCCTCCTCTATATTCTCATCAAGTTCCTTCACAAAGTATGGTGGACTCCCATTCGGATACAGCAAGCACTGAGATCGCAAGGAATCAAAGGTCCTTCTTACAGATTCCTCTATGGCAGTACCAAAGAAATCTTGAACATGAGGAAGGAATCCTTTAGCAAACCCATGAATCTCACTCATCATATATTTCCAAGAATTCACACTCATATTCATACTTGGATCAACGCATATGGTAAGATCGAGTTCTCAGTTGTTATTAATACCATGTTTGGCTTTAATTCTTATACCCAATTTAACCGGGTTTATTCTTTCCTTTTTGGTTATGTTCGGAGTAGGTAAGAACTTCATGTACTGGTATGGTCCAAGGGCTCATCTTGTTGTTACAGAGACAGAGCTAGTCAAAGAGATAATGAACAATAGAGGCAAATCTTATCCAAAAGCGGATACAGAGTGGTTTTTAAAGAAGCTGTTAGGAGATGGTCTTGTGACAACGGAGGGCGAAAAATGGGCAAAGCTTCGGAAGTTGGCTAATCATGCATTCCATGCTGAAAGCTTGAAAGTAAGTCATGCTAGCATTCTGGTTCTTTATTTTTTTTTTTTTGTTCATTATAATCATCATAATAGTTGTAATTTTAGCTTTTTGAGTTTAGCTGGAGAGTGTAAAATGTAAATGTCGATAAATTGCGAAAAACTCACGACTTCTGTGAAAAACAATCATGAAATCTATAAGTAATTTTGTGGTTCATTTGGGTGCTTCAAAATAGTAAGAGAGTTTTGTTTTGACTGTGGATGTTAGCTAGTTCAGTTTGTAATGTCTCTCGTTGTCGTACCAAGAGGCCTGAAATTAATTTCAGCTTACACCAGGAATTGGCGGGTTTAAAGAGAGGCAAATCTGTTGCTCAGGCCAAGTGTCCTTTAAATGGAAAAAATAAATAAATAAAGCTTTGGACCGTCGGTTTGACTACGTTTGTACCCTCACTGTTAAGCTTTTGAAGCAATTGGTAACTTAACAAAAAGATGATAAAGAATCTTGGAGATTTTATCAGGGGTTGTAGTATTAATGCAAAGTGATCATGTGTATGTATGTAGAATATGACTCCGGCAATGATTTCAAGTGCTGAGATGATGCTACAGAGGTGGAAACAGCAAGAAGGAAAGGAAATTGAGGTTTTTGAAGAGTTCAGGGTATTAACATCAGAAGTTATCTCGAGGACAGCTTTCGGGAGCAGTTACTTAGAAGGGCAGGATATTTTTGATATGTTGAGGAAGTTATCCATAATATCATCCAGAAATGCTTTCAAAGTTAGGATTCCCTTTCTGAGGTAAATTTCTCCAAAATGCATTTGTTCTGTCCTAATTTGTAATCTGAGGAAACTAGGCACAGGGGGAATATATGGCACGTTTTCCTGCATTTCTTCTTGTTGGGTAGCTTGTCAACTTTATCTTTGCTAGAAAAAACATAGGCACTGAAATATGATTCAGTGCTCACAAGTTCCGTCACTTCAAGCTTAATAAGTATGGTGCTGCACTGTGAGAGAAAGTGTGAGGTCTACTGTGGGTTTACCGCGGATCCTGCAGCTGACCTCCACTTCGTAGTACGCCATCCTAAATGCAACCCAGTTTATAAAATGCTAATGTTTTTCAACATTGTTGACATGCCACTTCCTTACAATTTATGGATGAAGCTTGATTTCTCTCGAACTACACTGTGAATTTCAACGGATCAACTTTACATGGTGTCCTCTTGGAAAAGACTAGTTGTTTTGTCTTTCTTATTCTCATGTAAACGAATAATTTGTTATTGCTGCAGTTGGTTACTAAAAAGTGGTGATGATATCGAATCAGAGAAACTTGAACAAGGGATACGAGATTCCATCATAAGGATTATAATGACAAGGGAGAAATCGATGAACGGAGAAGTAGGCAACTTTGGGGTTGATTTTCTCGGATTACTTGTAAAAGCTAATCATGATGCTGATGAGGGCAATCGTATTACCTTACAAGATGTGGTTGACGAGTGCAAGACCTTTTATGTTGCGGGACATGAAACCACAACAAGCTTGCTTGCCTGGACTGTTCTTCTCCTTGCAATCCATACAGATTGGCAAGAAAAGGCTAGGCAAGAGGTGCTTGATTTATTTGGAAAGGAACCTCCGAATTCAGATGGCATTTCAAGACTGAAAACGGTAGAGATTATTCTGTGCATACAACTATTTTATACAGTCTTAAAGTCTAACATGTCCTTAACTTCTCTTTGTGGTGTAGATGAACATGATCATTAACGAATCATTAAGGCTATACCCTCCTCTGGTCACCCTGTTAAGAAAAGTGAAATGCGATACCAAATTGGGTAATTTCAATCTTCCAGCCAATATAAACCTGGTTATGCCGACTCTATCATTTCATCATGATATTCAGCTATGGGGAGAAGATGCGCAGCTATTCAAACCAGAGAAATTTTCTGAAGGAATTGCGAAGGCCACTAACAATAACCCGGCATTATTTCTTCCCTTTGGCTTGGGGCCTCGAAGTTGTGTGGGCTTGAACTTTGCAACTAATGAAGCCAAGATTGCTCTTACAATGATATTGCAGCGTTATGCTTTCACCTTGTCCCCGGCCTATATTCACTCGCCAATTGTAATTCTGACCATTCGCCCACAACATGGGGTTCAGGTAATTCTCCATCCTCTATAGGATCGCGCAAGCTGTTAGGATGAAGAAGGCATTAGATGCTTTTAATGCCTTCTTGGACATACATTGGAGCTGCGAGAGCTTCCCTGTTCATAAGTTATTATAATCGGAAACATAATTTGATTCTCACACTTAATCTATTGTAGATCAAGAATAAAAAATATGTGCCATCAGCCAATCCTTCGATTTGTGATTAAACAGTTTAGATCGACATTGTCGAGTCGGCCAACTTACAGTATAAGGTCTGCATTTGGTCCATTATTCGTACAATTGTTAAAATCTAGCCTTTTTCTTGGGAGAAAATTAAATGAACCAAAGAGCAAAATCAGAGGATCATAGCAAAAGAGCTAATGATCAGAGCTAAGGCTATCTTCCAGAAAGGGGAAAAGAGGTTAAGCCGAGGCTGAAGGAATCGAAAAACTGGTGGCAAGTGGGATGAAGAAGCTCCTATGTAGTTCATGTTGCAATCAAGTAGCAGCTTGGTCTCCTTTTCCTGGTGAAAAAAGTGAACTCCAAGAGTAAGAATCATGAGTCCAGGTGATCAATGACACTCCAGAGGAAGACTTATGAAGACTACCCAAGAAGGGGTAAAAGAATTGTGTGTGTCACTACGTGCACAGGGAAAGGAACCCTGAGACCCCATCAAGGTTACCAGCATAAAAAGGGTTTCAATGAAGGATCATCTTCCCCTGAACTTGCGTGAGCAGGCAGATAGAATGGAAGCAAGTACGTCAACTTTAAGATGGTCGCAAGTCTTTAATGTTACACATTTGCACCCTTCAAATCATTGTTTGCCTTGGTAATGGTAAGGCTTACCAGATTGCAGCAAAACAGAGAGGAAAACTCTTGCAAAGTTCGTGGCTGAAGCATGAAATACAGAAAACAAACAATGATACAACAGAAGATTATTTCTTTTTACTGATTAATTAGTAGGTTTCCAAAATATATTAGGATTCCCCATTGGCGGGAAAAACATCCAGTCGTCTTATGTTCGAGCTGGTTTGGTTCACAATATAGCCTTAGGCTTGGCAATCTTAACCGGAGTACTGTAAAAATTTCAAGCTCCTCCTCCCAGGATCTGATGCAGCTTCCAGACTGCAGCAAAATATATAGTTGCATTTGAGGTTCACATGGCACACAACTATCCTCAGCTGAAACTCCCCCGATCCTTTTTGCGTCGCTAATTGGTCTCTGCGTCGTACCTTTAAAAGAAAAATATCGATGGAAATTTTATCGTCCAAGACTCCACAAGTCATTCAGTAGAACAATAGTTAGCTGAAGTTGACAAATTGGCTCAGAGTGATGCAAGCTAGCTGGCTTTTTAGCTTCTGTCATCTTATATCATCTCCAAGGTTCGTAACCATTTGATCACATCTGCAAGAATCTGGAGGCGAAAAAAGTTTTCTTGTACAACAGCAATTATAAATGACGTGGTGCCACAGATTGAGCCACACTATCACCATCGTATGCAAGTGTTTCTGCACGAGTTCACGCACATAACATGCGATACGTACATAGAACTTGCAAAGTTCCTACCTCCATCACCAAAACACCGGATTAGGCAAAACGCAAGTGCACTTGGGTAGATGAAGTCACTGAATATGTTGGCACAGCACATCTCCCGCTTTTTCTTTTACCTTTCCTTGTCAACAGCGCTCCAACTTCTAATAATTGTATTTAAAAAGACCACTTGACAACAAAACCACATGTATGATGTTTCATTTTTTTTCTTGAAATTATGGAGAGGCAGTTGACAGTATGATTCATTTTGAATGGTACTGCCATTTCTCTGACAGTATGATTCATGCATAGACCATTGCTCCAGATGTGACATTAAACAAACAAAAACAGTAGTTTTCTTGACAGCGATAACCATTTGCTTCTGTTAGAATTTATAGTGACGATCTGCCTAATGGAGCTATATATAGAGCTTCATAGAAACTTGGCATCTCAGAGAAAAAAAAAGCTAAGTATTGTCGCTATGGAAACCTTGATTGTCCTCCTTTTGTGCTCTTCTGGTCTTTATCTTGCTCTAGCTCTTACTAAATTCTTGCACAAATTCTGGTGGACTCCAATGCGCGTAAAATATGTAATGCTGTCACAGGGTATCCGAGGCCCTTCCTACTCATTCTTCCATGGCAGCACCAAAGAAATTTCCAACATGATACAGAACTCGATGCATGAACCCATATTTTACCAATTTTCGGAATTATTTCTTTGAGTCATTTATTTTTAGTGACACTTTAGTGACTTTGAAAGTAATTCTGGAAAGACACCAGAAATAACAGTTATTTCTGATTGGTTGTGTCCCTTCATGAAGGGATGGCTGTTAAGTCCATATATGCGATTCTAAAATTCAGAATAAAAATTGCTATCTACAGATTGTTCGTTTGAGTAGTCTTGGAGGTGATTTGCCATTAAACCCGGTAGCAAACTTGGATCGAGTGGGGCAAATATCGCCTTAAAGACAGTGTCTTTAGACGCGCCTCAAGCCATAGAACTTCGTCTTTCTTCTTCCTTTCTGTGTTTTTCTCTCCAACAGATGGTCTTGCGGTATCCAAGGGCAAAGAATGCGTTCCATACAGAGAGCTTACATCACAACAATCGCGTCTAAGGGTTGATGTATTCAACAACCAAAGAAGGATATCCCCGAGAAGGAGACAAGGTTCGGCCAAGCACATTACTTGAAGTCTGCCATCTACCAAAGACCCGAAGTTGAGAGAAGTATCGGATCAGGCTGGATGCTTGTTTATATTCTTGCAATAACTCCCTTGTTCTCAAACTTGGAAAAGTCAGATATGCTTAAAGTTCTCCCATTTTCACTAGCAAGATTATAGCAACGACATGGGATAATATATTGTGGCATCATGATGGCTAATTTAGAATGATAATTTGAGGCTTATGTGATACATTTGAGAAAGTAGACTAACCGGGATAAGAAAGGCTGCAAGAAATTTCGAGACAAAGAGACGAATAATAAGGTGGTGTTGTGTATGCAGAGTATGACACCAGCATGGGTTTGAGTGTTGAGATGATGCTCAAAAGGTGGAAAAAACATGAAGGTAAAGAGACTGAGATTTTTAAAAATTTCAGGTTCCTAACCTCAGAAGTCATTTCAAGAACAGCGTTTGGGAACAGTTGTTTAAAAGGGCAGCATGATTTCAACATGCTGAGGAAGTAATCTATCATAGTTTCAGTATTTCTAAATCAGGCTTTCTGGCCTCTGGTAAATTGACCACAAAATACATGATCCTGAGTTGGTTTCAGCCTAATTAAGAAGATGCTCGTACTTGAACCCTTGCAAGATCACTATTCGTCTTTGTGAGGCTTGAAATAAGCTCTAAAATGCATTTTCCCGTTACTAGTAGTTTCAAGTTCCACCATGTGTAAGTTTGTCGGTTTTAACCTTAACAACTAATGGTCGACTCCTACTCCGATGGCGCGCACATATATTACTTGTGGAGATACATATAGGCGCTTGTATTGTTGGAAAATTTTCTATAATGCTGGAGCGAAAAATCAAGTCGTGCATGGTTGTAAACTTGTATCAACCGTAGTAAGAGTTGTATGTTGCTTTGGCATTGACAAGAAAATCGGTGACTAGGGGTACATACAACTTCTTTGAGCTATGTGCTTAGAATATCAGGTCTTTTTTTTCTCTTATCCTATTAGTGTTGCATTGCTTTTGCATCCGGATTATAAAGACTGCTGATGACTTGGAATCATATCAACTCGAACATTGTATTCAATTAAGATACATTGTAGAAATTATAAACAAAAGGGAGAAGATGATCGATGGAGAAGCGGAAAGCTCTGGAAATGATTTTCTTGGATTACTGGTTATTCGTAACCTATCCGGACCGCACCCCTTGGGCCCGCTAAGGAGCACGTATTGCGCGACACGTCAACCACTTGACAGTCCAAATTGCTCAACATCGTTAGGGGGTCGGCCACACCCTGAGAAGGGGGGTCGGCCACCCTCTTTAAGGGGGGGTCGGCCACCCACTTTGTAAGGGGGTCGGCCACCCTCTTTAAAGGGGAGTCGGCCACCCTCCTTGTGGGGGGGGGGGGGGGGTCGGCCACCCTCCTTGCAAAGGGGGTCGGCTACCCTCCTTGTAAAGGGGGTCGGCCACCCTCCTTGTGGGGGGGTCGGCCACCCACTTTGTAGGGGGGTCGGCCACCCTCTTTGGAACAGAGGGGTCGGCCACCCTCTTTGGGGGGGAGACCCGCTGTACACTGTTGACTTCTCGCTCAACAACGCTCAACCACCATCATCAGTAGCGCGACGCCCATTGTCCTCGACACATCATCATCGCAACAACCGCCACACACGAACGCGCATCGTCATCTAGATACCATTCCGCGACACTCGTCGCCGCTCTAGCCCTCACAGCGGGGTGGGCTCACAACCCTAAAAGCCCTCGCCGGCACAATCGACCGGGGGCTCCGGCTTTCGCCCGCACAATCGACCGACGGGCTCCGGCCCTCGCGGCGGGATGAGCTCACAATCCTAAAGCTCTCGCCGGCACAATCAACCGGGGGCTCTGGCCCTCGCCCACACAATTGAACGACGGGCTCCGGCCCTCGCGGCGGGATGGGCTCACAACCCTAAGGCCCTCACCGGCACGCTCAACTGAGGACTCCGGCACTCACAGCGGGATGGGCTCACAACCCTAAAGCCCTCGCCGACACAATCAACCGGGGGCTCCGGCCCTCACCCGCACAATCAACCAACGGGCTCCGGCCCTCGTGGCGGGATGGGCGCACAACCCTAAGGCCCTTGCCGGCGCACTCAACTGGGGGCTACGACCTTCGCCCGCACAATCAATCGACGGGCTCCAGCCCTCGCGGCGGGATGGGCTCACAACCCTAAGGCCCTCGCCGGCACACTCAACTGGGGGCTCCGGCTCTCGCAGTAGGATGGGCTCACGACCCCGAAGCCATCGCCGGCACAATCGCCCGACGGGCTCACAGGGGGCTCCGCTCATAGTGCCCCGGCACGAGTATCCCTCGCCACGAACTCTGAACACTGAGCTGCGAGCATGTACGCTCATGTTACCATTGATCATCGACACTGCCAGGGCAATGACCCACGGGTCACTCCGAGATGGGAGTAGGTCCTCGGAGGGCATCGCGCCTAGTCCGCCTGGCAGTTGGCTACAGGGGCAACCCTCACCGCTGTCAGGATCTCTGCGCGTCTCTTGACGCATCTCGTGGGATTCAGTAAGGGCTTGGACTGGAGGCTGGGGCAACGGGCTACTCTGACCATGCTACCGCGGTATGGTCAGTCTCCTCAGACAGACAGAAGGATACTGCAAGGGCAGGGCAACACGAACTCGGGGACCAGTAATTCAACGAACAATCAATACTCTGGGACCCCCATCGGCGACGTGTCACTCCCCGGGGACAACACGTGTCAGCTGATGACACGTGCGCATTTGTGCCTATATATAGTGGACTTTGAAGCTTATTTGAAAAGCTCTCTCTCATTTGACATTTTCACTTTCTCTCTTTGGATTTCTAGTGAGAGAAAGACATTTGGATTCATGTCACCAGACCCTTGACGTTGCACCCTTGACACGGACTATTGACCACCGTCCTGTTCGTCGTCACCCTGCCTGCGTGATGCTGCCATTCCTCGCGACCTGTCTGGGGAGCCTTGCTCTCAGCCCTTACTCCATCCTTGATGTCTCCCACTTTGTCTACTTGGAAGTTAACTCAGACTGCATCCTTTGTGGCACCTCGACGTGGCAACGGACCCTTTTTCATTGTCAACATTTGGCGACTCCGCTGGGGAGGTGAGCATCGTGTTGCAGTCTGCTGCACCTAGGCGCCATGCCTATCCAACGAAAAGTTACGAGCGCTACCAGCCAAGGCTTTATCCATACCATGCAAGAAAAAGACCACTCGGGTGAACAAGAAGGGACTAGTGTCGTACGTCTCCAAGTCCATCCCGCACCTGACGTGCAGGTTGCAGTCAATGCGGCCATCCAACAGTTCACTCCCACCATAGCCAGCATACAAAACTCACAAGCTACTCTCATGGCCGCCATAATGGAAATGCAGAAATCTATACAGGCGATGGCCTCGCAGAAAATTGTTCCACCGATCCAGCCTGTAGGACCTGGGCTGTTCCCTGACGTCGCCCAGGCCCCAGTCTCGCGACCACCGCCGCCTCGACCATCCAGACCCCTGGCGGTAGGACTCGCGACGTCTTCGCCGCCCGTAGCTGACACACTGCGTCCCGTGATGCCATCACAAAGACTACAACCGGACCTTGGACCAGTATTACAACAAGTCCTCCCTACTGTTGCGCCTCGACATGTACCAGCCAGGAGCTCTTCCGAGACTCACGAATCCATTGAGATGGAGCCTAACCCCTACTCGACGGAACAACATCAAACGACCGGCCAAGTGGTGGATATGTCTCGTCCACCCACCCACGCCACCGTACACCTGCCTGCATCAACACCTGCCATGTATCGTCCTTCCACTGCTCCTGCCCACCAAGTCGCACCGTCGGGGGACTCCGGGGCTCGCGGAGCACCGGCCAGCCATCAACCTTTAGTCGGCCAGGAAGAGCTGCTCTCTCATTATGTTTCCAAGGTTGACTTCGATGCACTTCTTCACCGGCTGTCACAGCATTCCGCACCCGACTCATCAGATCGATTGACAGGCCACGCGCCGTATGCTAATGAGATAGCCATCATACCATATCCACTCAAGTACAAGCAACCCACTTTTGTGCTCTTTAACGGACGTGAAGGCAACGTCCGTGAGCACTTAACCAGATTCGCCGGTTCGTTGGAGCAATATGGACCGGGTGATAGTTTGAAGTTGAGGGAGTTTCACAAGTCCTTCACAGGCTTGGCGTATACTTGGTACCATCAGATCCCTACGGGGATGGTCCGTTCATGGAGTGAGATGGTCCAACTCTTCTTGAAAAAATTCCACTATGAAGCTGAACGCGTCACCATAGTAGACATCGCCGGCATTCGCCAGGCCTCCGGCGAAGACTTGACCAAATATGTGCACTGTTTTCATCTTAAGTGTCTCGAATGTACAGATTTCAGTAAAGATGAGACATTGGTGCCCATATGCATCAAGAACATGAACGACGTCTACCGGGTGCACCTCAAGAACTTGCAGTCGAAGTCATGGGGACACCTCAAGGAAACGGCACGGCGAACTTACGAGACAGTCGGGCCCGTCAAACCATGGAGGCCTCGCCCGCAGAATGTGTTGCTGGCCTCAGCAGACACATCCAGCATCCAGCGTAACAACAACAGCACCAGCAACAACAACGTCAATAATTACACTAGCTTTAAGCGTCAGCTCCCGGATGGGGACCAACGCTCTGACAAACGACGACAACAGGAGACTCAGCCTGCCTTTCCATGTGATTTGAATACGGTGAAAAAGCTGTTGACATAATGGGTTGCTAATGATAATAACTTCCAATTATCGCCTGTGCGGATCCCCATCACAGACGAAGAAAGAACCAGGCCCAACTACTGCCCCTTTCACCAGGCCCTTGGCCACCCTCTCAAGAACTGCAATGCATTGCGAGCCATCTTTGCAAGGAAGATCGCGTCAGACGACCTACAGCTGCGAAAGAACCACGATGTGCGGAAGGAACCGTACCCAAATCATGGCAACAACAACCGCGAGCATCAGGTGCTCATGGTTGCTACCGACCACATCAAGTCCCTCGTCCCTGAAGCTCCTGCGGAAATCTCACCTATGGTCATAACTTGTGTACCCCCTGCCCCCCCCCCCCCCAACCAGTGTCCTTGGCTGGCCAAATGACGAAGATCAAAGGCTTCTTTGATGAAATAGGGTTTTCACCCGTGGCACGGACTTATCTCTCAGACTGCTTGATCGAGGTCACCACAGGCCTCGGGCTTGAATACTTCGCCACCCAGGCCGAGCTCAAACATATCCCTTCCACCGCATTCATTTTTTCAGACGAGGACTCACCACCAGTTGAACTCCATAACCGACTGCTGTACCTTGAGTGCACTGTTAACGACACCGACTTCCATCGCGCCTTGGTAGACTGCGGCGCCTCAATCAACATCATCCCTCTCATCACTTTGCAGTAGGCCGGTATACCACCAAGGAGGATCATCCGTGACCCCATCAAAATTACTGGCTTTGGGCAAGGCCCCCCAATCCACCCTTGGCCACATTACTGTCGACCTCATGGTCGGAACTGTCCGTCGTGACACTATTTTTCATGTGATAGACAGTGAGTCTTCCTTCCACCTCCTGTTTGGGCGACCTTGGATTCATATCAACAAGGCTGTGCCCTCGACGTACCACCAGTGTGTGAAACTGGTGGCCGGTCCTACGGGACATGAGGTAGCAGTAACCATCCCCGCGACCAAGGCCCCTTTTGAATGTGCCGAGTTTTACTTTGGCGATGCCTCCTTCTTCACTGAGCTTGCTGCAGATGGTGAGAATGCTACTCACATCCATTCCACCAAACTACCAGATTGGGACGAGCTGTGTGGGAACAAGCCCCGCCAGTCTAAGTCCAAGTCCAAGAAAAGCAACAGAAACAAAGCTTTAACCTCGACAACGCCATTTGCTGTCACGACCATTTCCCCACCTTCATCCCCCAAGTCCAAGAAACACAAGTTTGAAGCCACCTTCCAACACGTCATCAAAAACGGAAGAGTGATCTACCAGTTATGACAGTGTCCGGGGGCTCTAGGGGGTCCGCCGCCTGACCCCCTTGACCACGACCCACCTACGGAGACAGAGTGGTGTTGTACGGCCGAGCATTGCCCGCCAGATCCCGAGCTTACCCCAGGCGCTGCCCCGCCCAGCTATGAAGACAGCCCTCGACCGTAGGCTGAAGATCTTGAAGAAATTAACCTGGCTGACGTGGGCGAGGAACCTCGACTGACCTACATTGGCACGAAACTCGCCCCGGGCCAAAGAGAGGAACTGGTTACCCTCATCCGCGAATATCATGATGTATTGGCATGGAGTTACAACGAAATGCCCGGATTGGATCCTGCCTTGGTGACACACCATCTCAACATTGCTAACGGGTTCAGCCCTGTTCGACAGCATTCGCGATCCTTTCGCCCTGAACTCGAATTAAAAATCAAGCAAGAGATCGAATGACTTCTACAGGCTAGCTTCATTGAACCCATCATTCATCCTATCTGGTTGGCCAATGTTGTTCCCGTACAAAAGAAGAGCGGATAGGTCGGCATTTGTATTGACTTCTGAGATTTGAATAAGGCGTGCCCTAAAGATGAATTTCCACTACCCAATATTGACATGCTCACGGAGGCTGCCGCCGGACACGAGACCTTGTCCTTCATGGACGGCTTCGTCGGCTACAACCAAATTCGAATGAACCCAGACGACTGTGCCAAGACAGCTTTTCGGACCCCAATGGGTAACTTTTGTTGGAAAGTCATGCCCTTCGGTCTCAAGAATGCGGGTGCTACCTATCAGGGAGCTATGACAGCTATCTTCCACGAAATGATACACCGCACAGTGGAAGACTATGTTGACGACCTCATTATTAAGTCTAAATAGGAAAGTGAGCATCTTACGAACCTTCGAGCAGTCTTCGACCGGTGTCGTCAGTACAACATGCGGATGAACCCGCTCAAATGTGCCTTTGGAGTCTCCTTCGGCAAGTTCCTCGGCTTTTTGGTCAGTCGACAGGGTATCGACGTTGACCCCTCCAAAACTGCCTCTATCCGAGAGATGCCACCGCCCAAAAGCACCAAGCAGTTAAAAAGCTTCCTCGGCAAGGTTTCTTATCTCCGCAGGTTCATCCCTGCCTTGGCCGAGCTTATCATGCCCTTTCAGCATTTGACGCGCAAGAGTGCACCGTGGGATTGGGGTGCGCCCCAACAACAAGCATTTGAACAAATCAAGGTGGTCCTCATGTCACCGCAAACCATGGTCGTGCTGCAACGAGGTCTACCATTCTTGCTTTACTTAACCTCCACGCCCAGATCCATAGGGGCGTTACTTGCTCAAGAAGTGGACGGAGTGGAGCGCCCAGTTTATTATCTCAGTCGGTCAATCAGGGGACCCGAGGCCAATTATTCTGAACTCAAAAAACATTGCTTCGCCTTGGTCTACGCCTCGCAGAAATTCAGGCACTACTTCTTGTCACACCAGATTACACTCGTCACCAAGGCTGATCCATTACGATACATGTTCATGCGCCCTGCCCTGTCTGGCCGACTTACTCGTTGGTTGCTGCTATTGGCCGAATTCGGCCTATCCATAAAAAATCCTACGGCTTTACAAAGCCAAGCACTCACGGACCTCTTGGCCTTCTCCCCGTGCCAACATTATGAACCAACCTCACATCAATTGCCTGGGGAAGAGATAGCCCTGATCTCTGACATTGATGAATTATGGACGCTCGCGTTCGACGGCTCAGCCACTAGCAAAGGTCCCAATGGAGCTCCCCTCTGGCAAGGAGGTGCCGGCATTGTCCTCCGGAACCCAGAAGGTGTTACCACATCTCTATCCTTCAAGCTTGCATTCCCGGTATCTAACAACGAAGCTGAGTACGAGGCCCTCATCATCGGCCTCATGCTAGCTATCAGCATGGGGGCTAAGTCATTACGTATAAAAGGGGACTCGAACTTGATCATGAAGTAGGCTGACGGAGAATTCGCAGTCAAAGAGCCAGCTTTGGCACCTTATCGTGCCCTGGTATAACACTTGGAGGGACGGCTTGGCCAGGTTTAATATGAACATCACAACAAGTGCCACAACCGACATGTGGACAGCTTAGCCACAATCGCGTCAAAAATAGATATTGACGGTGAACAACGCATACTAACCATTATCAGAAGAACAGCACCATGCACAACATTGAATTTAGTCCCAAAGGACACTACGACCGATGATTGGAGGCAGTCGATTGTCGACCAACTTAGGGCGCCGTCACTCGCTTCCGTCTCCATCCTCACAGATTTCTTAATGTTGGGAGACGTCTTGTACATATGATGTCCCGGAGGCACTCTGGCCCGATGTTTGGCCCCAGTAGAAGCAAAGCACAAGCTACAATTCGGAAATCAAAAGTGTTGTGGCCTCGGCGGACCACCTCTATACCGTCGTCTCCAACGAATGGGCCTCTTTTGGCCATCCATGGCCAAAGATGCTTCGGATATACAACAGGATTGTTCGGAATGCCTGTATGCGCTTGATAGGACGGAAGCTCTTGTCATCAACATCGAAGGTGACTGGCGTCAGCCTTTCCTACAATATCTATCACATGGACTACTACCACCTGACCACAGCTCGGCATGATTTATCAAGCACAAGTCGGTCAAGTATTTTGTGACGGAAGGCGAGTTGTTTCGCAAGGGATTTTTGGGACGCACCCTGCGATGCTTGCAGGGTGCCCAAGCAGTCGAGGTGATCAGTGAAGTGCACAATGATGCTTGTGGTGAGCATCAAGGCTCTCAGAAGTTGTATGCAAAGTTGCTAAGGTTGGGGTACTACTGGCCTACTATGGAATCTGACGCGATCTCTCATGTCCGACACTGCCAGCCCTGCCAGAGACACGCCAACAGAATGCGCATGCCAGCATACGACCTTCGTATGATTGTGGCCCCTTGGCCGTTTCACTCTTGGGCTCTTGACCTTATCAGCCGCATACATCTGCCATCGAAAGGTCACATTTGGATCATGGTCGCGATAGAGCGTTCCACAAAGTGGGTCGAAGCCATACCTCTGCGAAAAGCCACGGGGGGCGCCATCGCCAACTTTTTACGCGATCACATCATATGTCGCTTCGGCATCCCCCGATGCATCATCTCTGACAACGGCACGCCATTCATCAATCAGGATGTTCGGACTCTCACGGAAGCAGACAACATCAATCATGCCACGTCAACTCCTTATTATCCACAAGGCAACGGTCAAGCTAAAACCTCCAACAAAAATCTGTTACGTGTTTTGTCACGCATGGTCCATGACGCGAGCAACTCCTGGTCCGAAAATCTAAGCCATGCCCTTTGGGCTTACAGAACTTCCTGACACACAACCACGAAGGCCACACCCTTCTCCCTCGTCTATGGGGACGAATGTGTGGTGCCTGCCGAGATTGCAGTCGCCTCGGCACGACTATCCCTCAGCAGTGGTCTCGGGGAGGAGGAAACCAGAATGGTGGCACTTGAGGGCCTTGATGAAAAAAGAGCCAACGCCATGTGCCGAATGAAGAAATATCACGAGAAGCTTGTCAAAGCCTACGGGAAGACTGTCAAACCTCGCTCCTTCAAAGAAGGCGGCCTTGTCCTCCAAGCCGCCAAGCATGTACGGGCCAACCTTTCAGCTCCTAAGTTCACGCCCAACTAGGAGGGGCCATTTCAAGTACATACAGTAAGAAGCAACGGCTCCTACCTCCTGCTCAATCCAGATGATGGACAGCTTACCGCCCCTGTCAATGGTCACTACCTAAAGAAGTACTATGCATGACCGGTTTGCAGCTTGTTCCCCCTGACCCGCTATCTGCAGTTTAGAACGCTTAATGCATCATTTTGTGTATATACACACATGTACTGGCTTGTAACTTCTGTTGTTTATTACAAGTTCCTTTTATGTAATGGCGTTTCTTTTATCCAAGCACTATCAATATACAGTCTTTTCACTACATACATTTATGCTTAGCCCCCTGAGAAGGGGGTCGGCCACCCCCCTGAGAAGGGGGTCGGCCACCCCCCTGAGAAGGGGGTCGGCCACCCCCCTAAGAAGGGGGTCGGCCACACCTTGAGAAGGGGGGTCGGCCACCCTCTTTAAGGGGGGTCGCCACCCACTTTGTAAAGGGGTCGGCCACCCTCTTTAAAGGGGAGTCGGCCACCCACCTTGTAAGGGGTTCGGCCACCCTCCTTGTGGGGGATGTAGGGTCGGCCACCCTCCTTGTAAAGGGGGTCGGCCACCCACCTTGTAAGGGGCTCGGCCACCCTCCTTGTAGGGGGGTCGGCCACCCTCCTTGTAAGGGGGTCGGCCACCCACTTTGTAGGGGGGTCGGCCACCCTCCTTGGAAGAGGGGGGTCGGCCACCCTTGTCTTTGGGGGGGAGACCCACTGTACACTGCTGACTTCTCACTCAACAACGCTAAACCACCATCATCAGTAGCGCGACGCCTATTGTCGCCCACATCATCATCACAATAACCGCCACGCACGAACACGCATCGTCATCTAGGTACCATTCCGCGACACTCGTCGTCACTCTAGCCCTCGCGGTGGGATGGGCTCACAACCCTAAAAGCCCTCACCGGTACAATCAACCGGGGGCTCCAGCCTCGCCCGTACAATCGACCGACGGGTTCTGGCCCTCGCGGCGGGATGGGTTCACAACCTTAAAGCCCTCGCCGACACAATCAACCGGGGGCTCCAGCCCTCGCCCGCACAATCGAACGACGGGCTCCGGCCCTCGCGGCGGGATGGGCTCACAACCCTAAGGCCCTCGCCGACATGCTCAACCGGGGACCCCGGCCCTCACAGCGAGATGGGCTCACAACCCTAAAGCCCTCGTCGACACAATCAACCGGGGGCTCCGGCCTTCGCCCGCACAATCAACCGACGGGCTCCGGCCCTCGCGGCGGGATGGGCTCACAACCTTAAGGCCCTCGACGGCGTACTCAACCGAGGGCTACGACCCTCGCCCGCACAATCAACCGATGGGCTCCGGCCCTCGCGGCGGGATGAGCTCACAAACCTAAGGCCCTCGCCGGTGCACTCAACTGGGGGCTACGACCCTCACCCGCACAATCAACCGATGGGCTCCGGCCCTCGTAGCGGGATGGGCTCACAACCCTAAGGCCCTCACCGGCACACTCAACCGGGGGCTCCGACTCTCGCAGTAGATGGGCTCACGACCCCGAAGCCATCACCGGCATAATAGCCCGACGGGCTCGCAGGGGGCTTCGCTCATAGTACCTCGGCACGAGTATCCCTCGCCACGAACTCTGAACACTGAGCTGCGAGCATGTACGCTCATGTTACCATTGATCATCGACACCGCCAGGGCAATGACCCACGGGTCACTCCGGGACAGGAACAGGTCCTCGGAGGGCATCGCGCCTAGTCCGCCTGGTAGTTGGCTACAGGGGCAACCCTCACCGTTGTCAAGATCTCTACGCGTCTCTTGACGCATCTCGTGGGATTCAGTAAGGGCTTGGACTGGAGGCTGTGGCAACGGCTACTCTGACCATGCTACAGCGGTATGGTCAGTCTCCTCAGACAGGCAGAAGGATGCTGTAAAGACAGGACAACACGAACTCGGGGACCAGCAATTCAACGGACAATCAATACTTTGGGACCCCCACCGGTGACGTGTCACTCCCGGGGGACGACAATTATCGGCTGATGACACGTGCTCATTTGTGCCTATATATAGTGGACTTTGGAGCTTATTTGAAAAGCTCTCTCTCATTTGACATTTGCACTTTCTCTCTCTAAAACTCATTCTCTCTGAATTTTTAGTGAGAGAAAGACATTTGGATTCCTGTCACCAGACCCTTGACGTTGTACCCTTGACACGGACTATTGACCGCCGTCCTGTTCGTCATCACCCTGCATGCGTGACACTGCCAACCCTCGTGACCTGTCTGGGGAGCCTTGCTCTCAGCCCTTACTGCATCCTTGCTGTCTCCCACTTTGTCTACTTGGAAGCCAACTCAGACTGCATCCTTTGTGGCACCTCGACGTGGCAACGGACCCTTTTTCATTGGCAACACTGGTGAAGGCCAGTAATTATGCAGATGACAGAAACAGAATTACAGTAGACGATGTGGTTGATGAGTGCAAGACTTCTACACTGGTGGACATGAAACTACGACAGGCTTCCTTGCAAGAAACGGTCGTCCTTCTCAGTATTCATTCAGTTTGGCAACAAAGAGCAAGGCAAGAAGTGATTAATTTGTTTGGCAAGCAGCATCCGAACTTAGAAGGCATCACAAGACTGAGAACGGTAGGCCAATCAAATGCAATGCCGAAAGATTATCTCACTCAATTAAGCTGTTTGTGGCAGCGCATTGAAATGTTACGGATGATTAGCATGTTTGCATATATAAGGTAACAAAATTTGCCATTGTTGAAGGGTACACCTATAATGCTTGACCAACAACATCTTAATGCGAAGACAACAAATGACTTCTCCGGTGATAGGCACAGATTCACTTTTCCTAGTATATAATGCATTTTTCTTAAACTATTTCTTTCCGCATATGAACATGATTATCAGCGAGTCGCTGAGACTATACACTCCTGTTGAGACTTTACGGAGAAACGTTAAATCCGTAGCCAAACTGGGGAGGTTCCGCCTTCCAGCATATATGGGACTCCTTATCTGACCTCTGGCACTTCATCATGAGATTCGAATATGGGGAGAAGTTCAAATCCGAGAGGTTTTTGCAAGGAGCTGCTAAAGCTACCAATAATAACACGGCATTATACATACCATTTGGTTTAGGCTCTCGAAGTTTTGGCTCGAACTTCGCAACTAATGAAGCCAAGATTGCTCTCTCAATGATTTTGCACCGTTTCACTCTCACCCTGTGCCCGACCTATTTTCTCTCGCCCGTGGTACTGCTCATCGTTCGCCCTCAAAATGGGATTCCAATAATGCTCCATGCTCTCTAGGTCTAAACAACATGTTGCACAAGGTGAAGCCGATAGAGAATGCAAGTGATTACACTGGGTGGTGAAGGAATTTGTCAAGAATAGGATAACCGATTCTTTTTGAGTTTTTGTTATTGCAAGCTCTACTAGCATTCCTTTATCGTCCTTGTGTTCGCAACATTCACTGGTACATGGGGACAATAATATACTTGTAATTTTAGTTTCATTTGTCACTCTCAAGTGAATAACAGATGGTCCATTATAGGTTCATTCAAGACCATTAGTCAACTTGATACTCTTTAAAGCAAGATTAGTCATAAAGACGCTCAACTACTCACACGATGAAGGCCAAAAAGTACAGGACACATGACAAGCCATAACAAACTTTTCCTCTTAAAGACTTGTATTGTAAATGGTTTTTAAATCTAGTTTGACCATCCCAAACACCCGACCTTCACGAAAGTTCTGAAAATAGCATATAATTGGTAAATATTCAGAGAAAGAATCTCAATAACTCCATCCAAGATGACCATTCAGGTTCAAATGCTGCATAAGAACAGTAGTGAAACAGTCATCATGCTAAAGTTGAATCAATTGTTTTGCATCCATAATGTCATTGTAAGGTGGTACATAAGAAGGTACAACTGCTATTGCAGTAGGTGCAAGCCTAAACAACAGTAATTTGCTCTTGGAAGTTCTGTGTTTTTCTTCTTCTTTTTTCCTGTTCTTCTTGATGTGGCCCGCAGAAGGTCGTTTTGGTCGGTATAACGGGTGATTCCTGATAAATCGCATATTTAGCCTGTACTTTGTAACTTCTACAGTTTTATATTTCATCTCAAATATCTCCTACCTTTGCCATCAAAAAGGAAGAAAGAAAGATTGAACTCCAACATGGGTACCATGCAAACCTCAACTGATTTATGTTTATATTTATTGAATTGTTTGGGTACAGGGAACAATCTACTGTTTTGGCATGGTCCTCGTAAGTGTCCTCGTAAGAGTCCATTAGGCGTCTGCGTAGCGTTTCTTCTAAAGTTAGCCTCCATCATAAAAATTTGCGGGACATAGAGCTCACTTACTTGTTTCAGAAGCAGAGTTTGTTAAAGAGAGATAATGAACAATAAAGATAAATCTTATCCCAAAAGCGAACCGAAGGGGTTTATGAAGAAGCTGTTAGGAGATGGTCTTGTGACATCCAAGGGCGAAAAATAGGCAAAGTTGCAAAAGCTGGCTAATCATGCATTCCATGCTGAGAGCTTGAAAGTAAGTTTTGCTATGGTCCTGGTTCTTCTTTAGTCTAGCTTTGTTATCGTTGACAATCATAATTTTTTGAGCTGTCATAGAGCAGAAGTGTCTATTAGTAGTTCAAAACTCGCAACTTTAAGAAGTAGCAAATATGAGATCGAGGTGATTTTGTATTTGGAGTTAAATGCTTTTACATGATATTCGAGTTCTGGTTTGACAAAGTTGTGCGTCTAATTGTCTCAACTTGCATTTGGTCCTCTTTTGTGGTTGTGTCCTGGTGTGTTGGTTCTTATGTTTGTGCAGTAATTAGCATCTTTTTTTGTCTCCCCCAAATTAGCATCATTGTTCCACCCATACCGTTAATTTTTTAGACCAGTTAGCACAAATTTATCCAAATGGCTTATTTGGAGTTTGTCGTGCTATGACAAAGTGATGGTGTATATGTAGAATATGACTCCGGCAATGATTTCAAGTGTTGAGATGATGCTAGAGAGGTGGAAGTAGCAGGAAGGAAAGGAAATTGAGGTTTTCGAAGAGTTCAGGTTATTAACATCAGAAGTCATTTCCAGGACAGCATTCGAGAGCAGTTACTTAGAAGGGCATGACATATTCGATATGCTGACGAAGTTATCAATGATAATATTCAGGAATGCTTTCAAAGTTAGGATTCCTGGTCTGAGGTAAGCTCACCCCTACATATGACTGATTTTGAGCTAATTTTAAGTTGATTTCACTCTGAAGAAGGAAAAGGCAGGCAATTGGGAGATCCTTATGGTATGAATGGAAGTGAAAATGTCGAAAAATCAAATTCAGTGGTGACAAATCTGTAATCTCAAGCTCCACTTAAATGGTAAAAAGTTTAAAAGTTTCTGACAGGACAAATCCTTATTGTATGAGTAAATAGTCAACATACTTGAGGTCAACTGCGAATATCAGATGCTCTACTCAGACACACAAGTCTTTCTGACCCTCATTTGTTTGAATGATGTATCATTCTGTAGTTGGTTATTAAGAAGTGCTGATGACATTGAATCAGAGAAACTTGAACGAGGAATACGTAAATCCATCATAAGAATTATTAATAAGAGGGAGACAGCGATGAATGGAAAAGTAGACAGCTTCGGTAATGATTTTCTTGGATTACTTGTGAAGGCTAATCATGATGCCGATGAGGGCAATCGGATTACAGTAGATGATGTGGTTGATGAGTGCAAGACCTTTTACACCGCTGGGCATGAAACCACCACAAGCTTGCTTATCTGGAATGTCCTTCTACTTGGAATCCATACAGATTGGCAAGAAAAGGCAAGTCAGGAGGTGCTCAATTTATGTGGCAATGAACACCCAAATTCAGATGGCATTTCAAGGCTGAAAACAGTATGCAACACTTTTTGCATTGCAATACAGAATATGTGTCCATTGAGTAATCTAAACCTAATATGCCCTTTACATATTTTTGTGGTGTAGATGAACCTGATCATTAATGAATCGCTAAGGCTATACCCTCCAGTCGTCCTTCTCCCAAGAAAAGTTAAACACGAGGCCAAGTTGGGAAAATTCAGCATTCCAGCCAATACAACCCTGGTTATTCCTACACTATCAATTCACCATGACACTCAAATTTGGGCAGAAAATGCATAAATATTTAAACCAGAGAGATCCTCTGAGGGGGTTGCTAAAGCTACCAACAACAACCCGGCAGTATTTCTTCCCTTCGGTTTGGGGCCTCGAAGTTGCGTGGGCTTGAACTTCGCGATGAATGAAGCTAAGATTGCTCTCATAATGATGCTGCAGCATTACGCTTTCACCTTGTCCCCGGCCTATATTCACTCACCAATTGTAATGTTGACGTCTTGCCCACAACATGGGGTTCAGGTAATGCTGCAAGCTCTCTAGGGTGTGTACAAGTTGTTAGAAGAAATAAGGCACTAAATTCATGTGACATCCAGAATGTAATCAGTTACAGTTGAAAATGCAGCTAAAAATCTGCGAATGATCAGGATATCCTATTTTATTTGTTCGCCTATGTAAAAAAATGCAGTGGCCTGACCCTTGTGCTCTAGGCTAGCTGTTAATACAATTTATAGTGTCATTTTTATAAATTGCAGATGTACACCAGGACGGCAAGAACCCTCTTGCTGATAAGTGGTAATCGGAAGGTTGGAGAAGCAAAAATTAGAGTAATGCTTTTTTCCTTTTGAACGATTATTTGCATCAATAATGCATGATTAATCACAAGGTTTCATTCTCTTCCATATTCAATGACATCAGAAGGTTAGAGAAGCAAAAATTAGAGTAATGCTTCTCCAGTGTCCTTTTCTGCTATTTTTTACTCTTGGATAAGGGATGAAAACAAGGACGGCTACGTGGTTTAAACTCCGTCCCAACCTCCCTTTATCATCCTAAGGGCGGATCAGACGGTTGAAGGGGGAGTCACTCTCATCAACCCTGCTATTGGCTTTCTTCTACTAACACTTGTTCTTGACTTTTCAATTGTCTTCACATTCAAGTTTGACTTCGACTTCATAATATGGTAATCACAGATATATTGCAACAAGCCACCCTTACTGTTACTGTTAGGACTTGATTGGATGGATACAATAATACCATTGCAATCAGTTTGCCGTCTTAACCTTTTGCTCTTAAAAAAGTGAAAATCCAGGTAATGTATTCCCATCGTAATGGTTTGCTGATGAAAGTGCAAAGGTCATTTTATGTCTCAAGTAGTTATTTAAGTGATCTTTATTTAGATATTGTACTATCCGGTCAACCTTTTTCTGGCAATGTGACAATAATATAAGTTGGCATTCTTTTCTAGTTATGGCCAATCATTCAACAACTGCTCTTCTTAATTGTTCAATATTATTTGAGCACTACACTACACACCTGAATTGGTCATTCAAATTAAATATTCAATAATATGTACAAAGTGTCGGCCAAAGATAGAAAAGCATATGAATCTCAAATTTCAGTTTGTTCTAACTTAATTTTGACCAATTATGGACATCCTTCCATTTTTCTCTCTAGGTGCTTGTTTCCTCTTTTATGCTTTGATCAAGTTTTTTCACAAAGTGTGGTGGATTCCAATGCACATTCAATTCTGAATGGGATCACAAGGCATCAGAGGCCCTTCTTACAGATTCATCTATGGCAACACCAAAGAAATATCCAGTATGAGGGAAAAGTCCATGGGAGGACCCATGGAGTTGTCGCACCATATTTTCCCAAGACTTCAGCCTCACCTTCATTCATGGTTCAAACTATATGGTAATCCTTTAGTTCGTTCATCTCCATACTGAAAATGCTTTTGTAGCGCTTTATAATTGCATCTCTACATAGTCACTGCAGGGGATTCAGATCCATTGCTACATGCAGTCCAATGGCTTCTCATCATGATTAACAGCTCTTGAGTACTTTGGAGGGTTTAAATCCCTTGCTTTTTCTGGGTGTCAACTACATTTACAGTGCTTCTTAAGCTTATTTATGTTCTTTTTGGGTGCTTGTTTTCTTGTGGATTATTATAGGGATGAGTTTTCTTCAATGGCATGGTGCTACTGCTGAATTAGTTGTGACAGACCCAGAGTTTGTCAAAGAAATTCTGAATAATAGAGAGGGACACTATCCAAAGCCAGAGGCGGACGTATTTACGAAGAAGATAACTGGAGATGGTCTTGTAGCATCTAACGGTGAAAAATGGACATCATGCATTCCATGCAGAAAGCTTAAAAGTAAGCTCATACATATGTATCATCGTCCTCACGAATTTTTGATTACTTTGTGTTATATATTAGTCTATAACTTCTTTCAAATGACAACAGGGTGAGGGAAATGATGTACTGATTTAGTAAATGTGATCATTCACAATCTTTATCAACACTGTATCGTTTAGAATATTTATTGTACAGAAGTATATGTAACCAAGCCCTTGTACAATGTTGAGTTACATGTTATGTTTTGTAGAGTATGATCCCGGCTATGGTTGAAAGCGCTGAGGTGATGCTAGAAAGATGGAAGAAGTACGAAGGCAAAGAGATCGAGGTGCATGAAGAGTTCAGGATGTTGACGTCAGAAGTGATTTCTCGGACATCATTTGGTAGCAGCTACTTAGAAGGGGAGGACATTTTTCAGATGCTAAGGAAACTGTCTCTTATAGCCGGCAAGAATGACTATAATATTAGGCTTCCTGGCATCAGGTATAGTCTACTGCCACTAGTCAAGTACTTTAGTGTGAATGCTTCATCCAAACCTATCTTAAACACAAGTTTTTATTTTGTTTTCATGTGTTAAGCCAACCGTTCTGTCACCTTTTTGTAGTCGAATTTTCAAAAGCAGTGATGATAAGGAATCAGACAAGCTCGAAAAACATATTCGAGACTCATTTTTGGAGATTATAAGGAAACGAGAGAAATCAATGAACGAAGAAGGAAGAAGGAAGCAATGGGATGGATTTTCTTGGTTTACTGCTTAAGGCTAGGGTTGACACCCAGGAGATTTCTGTAGAAGGGATTATTGATGAATGCAAGACATTCTACGCTGCTGGACATGGAACAACTACCCTTCTGCTTTCATGGGCTATTCTTCTTCTAGCAATCAACACTGATTGGCAAGAGAAAGCACGGCAGGAGGTGCTCAAGGTTCTTGGCTGTGGACGTCCTAATTCTGAAAGCATTTCAAGGCTTAAACTGGTATGTAAACTTCAAATCCAAACTTGACATATTGACATCTCTCTCAGAATTCAAGTGTCTTTTGGCATTGGAAGACTTTGTGCTCCTTGGAGCAAAAACATCCTCCAACTCTCCCAATGCAATGACAAAATATCTGCTCATTTGTTGGCACTTTTATAGCACTTCTGTCGAAAGTTGTTGCCACTGATTACTCCTCCTTTCTTAAAGCTACTAGACTGGATATGCCACTAAAGGGGGTTGGAGGAAATTGATAGACACTTGAAGCATTTTTGCTTTGCCTACATTTAGGCGCGTTTGTTAAAACCGTCTCTAAAGATGGCAAACCCTTTTGTATCTCTAGGGACAGTTCTATGTTCATATGGTACATGCTAAAGTTCAGCTCATTAGCCTTGTATAACATTTTTCTTCTAGTTAACTCTATCAAACGGAGAACAACAGGGAGCATTCTTTTTTAATTGCTCGCACTGTATCATGCCTTGTAGCAATGTTTTTAGATTTTTATGACAAAAGGAAAGTTCGAGGTTTAAAGTGGGGTGCGGAGGTCAATTCACTATCCAAACTTGATGACGATCATTGAGATTAATCTTCTTGTGAATTGTCTAACTTCGTTTTATCTTTTACTGTAGATGGGCATGATCATTAGTGAGACCCTAAGACTGTATCCTCCGGAAGTTGCCCTCACAAGAAAAGTTCATAGAGAAGTCAGATTACAGAATCTCATTCTTCCTGCTAATATGAACTTGAACATTCCAGCTCTTGCGCTCCACCATGACCCTAAAATATGGGGAGAAGATGCACATCTTTTCAAGCCAGAACGATTCTCGGAAGGGGTTGTTAAAGCTACGAATAACAGGCCATCAGCTTACATTCCATTCGGGTTGGGTCCTCGAGTGTGTGTAGGCTTCAGTTTTGCAATCGACGAAGTGAAGATCGTGCTGGCCTTGATTTTGCAGCGTTACACCTTCACCCTCTCCCCAAACTATATCCACTCCCCGATCCAAGTTATAGCAATTCGTCCCAAGCATGGAGTTCAAGTTGTGTTGCATGCTCTTTAGTACTAAAGAGAGTTGGACAGTGCTGCCTTGCAACATCTCTTCGTGGTGAAAACAAGATTTGTATATGTTTGGCTTGAATGTTTACGTGCTTGCAAGCGCGGTGATACAAGGCAACGATTTTGAAAAACAAGGAAATAAAGGAGGACATGAATTACTAGCAGTCAACATGTTGGCAAAACTTAAGATACATTTTTTTCCTGTCAATACTGGTTTTAGATGATAGATTAGTAATTCTGAAATTCACGCTAAAATTTTCTTTATTACTTAAATAGCTATTGTCAATGAGATTGTCAATATAAGCAGCGCGTTAATTTATTATGTGACAAATGCATAGACTTAAGTGTTATTTCTTTGTTTTTTGGAATTTTGGTTCTATTTCATCATGCTAAAGTATATGATTTATAATATAACAAAATTGCATACTATCTCGTGTATTTGCACGGGTACGTTGGCCAGTAAGAAGTAATCGATAAGTATTAATCGCATTATAGAACAGAACCTTGGATTAATCTATGTTATATGCATGCCGCACTTAAAAGAGCTTTCTCGTAGTAGCCGGCAGCATAAAGGTTACCTCGCCTACAAAAGCTTTCTCGTAGACCTCTAGTTTGACCAGTGGATCTTGCATTACAAACAGTTGCCACCCTTTCTTTCACAAAGGAAGGAAGAAGGATTGAACCAAAGATGGGTACTGTGCAAACATCATTGATTTTCCTTCCAGGCGCCTTGTTTCTGTGCCTCCTCCTCTATATTCTCATCAAGTTCCTTTACAAAGTATGGTGGACTCCCATTCGGGTACAGCAAGCACTGAGATCACAAGGAATCAAAGGTCGTTCTTACAGATTCCTCTATGGCAGTACCAAAGAAATCTTGAACATGAGGAAGGAATCCTTTAGCAAACCCATGAATCTCACACATCATATATTTCCAAGAATTCACCCCCATATTCATACTTGGATCAACGCATATGGTAAGATCGAGTTCTCAGTTGTTATTATTACCATGTTTGGCTTTAATTCTTATACCCAATTTAACCGGGTTTTTTCTTTACTTTTTTGTTATGTTCGGAGTAGGGAAGAATTTCATGTACTGGTATGGTCCAAGGGCTCATCTTGTTGTTACAGAGACAGAGCTAGTCAAAGAGATAATGAACAATAGAGACAAATCTTATCCAAAAGCGGATACAGAGGGGTTTAGAAAGAAGCTGTTAGGAGATGGTCTTGTGACCACGGAGGGCGAAAAATGGGCAAAGCTTCGGAAGTTGGCTAATCATGCATTCCATGCTGAAAGCTTGAAAGTAAGTCATGCTATCATTCTGGTTCTTTTTTGTTCATTATAATCATCATAATGGTTGTAATTTTAGCTTTTTGAGCTTAGTTGGAGAGTGCAAACGTTGATAAATTGTGAAAAACTCCTGACTTCTGTGAAAAACAATCATGAAATCTAGGTATTTTTGTGGTTCATTTTGGTGCTTTAAAATAGGAACACAGCTTTGGTTTGACTGTGGATGTCAGCCAGTTGAGTTTGTAATGTCTCTCGTTGTCGTACCCAGAGGCCTGGGATTAATTTCAGCTTACACCAGGAATTCGCGTGTTTAAAGAGAGGCAAATGTGTTGCTCAGGTCAAGTGGCCTTTAAATGGATGAAACTAAAGCTTTGGACTGTCGGTTTGACTTGGTAATGGTCCCTCTAGTTTGCATTTGGTCTGTCCTTACGTTTGTACCCTCGCTGTTAAGCTTTTGAAGCAATTGATAACTTAACAAAAAGATGATAATGAATCTTGGAGATTTTATCAGGGGTTGTAGTATTAATACAAAGTGATCGTGTGTATGTACGTAGAATATGACTCCGGCAATGATTTCAAGTGCTGAGATGATGCTAGAGAGGTGGAAACAGCAAGAAGGAAAGGAAATTGAGGTTTTTGAAGAGTTCAGGTTATTAACATCAGAAGTTATCTCGAGGACAGCTTTCGGGAGCAGTTACTTAGAAGGGCAGGATATTTTTGACATGTTCAGGAAGTTATCCATAATAATTTCCAGAAATGCTTTCAAAGTTAGGATTCCCTTTCTGAGGTAAATTTCTCCAAAATGCATTTGTTCTATCCTAATTTGCAATCTGAGGAAACTAGGCACAGGGGGAATGTATGGCACATTTTCCCGTATTTCTTCTTGTTGGGTAGCTTGTCAACTTTATCTCTGCTGAAAAACATAGGCACTGAAATATGATTCAGTGCTCACAAGTTCTGTCACTTCAAGCTTGATAAGTATGGTGCTGCACTGTAAGAGAAAGTGTGAGGTCTACTGTGGGTTTACCACGGATCCTGCAGCTGACCTCCACTTCGTACTATGCCATCCTAAATGCAATTTAGTTTTATGCTCGTATAAAATGCTAATGTTTTTCGACATTCTTGACATGCCAATTCCTTACAATTTATGGATGGAGCTTGATTTCTCTTGAACTAACTCTGAATTTCAATGGATCAACTTTGTGTGGTGTCCTCTTGGAAAAGACTAGTTGTTTTGTCTTTCTTATTCTCATGTAAACGAATAATTTGCTACTGCTGCAGTTGGTTACTAAAAAGTGGTGATGATATCGAATCAGAGAAACTTGAACAAGGGATACGAGATTCCATCATAAGGATTATAGCGAAAAAGGAGAAATCGATGAATGGAGAAGTAGGCAACTTTGGGGTTGATTTTCTCGGATTACTTGTAAAAGCTAATCATGATGCTGATGAGGGCAATCATGTTACAGTACAAGATGTGGTTGACGAGTGCAAGACCTTTTATATTGCGGGACATGAAACCACGACAAGCTTGCTTGCCTGGACTGTTCTTCTCCTTGCAATCTATACAGATTGGCAAGAAAAGGCAAGGCAAGAGGTGCTCGATCTATTTGGAAAGGAACCTCCAAATTCAGATGGCATTTCAAGACTGAAAACGGTAGAGATTATCCTGTGCATACAAAACTATTTTATACATTCTTAAAGTCTAATATCTCCTTAAATTCTTTTTGTGGTGTAGATGAACATGATCATTAACGAAACATTAAGGCTATACCCTCCTGTGGTCTCCCTGTTAAGAAAAGTGAAATGCGAAACCAAATTGGGCAATTTCAATCTTCCAGCCAATATAAACCTGGTTATGCCGACTCTGTCGATTCATCATGATATTCAGATATGGGGAGAAGATGCGCAGCTATTCAAACCAGAGAAATTTTCGGAAGGAGTTGCTAAGGCTACTAACAATAACCCGGCAGTATTTCTTCCATTCGGCTTGGGGCCTCGAAGTTGTGTGGGCTTGAACTTTGCAACTAATGAAGCCAAGATTGGTCTTACAATGATGTTGCAGCGTTATGCTTTCACCTTGTCCCCGGCGTATATTCACTCGCCAATTGTAATTCTGACCGTTCGCCCACAACATGGAATTCAGGTAATTCTCCATCCTCTCTAGGATCACACAAGCTGTAAGAATGAAGAAGGCATTAGATGTTTGTAGTCACTTGCACATGGAAAAGAAGCAGAAGATCAGTAGTGGATGACTGGATGGTCAGGAAATCGTCACAAGTTGCATGTGAAATTAGTTATGTTCATTTTTATGTAGCGATGCAGTTGCAGGAGCTCATGCGCTGGGCTAGCCCTGTATATACTCATAATCTGTGGACATACAATGGATCCACAAGAGCTTCCCTGTTGATAAGTTGTAATCAGAGATATAATTTGATTCTCACACTTAATCTATTGTAGATCGAGAATAAAAAAAAAGTTCCCTCAGCCAATCCTTCGATTTGTTGATTAAACAGTTTAGATCAACAGTGTCGAGTATGCCAACGTACAGTATAAGGTCTGCATTTGGTCCACATACTTCGCACTATTGTTAAAATTTAGCCCTTTTCTTGTGAGAAAATAAAATGAACCAAAGAGCAAAATACAGAGGATCATCGCAAAGAGCTAATGATGTGAGCTAAGGCTATCTTCCAGAAAGGGTAAAAGAGGCAACGAAAACCTGGTGTCAAGTGGGATGAAGAAGCTCCTATGTAGTTCATGTTGCAATCAAGAAGCAGCTTGGTCTCCTTTTCCTGGTGACAAAAGTGAAGAAGAAGCATTGCTTGAATAAAGTAGAGGCAATCCTATATGTACCTCCCAAGAGTAAGAGTCACGACTTCATCTGATCAATGACACTCCAAAGGAAGACTGACTTATGAAGACTACCCAAGAAGGGGTAAAGAAACATGTGTGTTACTACGTGCATAGGAAAAGGAACCTTGACAACCCCATCAAAGTTGCCAGCATAGAAAAGGGTTACAACGAAGGATCATCTTCCCCTGAACTTGCATGAGCGGGTAGATAGAACGGAAGCGAGTATGCCGACTTTAAGATGCCCCTGTGGTCGTAAGTCTTTATGTTATAATGTTCACCCTTGAAATCATTGGTTGTGTTGGTAAAGCTTACTAGATTGCAACGAGACAGAGAGGAAAGCTCTTGCAAAGCTTATGGTCCAAAGCATGAAATACAGCAAGCAAAAACAGTAAACAACCAAAAATCCAACAACAAATTAGTTTATTTTTTTTTTGGCTTAATGTCTTGTTAAGCTTCCAAAATGTATTAGGATTCCCCATTCGCAGAAAAAACGTCGAATTGTTTTATGTTTGAGCTGGTTTTGTCCACGAGATAGCCTTAAGTTTGGCAATCTTATCCGACTTCTATATAAGTTTCAAGCGCCTCCTTCCAAGATCAATGCAGCTTCCAGACTGCAGCAGAATAGTTGCATTCAAAGACCAGGTGGCTAGTTGATTATGTTTGAGGTTCATAGAGATGTCAAAGGGCCGGGCCCAGCCCAAGCCCATCGGGCCGGGCCGGGGCCGGGCCAGTGGGGCTGCCAACCGGGCCGGGCCTGCCGAAGGGAAACCTAGGCCCAGTCCAGGCCCTGGCCCTAGGCCCAATATCTAGGGCCGGGCCCAGGCCCGGGCCAAAAATTCTTTTTTTTTTTTTGAAAATTCTCCGGTTATTCAAAATAAAAACTTTAATTGCGATATTTTCTTGTTATTATGTACACAAATTCTAATTTAATAATGTGTATAAGCAAGTAAAGTAACAACAAATATTCTAATTTAAACCATTTCGTTAATTACACCTAGAAGAAACATTTTGCTCCAATTACGGCAGTAGAAGAAAATTTTGTTTATTGTTAGTGACATGTAGGTCCATAAATAATTTGTTGTTACTTAATTGGCATAAGTGTAGACGGATATAACAATAATCATACAGTTGAAGCCAATCTTTCCTTGTTGGATACAAATTGCATTCAACAAAGGAAATTTATTTTCTATTTGCGAGAGACCAATATGCAAACAAATTAGCGAAGGCTTGTGTTTTGATTCTTGTCGAACTTTGGATGCTTGACAAACCTCCAACCAGCTTACTGGAAGACCTGGATAAAGATGCGCATGGTGAACGGAGGCTAAGGCACGTTTCTAGTTTTAATTAGTTTTTTTTTTCAGTACTAATTTGTACCTAAACCAAGGGAAAATTTGTTCCAGTCGGCAGGGTTAACAGGAAATAGGAACAACTGAAACCAAGTTTGATAGAGAATACACGCTATATAAGGCTAAACTTGCTGGGATCTTTGAACTGCTTTTATTGGCAAATTAGACCATCAAGTCAAGTCATGTCGGGTATGCTTGGTTCATGGTTTAAATCATTGCGTCACGGCAATTGGGAGTGGAAATGGGAGGGAAAAGGGGAGGGCAAGTTTTTTTTTTTTTTGAAAAAGGTGGGGCAGGCCAAAATAGGGCCGAAATAGGGCTGATTTTGGGCCAAAATCGGGCCAGATCCGGGCCGAAAACGGGCCGGGCCTGTTTCGGGCCAAAACCGGGCCGGGCCTGGCCCGGGCCATTTTTTTGGAAATCCAGGCCTGGTCCAAGCCCAGGCCCAAGGCCCTATGCCTGCGGGCCTGCACTGTTCACCTGCGGGCCGGGCCGGGCCGGGCTTTTTTCGGGCCGGATCGGGCTGGGCCGCGGGCCGCCCGGCCCGTTTGACACCTCTAGCCGTTCACATGGCACACAACTATCCTTAGATGAAACCCCCTCCCTTTCTTAGAAGCTGCTTAGCGGCATCTTAAAGTCGCTAATTGGTCCCTATGTCGAACCTTTAACAAAGTAATCCATGGAAATTTCATCGTCCAAGTAATTTGTAATTTGGTAGAATGGTAGTTAGCTGAAGTTGACAAATTGGCTCAGACTGATGCAAGCTGATAGGGGCAGTAGCTGGCTTTTAGCTTCTGTCATCTTATATCATCTCCAAGGTTCGTAACCATTTCATCACATCTGCAAGAATCTGGAGGCGAAAAAAGTTTTCTTGTACAACAGCAATTAAAATGACGTGGTGCCACAGATTGAGCCACACTATCACCGTCGTATGCAAGTGTTTCTGCACGAGTACATGCACATAACGTGCAATACGTACGTAGAAATTGCAAAGTTCCTACCTCCATCACCAAAACACTGGATTAGGCAAAACGCAAGTGCACTTAGGTAGATGAAGTCACTGAATATGTAGGCACAGCACATCTCCTGCTTTTTCTTTTACCTTTCCTTGTCAACAGCGCTCCAACTTCTAATAATTGTATTTAAAAAGACCACTTGACAACAAAACCATATGTATGATGTTTCATTTTTTTTCTTGAAATTATGGAGAGGCGGTTGACAGTATGATTCATTTTGGATGGTACAGTCATTGTGCCGGATTAATTTCTTTAAAATACTAGTCGTGTGCAGAGCAAAAACAGGGACAGCGCGATAATTTTGATTGAGTATTTCCCATTTAAGAAGCATTTGCCTGACTTCGCTCTTAGCAGTCACCCTCCAAAGGGGTTTTAAAAGTTCAACTAAAACAAATCCCTCGTCATTTTTTCCTTCTGAAAGGGTCATGCATAGACCATTGCTCCAGATGTGACATTAAACAAACAAAAACAGTAGTTTTCTTGACAGCGATAACCGTTTGCTTCTGTTAGAATTTATAATCTTACATTAGTGACGATCTGCCTAATGGAGCTATATATAGAGCTTCATAGAAACTTGGCATCTCAGAGAAAAAAAAAGCTAAGTATTGTCACTATGGAAACCTTGATTGTCCTCCTTTTGTGCTCTTCTGGTCTTTGTCTTGCTCTAGCTCTTACTAAATTCTTGCACAAATTCTGGTGGACTCCAATGCGCGTTAAATATGTAATGCTATCACAGGGTATCCGAGGCCCTTCCTACACATTCTTCCATGGCAGCACCAAAGAAATTTCCAACATGATACAGAACTCGATGCATGAACCCATGGATTTATCACATGACATATTTCCAAGAATTCTGCCTCACATATATTCATGGATCAAACTATATGGTAGAATTATAACTTTGTTCATCGCTTAATTTTGTGTTACCGGTAACTGATATTTTTTTTCAGGGACAAGTTTCCTTTATTGGCACGGTCCTACAGCTGAAATAGTTGTGACTGAACCAGAGCTTATCAAAGAAGTACTGAACAACAGAGACAAATTTTACTCAAAGCCAGAGACAAAAACATATATGAAAAAGATTTTAGGTAACGGTCTTGTGATGTCTGAAGGTGAAAAATGGGCAACTCTTCGGAAGTTGTCCAATCACGCCTTCCATGCTGAAAGCCTAAGAGTATGTTACTGCTCTTCCTTTTTGACTTTGTCATCAGTATTTTACAAGTTGAACTAGCTGATATCTACAATCAGTACAACATACTGTTAACAGTGCTGGTTTATATGGGGTTTCAGTTATTAATACCAAGGGATGATGTATGTGCTGCAGGGTATGATCCCGGCAATGGTTGAAAGCGTTGAGGTGATGCTAGGAAGGTGGGAAAATAGTAAAGGCAAAGAGATTGAGGTGTGTGATGAAATCCGGATTTTGACATCAGAAGTGATTGCCAGAACAGCTTTTGGTAGCAGTTATCTAGAGGGGAAGCAGATTTTTCAGATGTTGAATGAGATGAGCATAATTGCTGGCAGAAATTACTTCAAACTTAGGCTTCCTGGCTTGAGGTAACTTTTCGTGCCTACATTCCCTGAAAGGATTTTGAGGGAGAAATTAGATGATTGTTTCTTATAGTACGCGCTGAGTTCAAAGCTTCAGTGCAGGTAGTGAAAACAAAAGCTCCTAAAAGAAGCTTTAAATTATTTAGCAGTTACACAACCACGTAAATTGTAGAAAAGCACAAGATCATGATTATTAAGTTGCTTAGTTCTCTAAGTTATTCCGAGTACAAAAGCTTGTTTTGCTAAGCCTTTATGAGAACTGTTCTTGACCATCATCATTTTGAAAACAATTTTGATCAGTTTTTCCTTTTGGTTAAAGAATGAAAATAGACCCAAAAAAAATACATACCAGACGCGCTCACTGAACATTTTTTTTGAGACAAAATTGAAAACCAAAAGCACTGAACAGGCAATATGTCACTTCAATCGTATGGCTATCTGCTACTTATTTTGTTAATATATCATTGAGCGTGTTCTGCAGTCGAATTTTCAAAAACGGTGATGATGTAGAATCGGATAAGCTTGCAAAAGGAATTCGGGACCTCATATTAGACATAATACAGAAAAGAGAGGAGAAGATGACAGGAAAAGTAGACAGCTATGGGAGTGATTTCCTTGGACTACTTCTAAAGGCTCATCATGATGTTCCTGAGAACTATAAGATTACACTCGAAGACATAGTCGATGAATGCAAGACATTCTATGGAGCTGGACAAGGGACAACTGCAGTCTTGCTCTCATGGATTGTGTTTCTTCTAGCATTGAATACTGATTGGCAAGACAAAGTGCGGCAGGAGGTGCTCAAGGTACTTGGCAAGGAGCGTCCAAATTCGGAGGGCATTGCAAGACTTAAAACGGTATGCAGTCAAACTGTAATTTCAGATTGGAATACTCTCTCTTTCTCGGAACTATAGCATCTTGACTTTCTGACTAATATTTTAAACTGAAATTGCTCAAAATTAGAAGTAATTGAACGGTTGTTCACATCCCCTTTTGGTCTAATCTGTTTTAGTACTTCTGGGAAGACGCCGTTAACATCCTTGTTATTGGCTACTCTTTTCTGAAACTTTGAAGGGCGTATCCAACCCTGCTATAAAGGCAGTTCCATCAACATAAGGTACTTTCCGAAATGCAAAAAAATGGATTGTACAGAAAGGTTATCCAAACCTAGCCAGGGTCTGGTTGAATTTTTGGATAGTCTTTTAAACCCTCTTTTTCACTTAAAGATTCATTTCCAAAAGTTTCTGGAAAAGGTGTCTGAACAAGTTTTGAACCTTCTTCTTCCTTTCAATAACAGTGAAAATGTTTTCCAGAACTAGATTGGTCAAGACGGTACTCAAACCCAGCAGGACATACTGAAATATAAAGGCTAGCTTTAGACCTTTCACTGATGATTCACTTGATGAAAATTTTAATCTGCCCGATGTCTAATTATCCTTCTTTTTCCTCCATTTGTGGTACAGATGAACATGGTTGTGAATGAGACCCTAAGACTATATCCACCTGCAAGTAACTTGACAAAAAAGGTTCAGAGAAAAGTCAAGTTAGGGAAGCTCGTCCTTCCGGCCAATATGAACGTGTACATTCCAATTATGGCACTGCATCATGACCCTAAAATATGGGGCAATGATGCACATCTTTTCAATCCAGAAAGATTCTCAGAAGGGGTTAATAAAGCTACTAACAACAGTCCAGCATCATACATCCCGTTTAGCATGGGGCCTCGAACATGTGTAGGGTTGAACTTTGCAATCAACGAAGCCAAGATCACCCTGGCAATGATTTTGCAGCGTTACAAATTCACCCTTTCCCCGAACCATATTCACTCTCCGACTCAAATGTTGTTGGTTCGTCCAGGGCGTGGAGTCCGCATAACGCTTCACTCCCTGCAGCATTATGTTGGTTAGCTTTGCACTGGCCATCAAGCTATTGCAACTCTCCTGCTGTCCCAAGCTTGGAACTGTCTCTGTACACAACATAATCTGAATTTTTCGAGTAGTGTAGAAGAGGTTCCAATAAAATATGTAGTAGGTGGACTAGAGGTGACCATGAGTGCCTTCCGTTTCTCTTCTTATGATATCAATTTGAAGCAGACCTGTATATGCGCATTATATAAAATCCAGCGGCCTAATTGTATACGTCTGATTCAATTTAAAGCAAGTCATGTACGTAAGTTTCAAAGAAGCCTATCCAGCTTTCAAATACAGATTGAAGAATTATGAAGTTATTATATCTGGATCACCTACTGAAGTGGTAATTGTCTTAAAAATCTGTGTTTGTAAGAGAGTGCAATATCAAAATGTTAAACAACTCATTTTAGTTCAAGAAACTCTAATGGTAAGGCATTCTAACGGATCATACTATGTAAAGTACAAATCATATCACACTACCAAAGAACATGCAAGAACCCACCCCTCCCCGCACCACCAAAGTGATGCTGTTTCAAGAAGTTGATCTTCATGCTGCACAATGTGGCGCTTTGATGGCACACTTAGCTACCGTTAAACTCAACAGTTTTCAATCCGACGATCCAGACTGAATGGGTACATGGTGAAAGGGTGTAACGCAAATTTTTGGCAGCTCAACACATTCTGCCTTTTTCTCTTCTCTTTTTTGACACTTGGAGATCTTTTACAATAACGAATTTTTATAGAATTCTTTCTTGTAGAAATATTATCATATATCTGTACACTTTTTCTGTTGGGTGCTCATTGTTTGTGCAAACGCTGTTCACCATTTGATTCGTTGTATCTTGGTGGGTATTTGCTTGTAACCCACTGCACATCATTACTAGTGGAGCAAATACGAACTTAAGAAAAACGTAACAACATGCCTTGAAGCCATATATTTTTTTCAGTCACGAACCAATTTCTCCAGGAAGTGGGAGCAGAGTGGAGGGGCTTTGCTGCAGAGGGAGAGAGAGAGAGAGTTGAGGCGGCTTTTTCTTCCTATGCTGTCATGTCCAAGTTACATATCATGAAAAAGACATTCTAATGACAAAACCATATTGTAAAGGTTGTTTAGTGTTTTATAATACATGCTGTGCAATAATTCAATCTTCGGCCTGCCCATTTGCTGTATTACTTTATGCCGGATTTCGTTCCTTTAAGATGGAGACATATTTCTATCCTTCATTCTGAACAACATCAATGGCTGCCAATACAATCCATCTGCCATTTCTTTTCCACCAGCATGAGGACATTCGTGTCAAAAAGAAATAATTTCCTTGTCTTTTCTCCTTATGGAAGGCCATGTGAACACTGCTCCAGATAGGACCCAAATAGCAGCTCCTTTCTTCGATTGTGATGGCCCTTTACGTCAGCTGGAATTTGTAATTAGAAAAAAATGAACTGGTCTTCTTATCGTCTAAACATAGACTTAAATTCTCATCCATACTTGGTAGTTCAGCACCAAAATTATGGTCACCATGGGTATATTGATGATCCTTCTATTGTGCTCTTTTGGTGTTTACTTGTTCCTAGCTCTGATCAAGTTCTTACACAAATTCTGGTGGACTCCACTGTGGACAAAACATGTACTGGTGTCGCAGGGCATCAAGGGCCCTTCATACAGTTTCTTCCATGGCAGCACCAAAGAAATTTCCAAAATGAGGAACACATCCATTTGCAGGCCCATGGATCTGTCGCACGACATATTCCCCAGAATTCTGCCTCACATTTATACATGGCTCAAAGTTTATGGTAAAGATTTTATCTTCAAACATGCACTTTGGATCTTTGAGAAACAATTCTAACGATAAGTTGCCTTGTGGCTAATTATGTAGGGATGAGTTTCTTTTACTGGAACGGTCCTACTGCTGAATTAGTTGTTACAGAACCGGAGCTTATCAAAGAAATACTGTACAACAGAGACAAATGGTATCCAAAACCGGAGGTTGAAACTTATTTCAGGAAGTTGGTAGGAGACGGTCTTGTGGCATCTGAAGGTGAAAAATGGGCGATGCTAAGGAAGTTGTCCAATCACGCCTTCCATGGAGAAAGCCTAAAAGTGAGTGCTCTTTAATCTTCTTCTGAGAAGTGCTATATTAATTTGTTAACTATCTTAGGTAACACGATCTTGAACCTACAAATACATAATCCTTTTGGTACAGTCGATTGTACTAATATGAAGGGACGGTGTATACGTATGTAGGGTATGATCCCGGCAATGGTTGAAAGTGTTGAGACGATGCTAGGAAGTTGGAAAAATTACCAAGGCAAAGAGTTTGATGTTTATGAAGAGTTCAGGATGTTAACATCAGAAGTGCTTTCGCGGACAGCTTTTGGTAGCAGTTTCTTAGAGGGTAAGCAGATTTTTCAGATGATGAGGGAGTTGGGTGTGATAGCTGGCAGAAATGACTTCAAGATTAGGCTTCCAGTTCCTGGCCTGAGGTAAGTTGTAAATATAAGTACAAAACCAAGAATAATACATTATACTATGTTAAATTCTACGAGAAAAAGGAAAAATAAACCACAAGTTTATTGTGGACTATTGCTTAATGTTTCAATCATCAACTTTTCTTCTACGTTCAAAGGAAAAAAAGAATCAGGAGAGATTTCATGTGTCACTGGAAGTTCCTGCAAAGTTCTATTTTGAAAAACAAATACAACTCCAGCATGCTAGAATGGGTATCTGCGTAATCATTTACTCCTTGAATGTGTTTTGCAGCCGAATTTTGAAAAATGGCGATGATGTTGAATCAGATAAGCTTGAAAAGGGCATTGGTGATCTTATGGTTGGCATCATACAGAAGAGAGAAAAACTTACGACAGGAGAAGGGAACAGCTATGGCAGTGATTTTCTTGGATTACTTCTCAATGCTCGTAAAGATGCCCCTGGGAATTATAAGCTATCGCTAAAAGACATAATCGATGAATGCAAGACATTTTATGGTGCTGGACAAGGAACAACTTCAATCTTGCTCTCATGGACAGTTCTCCTTCTAGCAATCCACACTGATTGGCAAGACAAAGCGCGGGAGGAGGTGCTCAGAATATTTGGCCAGCAAAATCCAACTTCAGAGGGAATTGCAAGACTTAGAACGGTATGCACTTTGACAATGAATACAAATTAAACCCCCTCTCTCTCTCTCTCTCTCTCGCTGTGTGTTCGAAATTGTCACATTGACTTTTAACCATCTTTTAGAGCGATATGCTAATGTAGTACGCGTACAGTTTGCTACATAAGCAGCACTCGACGAGTAGGATGAAGGGTATAATGAAGAACTAATTTGGCATATGTATTCAGATCTTAAGAGTTACCTTCAATTAGCACTTAGTTTGAGCTGCCCTTTCTCTAACTCTTTCTTGTTGTTATATGGTACAGATGAATATGATTTTTAGTGAGACCCTACGACTATATCCACCTGCGGATGTCCTTACAAGAAAGGTTCAAAGAAAAGTCAGATTAGGGAAGCTCATTCTCCCTGCCAATATGAACGTGAATATTCCACTTTTAGCACTTCATCATGACCCAAAAATATGGGGCAAGGATGCGCATCTTTTCAACCCAGAGCGGTTCTCGGAAGGGGTGCCTAAAGCTACTAGCAACAATCCAGCAGCATATATTCCATTTGGCTTGGGACCTCGAAATTGTGTAGGGATGAACTTCGCAACCAATGAAGCCAAGATCGCCCTCACAATGATTTTGCAGCACTATAAGTTCACCCTTTCGCCGAACTATATTCATTCGCCCATACATATGGTATTAGTTCGTCCCCAACACGGGGTCCGGGTAATCATCCACGCTCTCTAGGTGTATAAGCCTATCATGCTTTGTGACAATTCAATCACTTGCATCTGTTGTCATGTATTCTGTAAAGTTCTCGCAATCTACAAGACCATTTTTCTCTGGCTATCAATCTACTGTAACCTCCTCCTTTATGGAGGCCAATTTCGGCAGTAGATGCATTAGCCTATCATACTTTGTGACAATTCAATCACCTGTACGTGGAGATTTCAGGCACAGATAGCAAAATTTTGAGAGACTAGAAATAAATCCGAATGGAAACAATGTTCCCATTTCCTCTCCATTGCATAATATGAGTGCTGAAGGCCTAAAAACTACTAGTCTACTGCTGAGAAAAACATAAAAAGAAACCTACAGCTGATGATTGCCTTTGATGGCTCCAAATTTAAGCTTTTATGGTCTATTTAACTGCCTATTGTGAAAGTTCCAGGATTTGTTCGTGTGTTTTCATTTGAAGGGTGAGAAGCTCCAAGTTGTGCAGTTATTAGCCATTTGTAGAAAAAAAGAAGATCTGAGAAACTCTAAACTTTTGAATCCAGTTATTGGTTTGACTGGATGACATGCACTGAGAGTCTAGATTCACCCAACAGTAGTTGAGGAGGTCTCTTCTAAGGGCAGAAGAAGTAACAGACAAAAAAGCTCATGAATCTGAATAATGCAAGGCGATCTATGTGCTGCGTTTATCCTCATGTCAGCACAGATTTTGAGGTGTTGAATTTTCCAAATAGCCTTTGGTCTGTGAAAATTGACAAAAACCACAAGTCCACAAGCAACTTCATGAGATCCAGAACACAGCCTTGACTTTGGGGATACGAAAAGAGGCAACAAAAGTTTGGTAAAGGCAAACTAGGTAACATGGATTAATTAACAGCCCTTTTCTAAGCGGAAAGAGATGCGGCAACTAGCCAGAACAACAAGCTGCTGATAACTTTCATTGCCAGACACAGATAGGACATTTTCATCAACCTTTTGATTTCCCAAGTATTCACCAATTGTCAGTCAACATGGAAGAACCCGAATACTAATTTTTCAATTTTGTTTTCTGCCGATTACTTCTTAGCAGTTTGATCTGAGCTTCAAAAGAGAGGACCTGTATATTTTCTATCATAAGATCATGCAAGGTTCTCATTCAAGACATATTATAACACGAACAAATGTTTCTGGCCGAATATCCAAAGCACTTTTATAGATGGAGCTGTCAACGGATCCATCAAGCCAACGATTCCATATGATTGTCTCAAAGGTAGCAAACAAAAGGAAATTGTTGTCAGCATGGTATCATAAAATCGACATTGCGACAACCACATACTGAAAATTGTCAAAATCGTATTATGTCCTTGTATCTTTTGGATTACATATCTGCCAAAAGGAACCACTCCTAGCACTTGGCTTTTCTCAGCCATTCCAACCCAATGAGTCCAACAACGTCGATATATATCTCCACACACCCAACACCATGCTGCAAGGTCATCCTTTGACCAAATAAAAAAGGCTATGGTTTGTGCTAAGAGCCATGACAACCTTCCTTTTGAGTTGTATGTGTCTCTTCTTGCTTTTTACTGTTATCAAGTTTCTCCACGAGGTATGGTGGACACCAATTCTCGTGCAGAAGGTCGTGAGGTTGCAGGGAATCAAGGGCCCTTCTTACAAGTTCCTCCATAGAAACACGAAAGAGATCATCAGCATGAGAAACGAATCCACAAGCATTGCCATGATGAATTTCTCGCATGACATATATGTTAGTGTTTTCCAAAATATAGTGTCATGGTTCATTTTTCTAGTCAAAATGATGTAAGGAATGTGAAGAGGTAAAAAGGAAGGAATTCCACGTAGAAGGGAATTGAAAAGGTTAGTGGGTATATAATAAAGAACTTCACTTACTTTATTACTTATGTGGTATGCTAAGGTATGTGCACCGACAATCACACGCGCGAGCGTGGCAGTGGGCTGTGAGGCGCAATGTGGCGCTTTAATCGTCGCGAGACGTGATTAGACGCCTTTAAGTTTTCGTGACGAAAACTAAACCGTCGGTTCAGCGGACCGGGTCAAATCCGACCATTGGCAGTTGGGTGGTTACACTCTGGTTATACCCGAACAGTTGCAACTGTTGGGCAGCTGGGTGGTTCCAAGTTGGACAGACCCAACTGTTGGGAGCTGGTTAGTTACCAGTCTGGATCTGTACCGTTGATCTTAACTGTTTCTGATCCAACGGTCCAGATTGCTTCGGTGATGATGAAAAGGTGTGACACTTGATTAGCAATCACTAGTGCTTTATAAATAGAGCACAATGGCCGGGTCGGATCCGACCATTGGCAGTTGGGTGGTTACACTCGGGTTATACCCGAACAGTTGCACCTGTTGGGCAGCTGGGTGGTTCCAAGTTGGACAGACCCAACTGTTGGGAGCTGGTTAGTTACCAGTCCGGATCTGTACCGTTGATCTTAACGGTTTCTGATCCAACGGTCCAGATTGCTTCGGTGATGATGAAAAGGTGTGACACTTGATTGTCAAATTTTCGGACCTGATGAAAAGCCTTTACTCTCTTCACTTATTTCCTTTCTGCAGATCTTTTACAACGAGAAATTTCTGCAGAATTTCTTATTTGTAAAACTCGTTATTCAGAATTCCATACACATATCTGTGGGGTGAATATCGTGTGTGCAAACGCTATTCACTAAAGCGCTTCGTTGTATCTTGGAGGATATTTGCCGACAACCCGCTGCACACCGTTTTATTTGGTGGGGGCAAATATAAACTTAAGGAGAGCGTTTTACAACGTGTCTCGAAGCCGATCCTTCTTTCAGTCACAAAGCCATACTGAATCTATACCCCAACAATATACCCTAAAATTCTGCCTCACATATATTCATGGCATACTCTATATGGTAATAAGGCGTTAGCTGATCGTATACTTGTCTGCCTTGCTTGAGGTAGGCCAGAAACTAATTTTCAGTGTTCTGTTAATCTACATGACCAGGGAAGAATTAACTTAGTTGGTTAGGTCCTCAAGCCGTACTTACTGTGACTGAACCTGAGTTAATTAAAGAAGTACTGAACAATAAAGACCGTGCATACCAAAAATCAGAAGTGCGAGGCTATGTGAAGAAGCTGATAGGAGATGGGCTCGTTGCAACTGAGGGCGAGAAATGGTTAAAGCTGCGTGAACTGTAGGACTATTAGATGAGTCCTGGCTATGCGTCTCTTTGACATTTTATCAGCCTTCTATCTGTATTGTCGTCTAATGTTAATCAGTTTCGTGTCTAGCATAAAGCTCTTTAAATCATCTGATGACATTGAGGCTAAGAAAATTGAACAAGAAATTTACGACACTCTCATGGCAATAATAAAGAAGAACGAAGGTGATGACAAGAGAAGCAGACAGCTTTGGAAGCGATTTCCTTGGATCACCAATAAAAGCAAACCACGATGCTGAAGAGAACAAGAGAATCACAGTAGAGAATATACTTGATGAAGGTAAGGTCTTGTACATTGCTGGACAGGAAACAACTAACACCTTACTAGCCTGGGTGACACACGGTGGCCTTTGATAGCACAAAGGAAACCGTATGTGGCACTCGACTTGCCTCTTGCAAGAAGAGTCCGCCAACAAATCTCAACAATCTACAGCAATCAGTGCATCAACATTGCATAAAATAGTGCACAAAGAAGTAATTCCAACACAAGGGCAAAACGGTCCCAAATATTCTCATTACTTCAAAATCATCGTTACAACTTACAGAAGGCTTTGTTTGCATACACAATGTGCAATCTAGCTAAACAGGCAAACTAAAACAAAGCAAGGAACTCTCGGGTATAGGTGTACATGTACTCCCTATATAGTATCACTAAGAGGATTTTCCTAAGTGACAGTAGTAGACGTCACTATGTGCGATGAGTCATAGTGCCCCTTTTTAGAGAAATACAACTCGGAATGACTTGAAAATTTACAGGGAAACTTAAATATATACAAGGGTGATCTCCACCAAAATTGAGCAAAAACGCACGCCCGGATCTTCAGATCTTCACGGTTGGCTTTTGACGTGCACGGGCACTACAGTTGGGCGCGCGGGCGCTGTGCTTGACGGGCACATGGGCGCAAGACTTGAAGAACTTGTGAGGGCGCATGGGCACGTGTTGGATGGGCGCGGGGGCGCTGTGCAGGATGGGCGTGGGGGCGTGGTGCTAGGCGGGTGCAAGGGGCAGCCCATGACATTCTCCCCCACTAGAGCTGTTGACGTCCTCGTCAACTTCTGCATGTGGTAGGCTTCAATCTTGTCGGTGTAGGCTGACAAGTCTGCTGCTCGTTCCCAAGTGTTCTCTTCGTCCATATATCCCTGCCACTTGACTAGGTACTCCTGATGGCGCTTGCAGGATGCTGTAATCACTCTATCATTCAAGATAGCTTCAGCAACTCGCTTTCCTGCCGCTTTGGGTTTGAGTCATGGTTTCCTGATTTGGCCCCTGGAGGGGTCTGTTGTGTCTTCATAGAATGGCTTCAACATGCTGACGTGAAAAACTGGATGGAGCTGGCGGCTCCACCAATTTGGCGGATCAACTTTGTAAGCCATCTTGCCTATCTTCTTCACTATAGTCAGGGGTCCCTCATATTTTTGCAAAAGACGAGAGTCTCTTCCCCTTAGAAATTTGCGATCTTGTGGCAGTAGCTTAACCATAACTTTGTCGCCCACGTTAAACTCCTGAGATCTCATGTTCTTGTCAGCGTATTTCTTCATTCTTCTAGCTGCTTTCTCCAGGTAGGAGTGAGCTAGATCTATATTCTGTCTCCATTCTTCGCTGAAGCTTATGGCCCTTGGAGATTTTCCTGCGTTGGGGACATTTACCGTGTGGGGAAGTAACGGTTGTTGTCCATTCACAATCTCAAAAGCACTCTTCCCAGTCGAAGAGCTTTTCCGTGAATTGAAACACAGCTGGGCAACGTCCAGTAGCTTGACCCAATTTTTCTGTGTTGCACTGACAAAATGGCGGAGGTACTCTTCTAGCATGGAATTGAACCGCTCCGTCTGACCGTCTGATTCTGGATGATAACTTGAACTCATCGAAAGTTGGAATCCAAATAACTTAAAGAGTTCAGTCCAAAAGTTTCCAGTGAAGCGGGAGTCCCGATCACTGACAATGTCTTAAGGCATGCCCCAATACTTCACCACATACTTAAAGAAAAGTTGCGCTGTGTCTTCGGCTGAGCAATACTTGGGTGTTGCGATAAAGCTCGCATACTTGCTAAACCGATCAACGACAACAAGAATCGTGCCTAAGTCTTCAACCTTCGGCATACCAGTGATGAAATCCAACGACACACTCTCCCACGGTCTCTTGGCGATCGGCAGCGGTTGTAGTAACCCTGTTTTCTTCTTACGCTCCACCTTGTCCTGCTGACAAGTAAGGCATGTCTTCACATACTCCTGCACTTCATCCCCCATTTGGGGCCAGTAGTAACCTTGTTGAAGGAGAGCTAATGTTCTTTCTCCTCCGGCATGGCCTGCCCAAAGGGTGTCATGACATTCTCGAATCAATGTTCGTCTCAGATCATCAACTCTGGGGACGTATACCCTTCTTCCTTTGGTCATCAGCAAACCATCTTCTTGCCAAAACTGTCGAGTTTTACCTCTCTCGATCAGTTTTAGCAATTGTTGGGCAACCGGGTCCCTGGTAAGGGCCTTCCTGATCTTCTATCCGATGTTGATGGCAACTCGACTGTCTGCTCTAACAATAGCATTCATGGCCATCAATGCTACCTGATTTAGTTCGGCTCTCCTGTTGAGGACGTCTGCTACGCTGTTGGTTGAGCCTGCCCTGTACTCGAGCATGAAGTTGAATTCTGCCAGAAGTTCCTGCCACCTGGCTTGTTTCGAGGTGAGCTTAGATTGACTCAAGAAGTGGCTCACTGCAGTGTTGTCTGTCCGCACTATGAAGCTTGAACCAAGCAGGTAGTGCCTCCAAACTCTGAGACAATGCACTACCGCGAGTAACTCTTTCTCATGAGTCGTGTAGCAACGTTCTGCTTCGTTGAGCTTCCTACTCTCATATGCCACCGGGTGGCATTCTTGGATTAGAACCCCTCCAAGTGCTAAGTCAGAAGCGTCTGTATGAACTTCAAAAGACTTCGACACATCGGGGAGAGCAAGTACCGGATCTTCAGACATAGCTCGCTTCATGGCCAAGAAGGCCGATTCACATTCCTTGGACCATTCCCAAACTTTGCTCTTTTTCAGAAGTTCGGTTAGGGGATGGGCCATTCTCGAATAATCTTGAATAAATTTCCTATAATAGTTGGCCAATCCTAGGAAAGATCTCAGTTCTGAAACATTAGTTGGCGGCTGCCACTCCTGTATCACTTGAACTTTAGCTGAGTCCATCCTGATCTGACCCTGTTCTATCACATGGCCCAAGAATTTAATCTTGGTCTGGGCAAATGTGCATTTCGACAGATTCACATATAACTCGTGCTCCGTCAGTCAGGTAAGCACCTTCCTCAAGTGCTTCAGATGCTCGTCCAAGCTGGAACTGTAGATCACAATATCATCGAGATACACCACTACAAAATCATCAATGTAGTCCCGCAAAACCTGATTCATCAAGGTGCAAAATATGGCCAGGGCGTTGGTCAAGCCGAACGGCATGACCAGGAACTCATACGCACCGTATCTGGTGACACAAGTTGTCTTCGCCTCATCTTCTTGGGCGATTCGGACCTGCCAATACCCAGACTTCAAGTCCAACTTGGTAAACACTCTCGCCCTACTAAGCTGATCAAAACAATCGGTGACTAAAGGGTTAGGATACTTGTTCCGAATAGTCACCTTGTTAGCGCCCTGTAGTCCACACACATCCGCAAGGAACCATCTTGTTTCTTCTGGAAGAGGACTGGTGCACCATAAGGCAACTTCGCTGGAGTGATCAAACCCGCGTTTAGCAACTCTGTCAGTTGTTTTCTGAGTTCAGCAAGTTCTGGTTGTGACATCCGATACAGAGCTTGGGCGGGTGGCTTCGTGCCTGGCACAAGCTCGATCTCATGGTCAATTGCCCTTCTGGGTGGTAATTTCTTCGGCAATTAATCAGGCATCACATCTTCAAAGTCGTTTAATATCACTTTAACTTCTTTAGGTAATGGTCCCGATACTTCTTCAATCTCGTCCCACCGTAGCATGGCAAGGTAGGTCGTTTCGTCCCGTTTTAATCCCTTTTTCAACTAGAGGGCTGAAATAGAACGCTCTCCCGCCCTAGTAGATACAGTCGGGATGACACACGGTTTACTCCCAAGCATGGCCAGAGAGTTGGTGCATGGCATCACGGTGGTCTTCGTGTCACGCAGAAACTCCAACCCAAGTATCAGCTTAAAGTCGTCCATGATGACTACTGAAAAGTTGGTCTTTCCTTCGTATGGGCCAATCTTGATCAAAACAGATCTCGCTATTCCCGCTACTGGCTGTGCGGCAGAGTTGATAGCCTTCACCTGTCCGCACCCTTTTTCTAGAGTTAGACCTAGTCTTTCCACTTCGGTGCTTGAAATGTAATTATGGGTAGCTCATGTGTCCACCATGGCCCTGATGGCCTTCCAGTTAACCTTGATGTCCACATACATCAAGCCTTTCCCTGGTACATCGCTCTTTTTCTTTGGCGGCATGTCTTTAGGCTTTTCCCCAGTCGAGCTCTCTTCGGGGTTCCCAACCTGCGTTGTCACAGCATTACACCACTGAGGAAAGGCCCCGACGGCATCTTCCTCTTCGTAATATTGTGTGTCTGTTTGTTCCTCTGTTGGTGGATGCCTTGATTGAGAGCCAGATTGTTCCCCACGTTGCACCTGCCCCATGTTGTCAAAGAATGCATTCATCATCTGTCGTTGCGGACAGTTAGCGATCACGTGCGGCCCTTGACACAAGAAGCAACCCCTGAAAGCAGGTTTCTTCACTTCTCCGCTAGTGCTAGCGTCAGGCTTGGCTTTGAACCCAACTCCACTCTTCTGTAGGGTAGAAGAGTTTGACGCCCAACTGCTTTTACTGCCCCAACTTTGGTTTGGCGCTTGACCCCCTGGCTTCTTGCCACCATTACTCCTATTTGGATTCCCTCTCTGAGGGGGTCTCTATGGTTCGGAGTTATAATCTGAAAGGCTCTCGGCAGCGATGATGGCTTCGTTAAGTTTGTTCACCCGACGTCTATTGAGCTCGGTGCGAGCCCATGGTTTTAACCCTTCCATGAAGAAGAAGAGTCTGTCGACTGCGGACATGTCGCTGATGTCCAACATCAAGGCAGAAAATGCCTGGCAATATTCCCGGACCGATCCGGTGTTCTTGCATTCCAATAACGCTTTCCTCGCGTTGAATGCGGTGTTCTCTGGAAAAAAACTGGCTCTTTAGCTCGCATTTGAGTATTTCCCATGTGTTTATGACGCAAGACCCATCTTCGATCTCTGCGTACTTCTTCCGCCACCATAACTTGGCATCTCCAACCAAGTACATGGCAGCCATCGACACCTTTGTCGCTTCCGAGTCAACTCTGATGGCTCGAAAGTATTGTTCTATATCGAAAAAGAAGTTTTCTAATTCATTGGCGTCACGGGCTCCCCCGTAACTCTTGGGCTCTGGCACTCGTGGCCTCAATGAGTGCTCCACACCCCCTGCGGGTGTGTTAACCACTGCACGACTAAGAAGCTCCACTCGATCCTGGAGCTCTTGAAACTTGCCCTCCCAATCCATGTTCTCAGCATAGCGGGCATTATCAGCGACTTCAACATTCACTTCCAACGCGTCCAGGCGAAGAGAGATTTGCTTCAGAATGCCTGGAGCATCCTCGTCGCACTTGACAATGCGTTGTACCTGTGCTTCCAAAGCATCGATTCTTTCTTTCGTGTTGGCCATAGTTTTTCTCAACAAACTATCCCACACTATTCTCTTAGCTGAAGCCACGGTCTTTTGGGCAACCGCGGCTCTGATACCACCTGACACACGGTGGCCTTTGATGGCACAAAGGAAACCGTATGTGGCACTCGACTTGCCTCTTGCAAGAAGAGTCCGCCAACAAATCTCAACAATCTACAGCAATCAGTGCATCAACATTGCATAAAACAGTGCACAAAGAAGTAATTTCAACACAAGGGCAAAACGGTCCCAAATATTCACATTACTTCAAAATCATCGTTACAACTTACAGAAGGCTTTGTTTGCATCCACAATGTGCAATCTAGCTAAAGAGGCAAGCTAAAACAAAGCAAGGGACTCTCGGGTATAGGTGTACATGTACTCCCTATATAGTACCACTAAGAGGATTTTCCTAAGTGACAGTAGTAGACGTCACTATGTGCGATAAGTCATAGTGCCCCTTTTTAGAGAAATACAACTCAAAATGACTTGAAAATTTACAGGGAAACTTAAATATATACAAGGGTGATCTCCACCAAAATTGAGCAAAAATGCACGCCCGGATCTTCAGATCTTCACGGTTGGCTTTTGACGTGCACGGGCACTACAGTTGGGCGCGCGGGCGCTGTGCTTGACGGGCGCATGGGCGCGAGACTTGAAGAACTTGTGAGGGCACATGGGCGCGTGTTGGATAGGCGCGGGGGCGCTGTGCAGGATGGGCGCGGGGGCGCGGTGCCAGGCGGGTGCAAGGGGCAGCCCGTGACACTGGGCCACGTTCTTGTTCTCGATCTTTTTGGCAAAGAAAGTCCAAATCCAGAAGGCATTGCAAGATTAAAGATTGTAAGCAAATCGAGACCTCCTTCTATATATGAATTCTGCAGATTGTTCTACTCATTTGGATATCCGCGTCTGATTTTGGCTCTCACCTTTCTTGTAGATGAGCATGATCATCAATGAAACTTTAAGGCTATACAGTCCAACTGCCAATATTACAAGAAACACAAAAGGTGAAGTCAGATTGGGGACGTTCACCCTTCCAGCTAATGTAAAGGTGCTTATACCACCTCTAGCACTTCCCCATGATCCTGAAATTTGGGGACAAGATGCTCACCTATTTAAACCAGAAAGATTTGCTGAAGGGATGGCTAAAGCAACTAACAACAATGCTGCCGCTTTTTCTTTCATTCGGTTTTGGACTTCGATCTTCTGTTGGCTTAAACTTTGCAAGCCATGAAGCAAAGATAAGGCTTGCAATGATTTTGCAGAGGTACAAGTTCATCCTATCGCCAAGCTATGTCCACTCGCCATTCATACTTCTCACTATTCGTCCACGACATGGAATTCCAATTGTGCTTCAAGAATTGTAATTAAGATTTGTTAATAGTACATACTTTGAAGGCAAAATTTTCTTACCATTAACAAATAGGAGAAGTCATTGGAGCCTTAAACTAGGCTTCTGGTTGGGTGAAAGTTATGGTGTGAAATGCAATACAAGACAATTGACCAAAGAATTTGTGAACAGTGGAGTGTCTATAGTTTCTTACAAGCTTGCTCAGACAAGTAAAAAACATTAAGGATTCATATTAAGCACCATAAGGACGTGCCTTCGGGGCTACCATTCAAAAAACTGTGTCCACTTCAGGCTCTAATTGCCCCATTATTGGGATCAGAGTTCTTGTAAAATCCAGCCTGCAAAGTACTTACACTGATGTCTTGATGCTCCTAGCAGGGCTCCTACTGTAATCTATATATTAGTACCAACAGACCAAGCTCTATTCTAGATGAAATCATATAACTGAAACGCCAAAGAAGGCTAGGAGGACCACATATCAAGACTGGTCTTGATCAGAATAGAGGTATGGGAGGAGCTTTAAGCAGGTGCACATTTCTTACTTGGAGTGGCGTGTTTCGCTTCCATTTCCCTGAAGGTAATGGTCCCAATTTGATTACCTGGTTGGCTGGTCCAACCCAACCTTGTTTCCATTCTGCCTGTCCATCTTCATTTGAATTTTTCTGATGCTTAACTTGGCTTGGTGGGCTCGCATGCCTCAGCCTTGCTTTTTTCCTATTGATATCAACTGTTTCACGTTACTGATGAAATACTATAGATATGTTCCAACAACATAGCTTTCACCTTATCTTGACAACACCATGTTTTGGACATGATTGGCAGGCCTACAAGGCTACAAAGAGCATCAGACAATAATATCTTCCTCATGTATCTACTTGTCTGCTAGAACCAAGCCAAACACAAAATGGTTTGGTTCACCTGTCAATATCTTTTGAAAATTTTCATTAAAAATCTAAGGACGAAAGTGCTGCACGATTATGACTGTCCTATTCTCCTGTCGTGCGTGGTTAACAATCGAGATATGCCATCGATAATGACTGAATCTGATACATGGTAGTAGAGCACATACATTGTTCAAGGATAGACCAAATCATAGAATGCTACAACCATTCAGTCCAAGAATGCCAAATTCATCTTTACTATGAAATGTTGAGTTCATCGCCTGTGCAGATGGAGCCACACCTAGCACCTAGTTCCCCTTTTCTACTTAAAAAAACATGTTACCAAGCATCAAAATTCAATATATAGCACCTGGAAATGTATTGAATATATGCTTGTGCTGAGAACGATGATAATCATCCCTTTAGCTTTCCTGTGCCTATTCCTGCTGCTAATTGCTACCTGGTTCCTCTACAAGGTATGGTGGACTCCAACTCGCATACAAAACATCATGAGGTTACAGGGAATCAAAGGACCTTCATACAAATTTCTCTATGGAAGCACCAAAGAGATCCTCCGCATGAGAAAGGAATCCAGAAGTAATCCCATGACGTCTACCCAAGAATTCAGCCTCACGTTTATTCATGGATCAAGCTCTATGGTAAAAATTTGCAAGTTACCATAAGCAAATGAGCTAAAAATAGTTATATTCTTCTTTTAAGGTGTAAAAATTAACTTTCTAAGATCTATAATCTATAATAAAATATGAACAGGGAAGAACTTTCTTTATTGGCTTGGTCCTCAAGCTCGATTGGTTGTTACTGAACCAGAGCTGATTAAAGAAATATTGAACAACAAAGATGGAGCATATGCAAAACCAAAAGTTCAAGGTTACATGAAGAAGCTTGTAGGAGATGGGCTTGGTGTAACTGAAGGTGAAAAATGGTCCAAGCTACGCAAACTGGCTAATCACGCCTTCCATTCAGAGAAGTTGAAGGTAAATTAATCTTGCCATTCTGCAATTCTTCATTCAGCACACAGGGAAAGAAAAAAGGTGGCCAAATGCACTACAATCCCACCACTCCAGGGTCTGAGGAGGCTAGATTCACGCGAACTTAGCTATACATAAAAGCTTATAGTTGCGCAAGGCTCACCCTCAACTGTTCCTTTCGCTGACAATAAAGCCAATATTGTGGCACAATGCACAGTGTAATGTCAATGGATGGTGGTGTGCAGGATATGCTTCCAGCAATGACTTCAAGTGTGGAAGTAATGTTAGAAAGGTGGAGACACCGTGAAGGCAAAGAGATTGAGGTGTATAACGAATACAGGCTTTTGACATCAGAAGTTATTTCAAGGACGGCTTTTGGTAGCAGCTACATGGAAGGGAAGATCATATTCGATATGCTTATGAAGTTGATCCAAATTGTTTATAGAAATGAGTTCAAAATTCATTTTCCTGGCATAAGGTAGGCTCCATCTCTTTCCATTCCTTTAGTTTCATTGTGCTATCCTTCGTTCAGGTCACTGCGTAACAAACAAATTCCGGTTTTGCAGCAAAATCTATAAATCTAGTGACGACATTGAATCAGACAAAATAGAGCAAGCAATTCGTGACTCCGTCGTATCGATAATTAAGAATAGAGAGAATGAATTTATGACAGGGGAACTAGACAGCTTTGGGAGTGATTTCCTTGGATCACTTATAAAAGCTAACCATGACGCAGAAGAGAAGACGAGAATTTCAGTGGAAGATTTGATTGATGAGTGCAAGACATTCTATATTGCAGGACAGGAAACAACTAATACCTTACTAGCCTGGACCACATTTCTCCTGGCTACTCACACTGACTGGCAAGACAAAGCAAGGAAGGAGGTACTTGATTTATTCGGCCAAGAAACTCCGAATTCAGAGGGCATTTCAAGATTAAAGACAGTAAGCAAATCCAGACCTCTAATTAGGCTATCCTATGGGCCAGTTTGGGGTATCTTTGCTTGTAGAAAGTAAATTTAGTCAAACTACTCTATGTTCATTTTTCTATCTAACTCCTTCTCACTCTTTCTTGTAGATGAGCTTGATCATCAATGAAACTCTAAGACTCTACTGTCCGGTTGTTAATTTGATGAGAAGAGTGACAAGGAAAGTCAGACTGGGCAAGTTCATTCTTCCAGCAAATGTTAATGTCATTACTTCACCACTAGCCCTTCACCATAACCCTGAAATATGGGGACCAGATGCCCATCTTTTCAAACCAGAGAGGTTTGCAGAAGGGGTGGCAAAAGCGACCAACAATACCAATATGGCATTTTTCCCGTTCGGTTTTGGACCTCGAGCTTGTGTTGGCTTGAGCTTCGCAAGCCATGAAGCAAAGATAGGAATGTCGATGATTCTGCAGCGTTACAAGTTCACCCTCTCACCAAGTTATGTCCACTCACCAGTTCAGCTTCTCACGGTTCGCCCTGAACATGGAATTCAGATCGTGCTTCACAAAATATAAATTGTGATCGGCTGTCCAATTATGGGAAACTGTGAAATTCTTATTCACTTAACCAAAATAAGGAATGGTGAACTTTTGATAACAAGTACACTTCAAGTTCTAAGTTGAGTTTTCTCCTAATAAGGGGTGGCTTTGGAGTCAATTTCCATACATGCATTCAACCTTCCACAACAAACGAACGCTACTCCAATAGTGCCTATGCCTACTTAACTAATACCAGAGGAAATCTATCGAGCTTATAGCATTCTGTCTTTCTGACCACGATGATCATGAACATTAGTTTGTATGGCTCAAAATCCAACAAGATTCATTTCTTACTTGTTTGAAAAATCCAATAAATATTGACCAAAGTTCTACTTCTACATATATTGAACTAGTTCTCATCGTTGGAAGAAGAAACCTTGTCGAAGGAGGACCATTTTTTGGGATTGGCAGCATTGGTTTCTCTGCAAAGACATTGACATGCACTACAAGAAAAAGGACTTTTAGCGACGGATATTTCCGTCGCTAAAACCCTAAATCCGTCGCCAAAGACTTTTAGCGACGGACACCCCGTCGCTAAAAGTCCGTTGCCTATAACCCCGTTGCTAAAAGATTTCCGATGGAATTATGTCATCCGTCGAAAAAAAATTACTTTTACCGACGGAATTATTTACTTTTAGCGACGGAAAATTCCGTCGCTAAAAGTATTTTCTATATTTTTTTTAAAAAATCTGAATTTCTGAATTTCGCCGGCAGTGGGTTCTTGGCCGGTGGAGTCCTCGCCTCGCCGTCGCCATTCACCGATCATTTATACTTCCAGATCGGCGCGTCCACGGCTCCATTCGTTCCAGATCTGAGCCGAGCTCAATAGAGAGAGTCGACTCAAGGAGGCAGGAGCCCCTGCAGTGTCCGCGTGTCGCCGTCGACCGTCGCAGGTGAGTGGCCGTCGCAGGTGAGTGACCGTCGCAGGTGAGGGGGTACATTAGCCCCCCGTTCATACGTAGCTCCGCCCTTGTGTGTCGGCGAGCGGTAGAGGCGGCGGGGTGGGGGTGCGGCAGTGGCCGGTTGGGTGTGTGGGAGGTGTTAGAAAGAGAGAGACTGAGAGAGAGAAGAAGGGAATGGTGTGAGCAGCGGGGAGAAAAGAACGAAAGGGTAGGGTTTTTTTTTATTTTAAGGACTTTTACCGACGGATTTTGGCCGTTGGCAAAAGTCGGTCGGTAAAAGTCATTTTCAATTTTTTTTTGCAAAAGAAAAAAAGGGAGAAAATCAAAAATAAAAATTAGCGACGGAATATTCCGTCGGTAAAAGTCTGTCGGTAAAGATCCGTCGCTAAAGATTTTTAACGACGAAAAATCCCTCAGAAAAGTTTTTTTAACAACGGACCTTTACTGACGGAAAATTCGTCGGTAAAAGTGACTTTTAGCGATGGATTCGAATTCGTCGCTAAAAGTCCGTCGAAAAAAGCTGTTTTTCTTATAGTGATGGGACAGGTGAAACTTATCTACAATGAGTTGAAATTTCCAACATATCAAGCTGGGCTTAAAGCCAATTCTTGCCCAATGAACTAGTAAAGGCATAGGAAACAAGGATGCTAGGTGGTAACTTCCTGCTTAAAGTTGGGAGAGAGCTGATCAAGAATGTAGCTTTGCTTGGCTTTATGGTGACGATTGTTGTTAATGCTTAAAATCCTATGAGTATTCGTCGCCAAAAGTATTTGGCAAACATTCCTTTTTTCTTTTTTTCTTTTTTGGTAAATGAGAGAATGACATTGATATTGTAAAGATTACAAGATTTTCACTTGTCAACCATTTAGACGAACTATTAACTATTACAATTACAAATTAAAAATCCACAAGGCGCCGAACAAAGTCATCCTATGGAATGTTAGCCCAAACAAGGAGTCCTCCTTATCGTGAGGTTCACACCTTTCCACCGTCTTTTCCACACACCAATGACTCCTTAGCATTAGCAACGACGAGCTAGTTTCTAGCCACCAAAAATCATTTTTTGCAACAAAAACTCAACCCTTCAAAGAGCTTTGAAAAAATTCTTAGTTTTGTGATGGACACCAACTGTACAGGCAATGGACCTTTTTTAGTACCAACTAGAATTTCTTCTTCACAATCAATAGCTCGCCCAATTGCCAAAGCACTTTTGACTTCTGTCAAGGTCATTTCTTTATGGTATGTTTATACCACATGCTTCTGATACAATACGTTGCCTATTAAGGCTAGCCAATCAGTAACATAAAAAAAAATGGATTTTTTTTTTATTGATAGAAAACGAGAATTGCATTGATAATTCAAAATGTTACAAATTTTCTAGAGCAAGTCAATCCGGCTTTAACAAATTAGTCACATAGGCGCACAGTTTATAGGACATAACATAGAACACACACAAAGTCACGGATTTATGTTACATAAAATAGGAGAGTTTGATCTCATTGCAGGATATTTCATTAACCCAGTCCTGATATTCAGAAATGCGGGCATCACATGCAAAAGCTGCTAGAGATCTGGCATCCGTTATTTGCAGGTTTGTAACCCTGCCAATACTGAAATAGTGCATGTCTATAATTAGGTAGCAGACATCATACAAAATAGGTGCCATCGTATCTGCTATATCTTTAGAGTTTGCCATATGAGGAAGTAAAATTTTTGAGTGAGTAAACAATTTGATGTGAAGCAAGTTCTTTTTTTGAGTCAACTGAATTGTTGTAAGTAAGGCCTTGGCGTGAGCACCCCGTCTTGATCCTATAGGAGCGGGTATTTTTTACTTTGATCGGGTTATAGGACAGGTATAGTATTTAAAATTTGAACTCGCAGCGGGAGCGGGTCCGGTTTGATATTTAGCCTAACCGCCACTATCCACTCCACCCCGTTGCCCCGCATATGTTTTATATTTAGTTTTAATCCTAACCCTAGATCTAGGTAATCTCAGCCATCTATCTCCATAATAAAAATAGTAACACACTATTTCTCGGCGTCTCTTCTCTCTTCTCTCTTCGTTCGCCCCTATCTTCTCTCTTCTTTCTTCTCTCTACGCTTGTACTGTACAGTCAGGGCCTCCACGGACCAACCACATCGCAGTCACCTCCTCTCTGCCCCACACGGTACAACGCTCATCTCTGCCAGTCACCTATCTCCAGTCCGTTGTCGAAGCTCCTCTGCCTCAGGGGCGGAACCAGGAAATTTTTTCAGATGGTGCAAACGTTATATTGAATTCATCAAAAAAAATTATTAGTAAAATAATATTAAATTTTTTTTTGAACTTCTTTTAAATCTCTATATAATCACTGAAATCAAACTTAAATTAAATTAACCAAACATATATTCTAAACATCTATATAATCACTGAAATTAAACTAAAATTATAGCATACTAAGTATCACATTTTAGTTGGAAAATGAAAAGGAGAAATTATGATATGAGTCACTCAGTCACTTATATTAGTTATATATGACTAATGACTCAAAGTCTCAGACCATAAAAACAAGTAAATGACAATCACAAGAGTCACAGATTCTGAGACTGAGAGAGAGAGACTGTCGAGTGCCGACTGGTGTGGGTCTCGAGGAACGGGGGGGTCTCGGGGAACGGGATCTCGGGAATGGGGTCTCGGTGCAATTCCTGGAAAAAAAACTTTTTTTTTTCAAAAGTTGAGGGGTGCTTCAGCCCCCCCTTGTCACCACGTAGGTCCGCCCCTGCTCTGCCTCCGATTGCTACGGCGGCATATCAGATGCTTCTGTCGTTGATCGCAGTGTCGCCACTTGTTGTTGACTCCAGAAATTTTAATTTTTGGACGAATTGAATCAAAAGCTATAATCAACCATGCTCTCATATTATGTGCTAAAACTTACTAAGGAATTTTTTTCTTTTTTGTTGGTGATCTGTTCTGAGTTTTTTGGAAAGAGAAGGGAGGAAAGGGAGCTTTTTCATGTTCTTTTTTTTGAGCTTCTTGGTGGGGTTTTCGGGTATTTACCCTGGTGGTGTTTGAGGGTGGTTTACAGAGACTAAAGATTGGTTTACAGGGAGTAGATCTTGGGGCGGGGTCGCAATTTTTTGTTGTCCGTCGGATCGGGGATGGTATTCCCATCCTTTGACCCAATGGCAGGGTGGGTCAGAGTCGCGGACTTGTGCTAGCAGGGCGGGTACGGATCTAGTAAGATCCGCATCTGACCCGCCACATTGCCATCCTACACCGAAGACCCTGATGATTATGACATGTGAGTTTAACTCCTGCCTTAAATTTGTCTAAATTAAAGAAAACTATCATGGACAAAGTTAAAGGGCCGATATAGCAGCGTGGGCATGACTGGGGAGAGTTTTGTATAATAAATGTATGATCCACAGTATGAGTGCTTACTGGGAGTTGTTGTAGTAATCTTGGTGACTGCGAAAGCATTGATGTTTGTGGCAAGGACTATGATAATTTGGATAACCAGCGTAAAAAAAAAAAATTGGTGCCTTAGAAGATATGTTGGTTCATATGCACCAAATCATTGATATGGTAAAGATGGTTTAATTTGTCTAAGGTATATGCTTTTGTGTTTGTTCCCGTTGAGCCAAGCTATGAGCCATTCTCGAAACGGAGATTGGATGGCATGAGTTTTATTACCAGTTGGCCCTCCAAATTAGATAGGTCTAACTCTGGGGCATTTGATGAAGAAATAGTCTAAAGTTTCTGTTCACTTAGGTATAAAAGGCACAGGTCAGATTGGATAATGTTGAAATGTCTGAGGTTAGATTATAGACGTAAACGGCTCCACAGAGCTTGCCATATAAGAAAACTCATTTGAGTGGAACAGGTGAAGACAAGACCTTTCGCCACACCTTGTTTTACACCACATAATTACTTTGTACGGATCCCTTATTTCATAACAAATTTGTTTGCTGGAGGTATAGCATATGATAGGCACTTTTAACAGAGTAGATTCCAGATGGAGTGTATTTCCAGACTTGTTGGTCGCTTATCTGGCGTTGGGCCACACAAGGTTGAAACATATGTTGTAATAGACTTTCATTCCAAGAACCGGGGGTGAATACGGTTCGATTTGGGGGTCAAATCGAACCGTTATCTCTTGGTTTGAAAATTTGTGAATCGAACCGAACCAAACACCATCGCTTTGGACGGTTCGGCTTGATCGGTTTAAATGGTTCGGCTTAGTCGGTTTGGATCGGTTTACCCACTTAAAGACGTTATTCATTTGCATACTACTAATGAAGTTATATTTTTTCTAAATTACATGTAATTTTGTTTCATTCGATATATAAGTTCTCATTGATGAATGAGAAAGAATGAGTAAATATAAACGATATATTGGTCACAAAATTTTTGTGTTCTAAGTGTGGTTAATATTTTCGTTTCTTTTAACTTTCAAGATTTGTTTATTTAGAGTTGCTTAGTACCTTTTATGTGTAATTTATCAATGAAATGTTACTAAAAATACATTAACATATCATAGGTCGGTTCGAACCGTTGAGATCTTTGGATGGTTCATATTGTATTGGTTCGGTTTGATCGGTTTGAGCAGTTTGAATCGATTTGAACAGTTTGAATCGATTTGAACGGTTTGGTGCTCACCCCTACCAAGAACCATTGGAAATGAAGTGATTTACGCTGAGGGTAGAATTGAAGTGATTGGTATCTTGTCTGGCCAGCTTATCCTCTAAATGGGGAATCCAGTCGTCGTGCCACTCGTATTTGCTAACTCGTCCCTACTTACCAATGAAGACCCTTGATGACAACCTTGCGACTAGCCATGATATTTCTCCATCCCCAAGAAAAATTTATTTTTCAAGTCTATTGAGGAAATCTGATCGGGTACAATATTTGCCCATGAGGATTTTGGCGTGCAGGCTTTCTGGTTCTGTCCAAAGTCGCCAGCTTGTTCAGGCAAGGAGGGTTGTGTTAAAAATACCAGTGTCCTTGAAACCCAGTCCACCATGCATTTTTGGCGCACAGAGCATGTGCCAGTTGAGCCACTGAATACCTTTCTAGTTTTCATTTCATGCCTACCAGAATCTGCCGAGTTTAGAGTTAATATTTTTATAGAAACGTGATGGAAAGAGACAAACATGCATTAGGTAGGTGAGCATGGAGAACAACAAAGAGGATATTGGTGTAGCGCAATCGGCTTTGTTCGGCAGACATCCTTTCCAGCTAGCGCATTTTTTTCTAATCTTTTCAATAAGGTCATGGAAGAAGATTTTCCGGTTGGCGACAATGTCTAATGTACTTCCCAGGTACTTCCCAAAGAAATCTACTAGTGTGAAACCCAACCATTGAGCGATATTTCTTAAGTCCTCTAAGGTGGCATTAGGACTCAAGGCGATGGATGATTTGTATTGATTAATTTGCTGTCTGGATCCGTTGCAATATCTCATAAGAATATTTTGGATATGCCAGCAAGAATGTTGTGTAAGCCATCATCCTCAAAAAATAAGTGGTTCAGAGACGGGCTCCTCATTCCTGCTTTTATACCTAGAATCTGTCCAGACAATTGTGCTTTCTTTAGAGATGCAGAGAGCACCTCAGCACACTAAATAAAGAGGTATTGTGAGAGAGAATCACCTTGTGTAAGGCCACAAGTAGGAGCAAAACGTTGAGCAGGTGAGCCATTTAACTGGATCTCATAGGACACACTAGTAACACATTCCATGATCAGCTTGATGAAGTGTGCTAGGAAGAGTGTTTTTTTTAGGACTGCCTACAAGAATTTCCAGTTGACTCTATCAAAGGCCTTGCATATCCATCTTGATTGCCCCAAGAATCAGTTGAGAACGTTTTGTTAACCGGATTTTATTTACAAGTTTTTGGGCTATGAAAATATTGTCACTAATGTGTCTTCCACCTATGAAGGTGTTCTGTTGTTCGGAAATGAGGTGGTTGGGCAAAGGTTTAATCCGAGTTGCTAGAGTTTTTGAGATAATTTTATACATGGTGTTACAAGATGGGTCTAAAGTCAATAGGGGTTTGTGGTTATATGCGTTTTGGGATTAGAACTAGGAAGGATTTATTGGTTTCTCTAAGGATGCGGCCAGATCGGAGAAAGGATAAAGCTGCAAAGGTAATAGGTTGCCCAAGGAAGTTTCAGCACTTCTGATAGACTAGGGTCGGTATACCATCAGGGCCCAGAGATTTACTTGGGTTTATTTCAAAGCGCGCTTGTTTTACTTCCCCCCAGTAAAAGGTTTAGAAAATCAATCTATTTGGTTGGGGAGCAGGCCTACGGATTCCTTCGAAGGGGGGGGGGGTAGTGAGCCATCAAGCAGTTGACTAGTACACTGCCTCTTTTTAGCCACAGATTAAAATCAGTGGCAATTCACTTTGTATCTCCTTCTAGGACTAGCACATCAGTAACACAAACGGACAGGTTCTTCTTATGGCTATGATGTTTCAAACCCTACTTCACGAACTCAAAATCTTGCTATGGATGATTGGTTCATAGCTCCCTATTTGGTTTTGGTCTTCTAGCTTAACTTTCACAACCTCAAATGGAGCCATTGGGCAACCATCTCATCAAGAGTTGTTTAATGTTGACCTGATCCATTTGTAGTCACAATGCTTACACTTAGAATTAACTGCTCTTCCATCCACAAAATTGCCTTCTTTTGACTCAGCACGCAGTATAAAAATAGTCGTATGATTTCACAAAATTGTCTCCTTTGACTTACCACAGAGTGTTAAAAAAGTCACGTGACTGCAATCGGTATTACATTTACTTATGTTCATCTCCAGACTCCATGTGTTGTACTTGTATTACTTTTAATGGTGCAATATTTTTGGATAGTTAGTATTATAAAACTGAAATGTATATCCACACCAATAAAAAGAAAGACAATTATTTTCATTTTTTTTTTTTTTTTGGGACGGAAAGAGCATATATGGAGCCATTAAGAAGAAAAAGGAGCCAAAAACTCCTAACAATAATTTCGCCAAGCTTTACATAGATTTTGAATGAAAGGTTTAAGCCGCCAGAACTTTTACTAGTATATTTCAGAATGCATCATACATTCTTAGCAAAAATTACCTCTGCTCCAATTTCTTGTTTTTTCTCATTGATTTGTGGATTTCGCAAGTGTAATTGGTCCATGGAGAGCTTGGCATGGAGGGAAGCACTAAAGCTTCAAATCAGGCGAGGATTGGTCGCTCCACCCAATCTGACCGGCCAGACTTTTTGGAGAACCGACCGCTAGCATAAAATTGTAAATCGGCCTTCCTCTTGTGTTTCCTTTTAAGGGTCAGTTGTCTTATATCTATTGCAAGCAAATGGTGACAACCCCCTGCGCGATTCAAAATCTAGTCTCGGGAGGTCTCCCATCTGTGAGTATTAGGTCCATAGTAAACCGCTGCAGTACTGTAAAATGCTACGCTATGTGGTTCTTGGCTCTCACTAGTATACTAGTGGGAACTCAGAATTTGATGCGTATTCTGTGCATCATCCCATCCCCTTCGGTATCTTCGAACACAGGCAGCCCCTATGTTTACTCTACTTTCCTCCGAGACCATGTTGACCATTTTCCTTGACTATTTTCTGAGACCATCCATCAGCATGCATTGTCTCTTTGTTCTTCCAGGTGTACCATGTTCAAATATCGCCTTTAGGCTGTAATGGTTTCGTTGATTAATGATATATTACCAGGCAAAAGAAATAAAGAATTTCTTTCCGCTACGAGATGGAAGTTAGTCACTGCCTTACAAACAATCACTCGGCTAGAGAATAGAATCCGAAGCAAGGGAGGCCGAGGAGAACAATGCGTTCTACCCATCTCTATAAGATATTGAAATGATTTTACAAAATTCAGTCCATCCACCAATTGCAACCATCATAAAGTGGGCAAAAATTTATCCTTCATGCGAGAAATAAGCTTAAATTTTTCCTCCGCTTCAACCTGCAAACGAATGTCGGATCCTGAAGCTCGATCCGGGTGAAAGCTCAGCAAGGCTCGTTTATAGGCTGCACGTACCTGAAATGGCCATCAACTATCAGTAAACAAACTACGACAGTAAAACTTATACCCCGCAGTCCAGTACAAATGGCTAAAACCACTTCACCAACCCTAATGCGGAAATTACTACCCACGTTTCATTATTTTCTCATGACGCATGTTGAGACAAGAACCAAACACCACAAAACAACTAAAACTAAAGATAAAATAACACCATACTAGACTTCTTTGAGCATACAGAGCGAGCTGCTACCATACCATTGTACCACATGTCATTGATGCATAGACGACGTGAGTATGAGGTGTCAGCTTAATAACTAATAATACCGGTACTTTTTCTAACTTTGTTTTAAGAGTACGACTATCTAAAAGGCTCGGAAACACGAGATACATCGAAGCACAGAAAGGCAAAACAAAAAGGGGAAAAAAAACCACATTTGCAGCGAAAAACCTCTACAAAAGTCACTGTAACAGAAATCGACTAGGGCAGGTAGCTAAACATCTACAAATGTCATATCAGGAAATCCCTCTTTAAGCCAGAGCAAGAGAAGGCTCAAAACCAATGTGTGAAAACTAGGCATTGGTAGCTCCATCCCTCAAAAGTAGATCCATTTCTCTCCTTCCAATTAGACCAAATTTAAGGACAGCAGGGCCAGCTTCCACCTTTGTCTCTCCCGCACCACCCTTCAGCTCCTTGATTGACCTCAGCATAGACCACTGCCTCCCAAACCTGCTGTCCATCACCCTTCTCCATGATGCTCCCTCCTCCCTATGTTATCTTCACAACCACTTCCCCAACAGAGCTCATGTAAAATGCAGCAACTATTTCCAACCCCGAATATTCCCACTGAGATAGCTCTTAATTAGGGTGAATCTATTGCCGAGGCTTTGGTCTTCGTGAAGTTAATACCACCAAAAGCATCAGCTCACAAACATAAAAGCATCTCGCCGTTTGTTTCATTAACCAACCAATGCACAATAATAACTGTCTACATCATCCCAAAGACACTTCTCTCTATCTCATCAAACTCGTCTTCTCCATCCCAATACACAAAACAAGGTTCTCCATCCCAATACAGAAAACAAGGTTACATCAGTTAAAATAACAGCAGGGCACAGAAGTACAACAGTAATTCTGCAACTATCAAGCATGGTGATTAGAGAAGAAATCCATGCTATCGTCATTTAGAGTAATACATGGCACAATAAAGACAAAAATATTTGGTCACTACACCCAGATGGATGGTTCTTTCAAATATTTAAGACACCATATTAGTAATTGACACCACGTTGATTGATATTCATGAGTTTTCAACTGCACCATAGTACTTAAGCCTAGGCACCGCAAGAAAGCAACTTACTTCATGTGATAAGGGGCCACCCACATTCACTCCTAGACCACGTAATAATGAGGTCATGTCTTTGCAAGTCATTTCCAGCTTATCAAGCTCCTTCCGAACTTCAGCACGATGTTGCTCCTTCAAGTTCATATTCTCCTCATCCTTTAAAAAGTTAGTGTAACCATCATTAATCTTGTAATTATTCTTATTTTCAGGTAACTGGAGGTATAAATGAAGTAAACAAAACCATAAAATTGGTAGCAGAGGATGTAGCATATACTTGAAATGAAAAGGAAAAGGTGCAAGAAATTGAGAACCTTCTTTTGAGTCTCCCGTATTTCTTCCACGCGTTTCTTTTGTCTTCTCTCCATGTCTAATAAACGCATAGTTTCAGCTTTTCTTTTCTTCTGCAACCGCCGCAACTGTTGTGCTTCTTCTGCCTGAAAAGAGGATATGAGCATGGTTCATAGGATTGTACTATAGCTTGAGATTTATGCAACATCCATAAAGGATGTGGAAACCCTATAAGGCTATAACGTACAGCAAGTTATGGATACAATCAGACTGTTGCTGATACGTGCCACATTGACAAACAGGAGCAGCTATCTCTTAGTTTTGATAACTAACTAGCATCAGATAAGAAAATAATATCACACTGAAGAACCACAGATTTTAAAAGCAAAAATACAAATGGAAAAACGAAAGAAATCCTGCATAACAAGGCTTTTGATAGCCACTTCATAGACTCCACAAGAGTTTCAAATAAGTTGCCACCTCATTTTGATCTAAGTATACATGTAAAATTACGAAAAGGCGATTTCTGCCTTATTTGAATAGACAAATTTGGCCCCTTTCCAGAAATGGACATGTTTGCCAAATGCAGAACCATATAAAAGAAGACAACAGGTACAATCACCCTAACAGGCTGAGTAAATCATCTGAATAAAAAGAATTGCTCTTTTCCTAGTGGGATTGCACCTGTCACTTCAAGAGGAACATTATGCAAAACATGGATATCTTTCAAGATGCATTCTACCTACCTTGGTCAGAATAAGTTCCTCCTTGAACTCACAGACCAGCAGGCTGCATGACCTCAAAGTTTGAACCCATGTTCATTAATATCTGATGATAGATACTATTCTCTGAATTTCGTACAGCTAGGAATACCAAGTTTAAAAGTGTATATGGCTAAGACAAGGTAGAGTCCTAAAATAAGTCGGCATAGACATGCGTTGGCGTTATTGTCACAGTAAACTTTAAAAAGCATTATGTTCCTTCAGACAATAAATCAAGGAAGCAGTATGCATAGAAACCTGAATTTTTAGCTCTCTTTGCCTGGATGCCCATTCTTCCTCTACTGCCCGTTTATATTCATCAGTCTCCTTGAGCTTTTCTCGATCATCAATTAAAGAGCTATTAATGGCATCGCCATCTTGATCATTCAATGGATCAATTGAAAGTTCTCTTGAAACTGATTTCTCATTCTTTTTAAAATTAGCTTCATGTTCCGATTCCTTTGGAGAATCAGGATTGCAACTAAAGCTCTGCTGAAAGATTTCATCTATGTTTCTGCTGAAATGATTAACATCAGTTTCAACTGAATGCTGTCGCTTACACAAAGAAGCCCGTTTATCTGGTAAACTGTCTTCGCTGTGACAGCCAGCACTTGGTTCAGCATTTGATAAACTAGGTTCGAAGTGTACACTTTTTTCTTTCTCCCAGAAGTCCTCTGCATAAACAACTTGCTCACTAGCCTGTTCATAACTGCAATTGAAAGGTGGCCCTTGACGATTACGTTCCTCACCATTAGGGAGATTGGGACCAACATGCTTGACATGAAACTGAGTTGACCCCTCAGGAGAGTTGCAGAACTCGTCTCTGGACTTCAAATTGGGTTCAGCAGACGAAGCCTTCTCTGAATTTGGAGAAGTGCATCCGAAAGTTCCACTATCTGTCGAACAAGAAGGCGCCTGGCCTCCTTTTTCATTATTAGATTTGCTCAAACTAGGAGAAACTGGGAAATCCTTACGTTGTTCAGCCTTGTTTTCTGAATCCCTCACACCGGATCGATGGTTGCAAACATCATTTCTCCTTTTCAAGGAAGCCTTTTCCCACTGCTTTTGAAGATTCCCAAAAGAATCTTCCATGAACTCACTATCAAGAGCATCATCATCAGACGAATCACCCTCTGAGTCGGTACTCAAGCCATAATGGTTTCTGGTGGAAGCTTTCCCGGAATAGGTCCGTTTGCACTTTGACAGCTTGAACGGGGATATATTTTCCTGCACAAACTGGCACTCATCACCAACTGCGTCTACGGACTTATGAGTGCGAGTGGGGCATGATCTCATGCTTGAGGAAGCACCACTATGAAAATTGACGTCGCCCTTCTCACTAGGACGATGGTTGTCGGCACCTTCATCATCATCGATGCAGATTATAGTCCTCAAAGAACACTTCTTCTCTTTACTCGAACCTAGTAGCTTCTTTGACAAAGATTCCGGAAAATCGAGGATAATAACATTACTATCACTATCAACATCAATTAAAACATGACTATCAGCTTCCCCTTTGTTCTTGCACCTTCTAAGTGTCTTCCTCCCAGAACAACTTCTAGGTTGAGAATGACCAACAGAGACTCCTTTACCTCCCATTTGCCACTGCACATAATTCAAAAGAATACGCAAGAGCATTGAAAAACAGAATAAAAATAAAGTTTCAAAAACCAAGGAATTACGAAATTCAAGATTCATATATCACCAGGCTTCTAGTTGATATGGCATTGGAAGCTATATGCAACTTAGTGGTGATAACGTGAACCCAATATTAACTTCCTTCAACCATAATTATCTAGAAGTGACTTGGTAAAAGTATTAAATAACAAGTCCAGTAATTGTGCCAGGGACTCATCGCCTGGAGTAAGGTACGGTACGGGATATGTATTGCCACTTCAGACTAGTTATGCAAATATGCATATCTAGTGTTTACCTAATACTTGATCATGTAAAGAACATAATCTTATATGTTCCTTTATATTGCTTTAATGCGCAAAAAGTTCCCATCAGGAAACCATTTTACCCTCAGAATTATCCACAAAAAAAAAGGCAAGCCCTATTGTCAAAGCAATATGGGCTTTTGCCAGAGTAATAAAAACTTAAAGATCTGAATGACAAAATTGCCCATCTTTAGCCAAATCAATCGGCCTTCTTCGCCCTCCAGCTTACTCTACGCCCACCCAGCTGTGCGCTTATGTCCTTGTCACGCCACCTTACTAGACGGTCATCACCCAAGATCACTTACAACTTCAATGATAATAGAAAAAGTAAGCAGATCCGCTTCTCTCTCCTAAGCTCGACTACATTGTTATCGGGAAATATCAACCAGGACAATTGCAAGAAGAGAGCAGCGGAAGTCAAAGATTTCGAGAATACAGGATGGAGCTTTGGTAACTTTAGTGAATTGATTGATATTGATTTTCGATGCATAGATCGATTTTAGAATTCCCTCCATGAACTTCTCTCTTCAAACCTCAGCCACCAAATACGCACTGCAGCAATAAGCTCCATTGTTCACTAAGATACCGAGATTGGTGACGGGACAAGTGTCAGAATGGTGGCCATGGGTAGGTCTGCCGTGGTAGCCTGAATGTTCGGGTGCCATAGATGGTTGGTGGTAGCAAAGGTAGAAGAGAGAAAGCAGAGGACAGGGACTGATGACTAGCTGAAATTTGACCCGGCCTGGTGCAGATCTGGTGAGGGAAATTGGCAAAAGCGCCTATTCCTTCGGCATTAGAGCTTGCCAAAATGAAAGCAAATACAAAACTTTTGCCATGTCCCCATTTTGTTAGACTTGGAATCGGGTGAATCTGACTCTTAGATGCATACCCACACCTGAACCATGTTCATGTGAGGACATGATAGGCACATATAACAAAACAATAAAAGTGCAACTCTTTGATAAGGAAAACAAGATCCAAACTTTATCTAAGTGTAGTGCTAAACAATATCTTTTAAAAGTCCTACAAAATTTCACCAAAGAGAATGTCAATTGTTTGAGCAGTGCAATATGTGAATCTTATGAACGACTATGATTAGACTGGGCAGTTCTTAAAGGGTATGCACATGCTTTTGCTTCTCATTACTGCATTTCATGAATAGACGATTGTCCATGACAACTTATTTGCTGGATTTCTTTTTTTTTTTCTTTTCAGCCCTGTAAGTTGGAAGCCTAAATTTTCAGATTCTCCACTAAAGGATTGCACCTCCATGTGAGAGTAGAGTAGTAAGGCTTCACTGAGAAAATGCACCTGCCAAACATGACATCCTCCACCTGTCCTTGCAACCATAAATTTAGCCATAAAAGCTATCCTCCTGTTGTCAAACTTGGACACTGTCAATGTCGTTTTCCTTTTGCTCGACAATGTAGACAACCTCATTTTTCTTTTGCCAAAATTCATTTTCCGTTCTTTTTAGGAATAGCCTGGTGGTATGTGAAAGAGAAAGTAAAAGGAAGAGAAAAGCAAAAAAAAAGGGGTCTATCGTATATCACGTGTGATTACTTATCTAGCCGGTCTATTTACTTAATGAGCTTTTCTCTATCCTTATCTCCACAAATAAAACAGGAAGAATCTTCTCTAGCATTCTTGTTATATGTCTTGGAATGTTTTCCATATCTGTAACTGGCCGGCACGGACTTCTCAACAGATTCTAGAATTTTTCCGTGGCATGCAGACGACTCTACCCTCATTTTCTTGGGCCCTAAGTCATACAAGTGCTATAAAGAGGAACCCTAGAGACAGCCTCATATATTTCGTCACCAATCTTCACACACATTCCATACACTTGTATTTCTCCTACATTCCATCCATTGGAGCACAGAGATCGCAAGGTAAACTTGTCCACGGCTTAAAAAAACTCATAAATCCATATTCGAGGTATGTAGCCAACGATGTTATTTATGTTATATATTGACCAAACCTGTGCTTGTATCAAAGTATCCAAGAACATATTAGCCTTTTCCGATCACGTAAGACTTAAATCCCAAATTTCAACTAATCTTTGACCGGATACTAAGCCTTTAATACCCGTTACTCCGAGTTCAAACCGACTTAGTTGTATTTCGTAACTTTGTCTCAGTTAATCAAAGAAAAAGTAAAACAAGCAATACCTTCCCCTCACACAACACAGACCAAAGTTTTCGTATATCACTTAGCCTGTTTTGTCAAAGTCTCAAAACTAGGGTTTCTCTTATTTTTCCTGTAGAGAAACTTGTAAGTTTTCACCTTTAGGTGCAGTTCGTCACAGACAACATAAGAACGACTAGACCTTGATCCTCATGTAAGTGTGTCTATTCTTCGAGGCTCTTCTCATAGAGTCGCTTAATAATTTATAAACATAAGTTACCGTCTGAATAAATCAGATGCAGATTAGAACAGGCTACAAAAAATTGCAATCCAGAACATGGGAATTTTAACTTTTAGCAACAGATTATTTATTTGAATCGCAGATAAAATCTCTTTCTCCAAGATTATTCGAAAATGATAATCAAAAGGGAAGGCTGTCCTATATTTTTCATCTGAAATTTTTCCAGCTAGGAAAGACATCATTGCCTCTCAAAAGCCATTACATAAGATCAAATTGAACAGTTAAGAGCTCCATTTTTGGAGAGTGAAGGTTATACCATCCGTACAGCGCCAATGGTGCATTAAGCCATTAAATTAACATTATTCATTTTCAATTGCTAATCGCTATTTAGGTCATCTCACCCAAACATGTACCAACAAGCAAAACAAAGTTGGTAACTGCTTGAACATTAAAAGTGCAAAAAAAATGGTGCCTAACTGTATTTCCTTAAGCTATGCTGTCTTAATTAACATACCCACAGCTAAAATCAACAAAACCCCAAAACAGATTAACTGACAATAAACCCTAAAAACAAAAACAAATAAGATTTCCAAGCTATCCCGTAACACACAGTGAGAACCAAAAGCCCATGTCAAGAAACCCAAAAAACTCCAAGCCCTAACGCATTCGTCCAACATATAACCCAATTCAAAGCTACATCTAACTTATGCCCTCATTATAAAGACTAAAAATAACAAAACCCAGAAAGTGAAACCAACAGATTGTGAAAATTCAACCAAGTCAAAAAGTGATTCGCAATTGAAAAGAGGAAATTACCTGCAACCGGAGGATCCTTTAATCTCTAGATGAGCCAATTGAGCAGGCAATTCCGATGTATAGAGAGAAACAGAAGAGGGGAAGCAACGACATACATGGCAGGGTTTTGATTTTTCGAAAGTGAAACGTGGAAACCGACGATTTTGTGCCTTAAAATGGAAATACACAAAGGGGTAGTATAATTTGTATATCGGGTGTGTATACGGATACGATGACGTATACGCTTTTGGTGTGCAGGATACGCTTTGAGTATCACGAGTCAAAGAGCTATTGGCACTCTTAAGTGGCATTGCATCTATTACTAGCATTGAGAGTGACATTAAAAGGAATCGGAGCGTCTATAGCGTCGTCCTATTGACGGATTTGTAAATTCCATCCAAGTTCAAATTGGGGTCTTGTTTGGATTTATCGATCTAGCCAACTCCGCAAGAGATGTGCTAATCGCATTTGAAGAGGTTAATCGGTTAACAAGTTTCCACATGTGTATAAATTTATATTGTGTATCCATATGCGAATCTTTTAACAAGCCACCAAACGAGAGATTACGAGCTGAGCTGGAGTTGTTTGAAATTTTGTAGCCTTCAAATGTGCACAAAGTCTCACTGTACAATGTTGGTTAGGGGAACGGGTAACCATTTACTGTATGTTTTGGCAAAAAAAAAAAATTAAGAATCGTGCATGAGTTTGAGTCTTGGGTGGAGGAAGCTCTTAGATTTCAATGTCATCCATCCGAAACAATGTAACTCGTTGATTGATAAATATAACCGTTTCATTTTTTTCAAAAGAGAGAAAAATAGATTCTCACTATACAATCTTGTTAGGCATTATTGGGCTTACACCTTCTGCCGGAAGTATTCGGGATTCATTCCCGAAAGTAAGAAGTTTGTATTTTCCTATTAAGTTATAAAAATGTCTCTAGATTATCTCTTAATTAACTGGCTGTATTAGGATTTTTTATTTTTTTTTAATTGTGAATATGTCTTTCATTTTAAAGTAGGTTGTTATTATTATTAATTTTTTGGTTCAGACAATAGAATTCTCTTAATCCACATACCCCTGCCTCCTATGAGATTCGATCTTGCTCAGAGCTAAGTTATAAATTTTGTCTTCTCGATCATCTCATTGCATGCTTTGATTACCTCATTTATATTTACAAAAAGTAAGTCCTAACATAGATTGGTAACAAATTTATAGATGTTGTGCATTAAAGTAAGTGCCCCAGTATGCTTTTCAAACTTTTCTTCTTTTAACATTCTTAAGGTTCTCCTTAACCACTTCCCACCATATCTTGTCTCTTCCTTCTTTCTTTAAATTCCTTGTCCTTGAAGGGTGATTTTCATTTTATCTTTTTAAGTAGTTAAAGTATGTTTGAGATTGATCCTAAAATGGTCAGACTTAATTTAATTTACATTAAATCACGTCGCTTGGTGTTTGGTAAATCTTCAAATCTGATTAAATCAATTTTCAAAAGCTAAATAATTGAATTTATTATCCAAGAAAACAATAATTCTAGATTAATCACTTTTTTTTTTATAATCAGATTTAATTGAGTAAAGTATTATTAACCATAATCAGGTTTGACCAAGAAAATTACATAATTTTCCTATTGGTTTTAAGGTCATCTAAAATAATTTATCCAAACACTGAATTATTTGGTCATTTTATCACATTAAAACTGCTTTTAGTACTTTTATCCAAACATCATTCATAGTTTAAAGTTTAGTTTACTAAAAATAACTTAAAACTAATTTCCAAAGTTGGTGAAGATTTCATCCGAAATTCGCTTTTGCAAATTAAGGTAAAAAGTTACTCTAATTTAATCGCTTGAGTTGGAATCTAGCTTTTCCAATGTCGTCCGTGAAGGGTGGGAGAGCCGTCCGGCCACAACTCTACCAATCCATTTATCTCCAATCCCCTATCTCTATAATATATAGTTTTAAGGAGCGTGGAAGTGGACAGTCCATAACAAAAAACTTCTTTGTTTAGACATCGATGCCAAGGCCAGAAGAGTAAGCGTTAACTAAATCAAAACATAAGCACCGGTCTATCTATCATATCACTCAAGTCTGATAAAAATTACGAGGTTTTGTTAGTGTTAGAATGAGTAACGCTCGGTCTATCATGTTAGGCAATAGGCAGGGATACGAGCGGTGGCATAAAGCCTATACTTTTAGCTTGTAGACCTTCTGAGAAGCCTCTGGAGCGAACTTTTTTTAACTTAAAGGCACATACTGTTACTAGAAGTCTTGTCTCTCTCTCTGATCAAGTCTATCAATCTTGGAGTATTTTTCTTTGCCAATGGATGGACTTGCCACCTCTCGAATTTTCATTGCTGCTGATGGCAGAGGTTCAAAAGCAAATGGTGGTGAGGTAATTACATTCTTCTGCTACGTTCAACGTTCATTAAGGAAACTACTTCTTCTTCTTGACTTTGATGTCCAACCTATTCCAAATACACAATCTCGACCTTGCTTGCTTCTTCTCCTTGACTTTGATGCCCAACCTATTCCAAATACACAATCTTGACCTTAATTGCTTTTTCTTGCTCGTGACCAAATTGAGAAAACAAGAATGAGACCAACTTACTAGAGTTCCTCATTCCTCTCGTGCATCTCTGGCCGCTTTCAACTTAGATATATTCTTCTATCTATTAGCCGATCACTTCGCTCGCTTTTGATGGTTTGTCAGATCGCGGTCTAATGTGGCTGGGAGTAAGGCTACAAATTCCTTATAACTGAGTAAGCAATCTCACTTCCAAACCTGTTGACATTACAAGGGAGTCTAGTACCTGCTTCCTTAGCCTGCTTCCTTAGCCACTAAGCCGCACACGCCCTTTGGAAGGGTCACAAGTCTAATACCTGCTTTGCCAACCATATTGATCTTATCTTAATGTGACTCATTGATGGTTCACTTCGGACACTGAGGTACAATGCCTGATTCGACAGTCAGTGTTTGAAAGGCGTTTACAGAGCGCCCATTAGGGCGTGCCTCGGGGGGACGCATTACCATATTGTCTCAACTTCCGTTTTTCCTCTAATTTTTCCTCTGTCAACCGCCATAGCCATTGCTCAACTGAGCACCACCTACTACCCGTAAACGATGAAGATCTTGGAGGTGAAAACCCTAGATCTAAACCAGTACTAAAACACCAAGATGATTCTTGACATCCTACTTAGACTATACTCTTTGTGGCAATTTTCTTGGCATCACCAGCTTAGCAACTAAGCTAGTCTCATGTTCCTTTTCCGTTGGAAGACAATGGTCAGCCCGTGCCACTAATTTCAGCTTGTATTGTCATGGTTGCTTAGCAGCTGTTGCGTAGATGAAAGTTGTCCCCTTATTTTCTTGCATTCGCTTGCTTGGCTTTTATGCTTGTAACTCAAGGGAACTCAGTCGGGACTCATTGTACTAGCATTCTTTCGTCTATCCACAGTCGTTATGGGATGAATTGAGTACCCTACCCGTGTCAACATCAACATGCATGAGAAAGAGAAACCAACTTAAGAAACTCCTTTGTCAATGAAGTCACTGGCATTATCTCCATGCTCTTCGTTAGGGGGTGGTGGGGGGTGGGCGGGGCGGGGCGGATTATAGGGGCTGTGCTGCGGGGTTAGGGGGTATAGAGGTGTTGGAATATCCTAGAAATCTCAATGAGATGACAAATCCAAACCACCTGAATATTCAGATGTTTGGTTATCTTCTCTATGTATTTGTGTAAATTCAAATGTAAGCTAGCCACTATATATGGAGACACTTGTACAGTACTCTAAATCATGAAAACACAATATTTATTTCTCTGCTTCTATATGGCATCAAGAGCCTAAAATGGTTGGCCTTCCCTTTTTTTCCCTAGACCTCACATTGCCCTCCATGTGTATCTCATCAAAATATTTGTCACCCTCCAATCTTCTAATTCCTCTTCATCATTTTCAAAATATGTTTCTCTGAAACTCTATATTGACAATTATTTACTATTGAAGAGTCAGTTTCTCTCTATTCTACGAGGGTATGCCCTTTTGGGTCTTGTTGATGGCTCTGTAGCTCCATTACCGAAATATCTTGCATATGCTGAGAAGTTCCTCCACTAATATCTGATAGCACTATTGTTCACATGTCAACTGACGCCCCTCAAGAACTGAATCATGCTTATGTTTTATGACATAAACAGGACCATCTTTTACTTAGCTGGATTTTGTCCTCCCTTATGGAGCCGATATTGGCGCAAGTGCCTGGTCTGCACACTAGCTTCTTCTGTCGTGTGATTTTCTCTTGACCGCATGCTCGTGTCTCAATTAAAAGCGAAGATCCCTGCTCTTCATTCTGATGTTCAATAGTTAAACCAAGGTGATATGTCTATGCACAAATATTTTGAAAAAGGAAAGAAAACTCGCGATACTTTGACTGCTATTTGTCAGCCTATGTGTGATGATGACCTTATAAATGCCTTGTTGGATGGTCTTGGCTAGGATTATCACTCCTTTGTGACTTCTATTGCTACTCCATTGGAGTCTATTTCCCTCGTCCAAGCAACATCAATTATCTCCACATGGTAGCATTATCCTTCCTCACAAATCAGCCTCTTTTATTATGCATTGGCAATGCAACTAGCCTGGACATATCCACCCCTACTGCCCTGTTAAATACATTTATCAATTTACTTTTAAATGAAAAGCCGGGAATTTAATCACACTATGATGGATGAAGGGGTTCTGAGTATATGTCAATTATCAACAACAAAAACAGTGTATTCTGGTACTCCCGCCGTCAGGTCATCAAAAGCATTCAAACTTGGCATGCATCACATAATGATAACTGAACGAAGGGATTCTACATCTGAGTACATAGGCAAATTTCTGTTTTGTATGTAATTGACAGCTTACAAGATAATTCAATCACTTGATTACAGTTTACAACTCATAACCAGAATGTGATCATAAGATCACGAAATGCCCAAAAGGGAATTGATTGACGTGATAGGGACAAATTTCACACACAGCTGTGGCAAGAATCACTATTTACATGAAAGAGAGATGTGAAGTGAAAGAAGATTTAGAATGAAGCACATATGCAGCATGCAGTATTGAGCTTACATGACTAGTCAAGACTGTCATGGAAACGAATGAGATTTTGCAGCATTTCCATCTTGAATATAGCCAGACTCGAGGAACGAAGGCAACACGAGAGGGGAGAGTAGTGGAATGGGATCTTTACTATGGTAGTAGGATGCAAATGGAGAAGTAGATGAAGTTCTAGCTGCTGATGATGGCAATGAGTTTAAATTATGTCCTGCTGATTTCGGTGTACCCCCGCACTCAACAGGGCCGGTGGGCTTCAGGTGAAGAGGACGAGGAGCTCGCCTTTGCAACCGGCTCAGATTAGGCCTTCTAGACACAAACTCATCTCTGGGGACAAAAGTCTGGAAGCCTGGAAAATCATCAGCAGACCTTTCCATTACTCAACCCCTTTATGATACTCTTAGAAAAGCCTAATTACCTCTTATAGTCTTAGTCTAAACGTGAGAGATGTACTGAAAATATATGTATTTTGTCGTCAGATATACCCTTTGCAACTGGTATTATATGAAAACATGATTATTGGAAAGGAACATGATCCAGCCTGTATTGGAAACATAATTCCCCTGTGAAGCATGGTCCATCATACATAGTCATAAATTTCAGGTTCCTGTCTGTTAATTTGAAGCTGCATTTAGTTCTCTTAGCCCATAAGTCACCAAATCCTTACTAAAGTGGCCAAGGCTTTCTCTCTCAATCATCTCTCTCGCTCCCGGCTTCGCTCTGCACTTCCGTGCTTTCACTTCTAATGCGTGTCAACTTTGCTGCTCTCATCTCTAGGTTTTGGCTTTCACTCCTGTTTCACTTGGCGAACTGGTGACTTGACATGTGAGGAGGTTGTTCTATTGCTGTAACACAGACTTGTATATCCTATCTTTCATGTGACTGAGGAATCTATGCATACTGCATCTGCTTTCGAATATCGAAAAGTTTTGTGCCAGAAGCTCAGAGGCACATGCCATTCATTTTAAAACCATTTTAGCTCAACCGTTCTCCCATTAGGTTCCAAAACGTAAACTGTCGGTGTCCTGCAATTTTAGTCATTATTTCAAAGAGAGGTAACCAAGGATTCATAACCACTGCACTGTTCACAAGCCTTTAGTTACAAATCATGGTTCAAACTTTCTTCTTCGTTTTCATTTTCATCAAACGTAGGCTTACGAATTTGTGATGGCGGCGATGCAGCTTAGCAAAACCAGTGAGCTCCATGATACAAGGTAGGGGACAGCTTCCATGGCAAAAGTATGTTAATGCCATTGACTGTTGACTAGTCCAAACAAAAGATTATGGTCTGTGAGATATGTGCACGTTGCCTGAATCTTTCTATGTACAGAACGATGCATTTCTGTCAAAATAAAGTCATAAAAGCCAGACATGCAGGAATCCAAGTAATAAAGTTTACATGTTCTAGCTAGTTGGCACTTTGTTGTCTGATAAATTACTGAACCGGGTCATTTTTCTGGTGGGGGACGACCAGTATCAAGTACATTTTAAGCCCTCAGCTGCTTTTGATGGATGAAGATGATGTTCATGAAGTCAGACTGTACTGCATCATCCTTTTTTACTTGATTCACCCACTTTCCTCTTTCTTTCTTTACCATTTCTTGGTCTGCGTAACCTTCAAAAGTTGAGATTGAGAATGACTCAATAGAACTTATGTGCTCCATGCTTATTTGAAAAGTGGAAAAGATGAGGAAGTTTACTTTAGAAAAAGACGAGGAAGTTTACTTTAGAAAAAGACAGGGAAACAATATTTTGTTATCTGCAGCATAAGCAAAATAAAGAATAAATATAAATAACATAAATAAATAAGAAGATAAAGAGGATTCATCTGTTAATGTTTAATTTCCTTCTTCAGGTCCTAACTTTATGTTTCTCTGGCATAAAAATCTCTAAATTTCTTGTCATTACAAGAGCTGTGTTTCCACCTTTCTGCACCCAGTTTCATGACTAGACTAAAGAACAGCTTGGCCTGGTAAACCTAGCAGGTCTTTGGTTCTTGCCATCATGAACACCAAGTATTGTGGTACCCGTAACGTGTGTACAAAAATAAAGTTGAGAACATGATATTTTAAAAATAAAAAATTCATTTAAACTATATTTTTTTAATGAACTTTAAAAAATATCAAGCTTGACCTTGAAAACCAAGCATGTCCTTATACGCACTTCTTACTATTTAAAATTTTTATTTTGTGTCACTTTTTAAAAAATTCTTAGAATGTCAAGTGTCATCATTTTAGATAGGCATTACGTAACACCAAACGAGGTCTTACACCAAGTAGGATTTTTCCTTTATATATAGTACAGGTACTACTTACCACCCACCACCGTACAAAAGAAGAATAAGAAAAAGGGAAAGACGCGTGAGAAAAACTTCTATGTAACGGTGAAAGTTACGACATGATATTACCAGCAGCTGAGATAAAGATGTTAGTGAATCCTTGACTCCCTATTGTTTGGAAATCCCTTCTCGTTGCATCCCTTAAGGTAAGGAACACCTCCCAACCTAATTAAGATTTTCTTTAAGAAGACCCTCTCTAAAAAAGTGAGAGAAGACTTCATCTTAGGTGGTGCCGTGACAAGTGGCAGCACCCCCCCAATATCTATCACCCTCTCAAGGCAGAAACCAATGACAGTAGCGCCAATCATGCAGCTGAGGTGGTGAATAGGATTTGATGCTGATGAGTGGGAAGCATCATGGATTGGATTCAGAAAAGAGGACCCTTTTCAGCCAGATCCCTTGGTCCCTTTCTCATTTTTTCCCTTCCACAAAAACTGTTTTCTTGTTCACATCAAGAACTTTCAAAGAGCACTATTCTCTCAGACAGAACTTGGTCAAAAAGGATACCAGATTAGATGGCTTTCCCATTTCAGTGAAACTCCTTTAGGGATCAAAGATTTGGTCAAATCTCAACCAGATTTCATTTGCTAATTGAAAAGAAAAGTCCAACTATGGCCAACACAAAGTAGGATTTGGCAGCTATTTCTACAATACCTGGATAGATATCCGCAATCAGTGTTGTCTTGTTCCCAGTATTTCTTCTAAATTTTGACAGTGAATTCAACCAAGACCGATCCCACTTTTTTGCCTTCTAACCACCTTTAAGACCACCTCAAATTACGAGCGTTACGGTAAAAAAGACTAGTCCAATGCACAAGACTTTAGCCATCGCAGGGTCTGTGACATATGTACGCCGAAGGAACGCTGACAAGAATTAAGGACCAAACGTTTCTCTAATTCCAGTCTCCTTACGACAGTTGTTGTCGTAGACTGCACATAAGTCTTGGTAAACCTTAAAAATGATTTAAGCTCGAGACCAAATCTATGCCAGCCCATGGCTGACTTTGATTGGGATTGGGGAGTCAAGGTTGGTTGCTACCTTCACCCACTCAGAAGGATGAAGATTAAGACTGATGACTTGATTTTCCCCAGGGAAGATGTTTCCAACGGGGTGGCTAATATGTATTTGACCCGTTCCAATATGTATCAGTCTCTACAGCATTGTGGAGAACAATCACAAGATTCTAGTCAAACAAAGTCTCCTGTGTTGAGACTCACGACAAGGACAAGAACAACAGCTCATTCTAACTTCCAAAAATAGATGACAGCACTTGATTAGACTAGTAATGATGATGCCATAGAAACGAACATAGAGAATATTTACAAATATTTGGCTCTAAGTTGGCAGTCATAATTCCATTCAGGTTTTCCGTTGGCCTTTGCGGGGATCCAATGTGGTATTGGATCAGCCCTAACATAATACGGATTAAAAAGAGGAGCAAAGGGTGTATTTACAGGCACTAAACTCTATTTACAGCCTTCTCTACCTCCGAGACATGGTTCTGGCACTAAATCTTGGAATAGAGAACCCGAAATGACACAGAACTGTGGTTTGTTAATGCTTTAGTCGGGGGTATGAATTTACATGGAAACTGAGATTCTAATCGGTACTCAGGAGTAGGATCTAACCAAGCCGAAATTGCAAAAGGATCGGGATTTAAAGAGGCCTCCAAAGAGAAACCTGGTTGGAGATTCTTGAGGAACTTGATTTAAATCTTCATTGTTGCCTTTCACTTGAAGTATAGCTTGTCCAATTTCTTGCCGAATGGAATCTATAATCTTTGAATCAACGGGATACCCTGATGCATCACGAACATAGAACGTATTAACGGCTTTGCCGGCCCTAGTCGTCACTTCAGCTCTAGTGACCGTTAGGCTATTCTCACGGAAGATACGAGTGACATCAGATAGCAGCCCAACTCTGTCCGTTGTGCACAATTCTAGCTTCAAACCCTGGAACAACAAGACACAAATGAATGGTCAAAGTTATGTATAAAACTACCCTTAGGAACAGAATAACAAGAAGCCAATCTTGTAGGAACTGCTGTTTTTCTCCTAACGATTATCATCTATTTATATTATCTATAACACTAATAGTACATTATACAAGTAAGGTCTGCATCAAAATGACAGCAGTGCATCTCAAACAAATCCAGAGAACATCTCTTACATAGAACAAGTAGAGTTAACAAGACATAATCTGACAAAGTGATGGAGCACTTAATAATATGATGATCGGAATAACAAAACCATGACCATTTAGATAACTCCTTTATTTCGAGCAAATAATATTAAATGGATACGCCTTACAAATTTAGAAAAAGTCAGGGATAATATGTAATAACTGGTTGTCTTCATATATGTGTTACGTATCAACATATGAATATCTGTTACGGATTATACAAAGAACTGGGCATCTTCGAACTTGTGTAAACGAACTACCTTTGAACAATGAGCTACAAAGCAGTCATGCTGAAATGTTTTTTTTTAGCAGTGCAGGAGGACCAACTAGAAAGTGTTCAAGTCTGTATCAAATACAACAGTTGAACAAGTTTCTATTACGTGATAGCGCCCTTACCTCAGACACGCGTCTTTCTATTGCTGCTTCAAGGCATTGGATCACTCTCTGTCTCTCTGCATCTGATTTTAGTGGGGATCCATCAATATGTCTGATACAGTATTCCTTCAAATGCAACCAGAGAAAATCATTTTAGCCTGTGTACTAAAACCAGCACTTTAAATCCGGAAACTTCAAATGAATACTAGAACCCACGAAGAGTAAACAAACCTGGTGAGCTTCTGGCCCCTCGGCATCGACATTGCCATGGAACACCACATACTGCATGTCTGTCAAAGTGCAAATAGCATCAAAGAGAAGTTTCGGCCTATCCTTGCACCGGATAGTGACTACCGAATAGTCTTTGTCATACCAATTAACAACATTCACAATTGGTCTCTGCTTTTCATCCATGGCTTCGTCACTCACTCGTTCATAATCTCGATCAGCAAACATCATTTGGTGAAGCCTTCTCTCAGTGTGGGTTACATCATGAGAGACTACAGTCTTAGCTTCCCGGTTTTTGTTGCTCCCTTTGAGCACATTGCACAGTAGTCTCTTGATCAAAGATAGCCTCTCTGGGTCAGTAATTGCAGCACCAGTTTCCTCTTCAGTTACTTGCATCACAGCTGCAGCCCGGGTGTTGTGGGTCCAAACCTCAGCGTTCACCACATTGCATTTGAGGTGAGTGAGAACAGCACTAACCTCAGAAAGTAAACCAGGCCTATCACTTCCTATCAGCTCAATTGAGGTGTGGTCCATTGAGGATTTAACCCCCACAGATCTTCTCGTGGAAGAGGCAAATCCAGAATCTGGTCCCAGAGACTGGAGATGAACCCAAGAAATTAGTTGTCAGTGCATTTAAAATACCAGGGGAAATTCAAAAGAACGTTTAGGGCAAAAAGAACAGCTCACCTTCTCAATATAATCCAAGATCTCATCGTCAGTAATTTTGTTCCCATCTTGATCAGTAACATTAAAGACTGGCAAAATAACACTGGCTGCAATCATTCTCTTACTCCAGAAATAGACAGTAAATCTTGCCACAGTTAAAGAACAGTATCAAGAGAATGACAAAGAAAATAGGTGCGATTATGAGTTATTACCATCCATGAACCACCCTCCATCAGAAGATATATATGCTTTAGTGATGGTGAGGTTAAGATCAGTAAGAACTTGTACAACTTCCAGAAGTATGCCATGCTCATTCGCACTGTCCACCTGTATCACCAGAATATATACAATGTACCACAAGATCAGAAAAGGGAAGAAAATCAAGCAGTGTGATAAGGGAGAATAACAAAAGCTGCTAAACTAAAAGAAGAGGTACCTGTATAACAGTAGCATTTTTGCAGGATTCATTGTCAATTACAACTCTGAAAATATAGAAAATGGACAAATTGGAGTAAGTATTGAACCACAAATTGGCATTTGAATTCAAGTAACTTCCTATTAAACAAGGCAGAAAGAAAAGAAGGTAGACAACGGATACCTGGGTGGGTTCATTCTTCTAATGAATTTCTCATATTCATCATCCATATTGTGTGAAAAGCTCATACAGTTCTCTGAGGGAAAAAAAAGTAGATATACCAGCTCAGATACAGCCAATATAGAAGCATGTAAACAGATAAATAGACATACATACAGATTCAGCATTACCAATCACAAAAAAGATACTTAACAAGAAGTGTGAAGTAAGGGAATTAGAATATAATGAAAAAGAAGTGGGGAAGGGGGTGTAAAGACGGACGAATCAAGAAGTTTGAAAGAAGAGTGGAATAACCCAGATACCAAGAAGGCCGATTAAGAAGCCTAAACCACCTAAAAAAAGGTGTTTGTGCCTCTGCCCATGTTGGTGGGATGGGGTAGGGCTTGGGAAGTTGGTGGGGTTCTATGTTTGTGAGAAAACCATAACCCATCAAGCCATGGAGGCATACAAGCATAATCAACACAAACACACGCGCACACACACCCAGAGGAGAGAAATCAAGCACAAATATACCAACAAATCAGAGAGATTTGACACACCCAACCCAACATTGAACACAGGCAACATGTGACACAAAACTAACCACCACCACCAAATTCCAGAAGAACTAAAACCATAACCATGGATTTAGTATTTTCATTACCAGAAATCAAGCAAAACCAAACCCAATGACAACCACAAACCCATCAACCAAACACCCCAAAACAACAATATTAGCCCTTTCAACTCCCTTCTTCTCAGAAAAAACCTCAAAAACCAGCACGAGCCCACATGAAAAAGAACAAGGGAAAAGAGACACAATTAGCAAAAAACAGAACTTACCCATTACAAGTCTCGAGAATTCGTGATCCGGGTCACCAAAATTTTCCTCAATCTCCAAACGAAAAGGCTTTGTACTTTGAACCAAGACAACTAGACCTAGAGAGGAAGAGATAACCCACTATATAGATATGCAAACAATAGTTTTTGCTGCCCGCTATATAAAAATAACCAAATAAACACCAAGAATCAAAGGCTTTTGGACACAAAACTCAAAAAACCTGCAACTTCTATAGTAGTACCATAAAACACAAACACCATTCAATCACCATTCTCTCCCTAGTTTCTCTCTCCAAGAAAACTCTGCTCTGTTTTCTACACATACAGCTGCGTGTGTGAGTGTGTATTTATACTAGCTAAGTCTCACTTTCAGGCATTCCTAATTCCGGTTCCTCTGTGTGAATTTTTAAGAGGGTCCGAGTGCTTAAAAGGAAGTTCCCAAAAGTGGAGGCGCATGGCGTTCGGGGTGCCCACGGCGCACGTTAACTGCTGGAGCGCGTTGGTGGGTGCTAAAGTGCGCGCTGACAGTGAAATCGATTTACCCAGTTTTCTCCTTTTCTTATTGTTTTTTTATTTGACTTGACTTTGATTTGTTAGCCCTTATCACCACGTGTTATTGAAATGAAGGCTATTTACTTCCAAGGTTTATGGACAGACTGAAGGAACAGAGTACCTTATAACGGTTGTTTGATTAGGTTGTGAGTTCTTATAAAGAAATTAATGACTTTGAAACCTCAACTTTATGATTTCGTCTTTTGATTCAATAAGATCTTACACAAGCGCGTGAGACGCATGTGCACCGATAAACGGATCTCGAAGTTATCGAATCAAAAACTTCATGAAAAACATGCTGATACCGCGTTGGAATCTTGTCAAGATGCGCTGTGTGTGTTGTGAAGTGACAGTGAACTTGAAATTGTAACGAATGACGTGCGCTTATTAGGAAAAGTGAATTGGAGTACATAATAACCGTAAATCTTATGGATTAGGCTGGGAGTTATGAGTAAATTAATGACTTGAAACATAGGCTTTACGGTTTTGTCTTCCTATTTAATAAAATTGAGATAGGCGTGTGCACAGATAAACGGGGTCTCAAAGTTATCGAATTAAAAGTTTCATGAAAAACACAAGTTGCACTGATAATGCGCTGGAGCATTTTTCAGACTCAAATGTGTGTGTTGTGCAGTGGCAATAGAGTTAAAATTGTAATGAAGGACGTGAACTTAATTAGGAAAAGTAAATTAGAAAAAAAATGTAAATGTTATTGATTAGGTTGTGAGTTATAAGTATATTAATGACTTGAAACATAGACTTTGCAATTTCGTCTTCTGATTCAATAAGATTCGAGGCAGTCGTGTGACATGCGTGCACAAAGATAAACAAGACTCGAAGCTAGTTATGGATTAAAAGTTTCATGAAAAATATATTTTTAAACGCATTGCATGTGTTGTGCAGTGACAATAGAGTTGAAATTGTAACGAAGGAAGTCAACTTAGTAGAAAAAGTAAAATGACTTGAAATATAGATTTTGTAATTTTATATTATAATATAATAAGATTTGAGGCAAAGGTGTGACACGCGTGCACACAGTTAAATAGGTCTCGAAGTTATCGAATTAAAAGTTTCATGAATAACACATTTTTTGATGCGCTGCGTGTATTGTGCAATGACAATGGAGTTGAAATTGTAAAGATTAAGGACCGAAATAATTAGGAAAATTGTGCCGTGGCAATGAAGTTAAAATTGTGACGAAGGATGCGAACTTATTAAGGAAAGTAAAAAAAACAAAATGACTGTAGATCTAATTAACTTATTGGGTTGTGAGTTATAAGTAAATTATTGACATGAAACATAAATCTTCCAATCCGGTCTTCTAATTCAATAAAATTTGAGGCAAGCGTGCGCACAGATAAGTGGGTCTCGAAATTATCGAATCAAAAATTTCGCGAAAAACACACGCCATACCAATACTACACAGGAATCAGACGCACTGCGCATGTTGTGCATGGCATTGGAGTAGATATTGTAACCAAGGACATGACCTTATCAAGAAAATGAGCATCTTCAGACGAGTTTAAGTGTCAATCGAGACAACAATGAAACATTAACTACGCAGCAATTTCAATTACACGAAGAAAATCCTGCGAAAAAGGGTGGCAAAACATAAAAACCTTTTTGCCATGGGAAGGTAACCTTTTCCTTAAGTCTTGATAAAGAGGATTAAAGAAAGACTTAGGTTCAAAGTGCAATCATCTTAAACAATTTAACAGCCGCCAAAAAAATCAGCAGTTAAAATTTTTAAAACTGGCCTAGGGTTTATGATGATGATGATGATAATATAATAATAGAATAAGTGGATTGTAGAGAGGCCCCGCCCCACAATCCACATGGTCAGGAGGGCAGGCATGGTGGTCAGGATTGGGTGCGCGCGCACATACGCCTGTCTTAGGGTGCATGTTGGGTTCATGTCTTTGCTTGCTAGCACATGCTTTCCTCTGCAACCTCCATATTTTCAGCTTCACCAATTTCAGGTTTACTAACCACTCTCTTCTCCCCTTTTCTTTCTTCTTTATTTATTTATTTGTTGGGGGGGGGGGGGGGGGGGGGCGGTTGTCACTATAGAGATATATGATAATGGTATATGTGAATTGTTTGTTGTATGTCCTATTCTGGAATGGACGTCCGTATTATTAAGGGTTCCATACGAACGACGAAATTTGCATAAAAATAAATGGGATTTGGGTTGTTCATGTCGACAACGTGGATATTGTCAGATCACCGCTGACAACTTTCCAGTATTGTCAATAAGAACTGATCCACATCTACCGCTGAAAACATAAAACTACATATAAAACAAAGTAAGTTAGCTATATTATTGTTAAGCTGAATTCCAACTTGATAGATAACCTTAGTACATGCAAAGATGAATTCACACTTGGTAACGGATGGTGGTTTAAAATTTTGGTTCAAGTTTGGTCAAGTTCGGTCTCATTCAAAGGTTTTGTGCCGTCATATTCGGTCTCCTTACAGTATGTAAATTCCATATGATATATATATGAAAGATAAAGTAGATATAAACCTTATGATATTTGAAAGAAATCTAGAGAACGTTTATTTTTACATCGTGTTTTGTCACATTATCTTTTAGTGGCAAAATAAGGTATGGACAGACATGTGAGACGTAAAATAGACGCTCCCATAAATTTAACATAAACAAATATAATAATGGATAAAGCATGAGTTACAATTCAACTAACTTTACGTTGAAAAGTTTTAAAAAAAAAAATTCTATGGTGTTCTTAAGCATTCTAATTTTATCTTAGCAACATGTATTTTAACTTTTATACTCCTAAGACACTCTTAAATGAAAAAGAATTTTTTATATTTGAAAAATATAGTTGTATATAAAATCTAACGTTTAAGGACTTTGCTAATTTATATAAAACCTAATTTACTTTTCCTAATTAGCTATATGTTTAAGGACTTTGCTTATTTATATTTCAAGACAACAGTTAATTATATATCATGTTAAAAGGCTTAAAAACAAACGCTTTGATGAAATAATCATTAAAATTAAGATTATACATGCAATTATAGATTTTATTATGCAGTTCAAAGGTTCCAATTTAAATGGCGTTAATAGGACCATCCCGTGCTTTGCACGAATTTCTGGACTAATATTCCTAATGGTTAGATAACCAAACTATTCCATTTGAGGGGGTTTCACCGTACTGAATGACATGAAAACCAGTAGTTTGTTAAATTTTTGTAAGTGAACACAAGCTATAAAATCAAAATTAAAAGAATCCTGCTAGCAAGGTTACAATAACTTTAAAGGATCCAAATTTAGACCCTAGAAATATACATTGGGAACACAATTCCTATGTTAAGTTTGATGATTTGGATAGAACTAGCTTGGGCACTCCTTCCCCACCTCCCTTTCCACCCTGCCTCACGTCTCATTGCTCCATTTTGATAACTCATATACTGTAAGCTATCAATGGATAAGGATTACGTGCACCGTGGTGGAACAAAAGTCCTATCCTTGTTTACAAAATGGTCTGTAATTATATAGAACAAGGGGACATGCATGGGAGATTTGATCTTGGTTTTTGATCTGTTTATTATCCGGACTTTGATTAGAAAAAATGAAAGAATAATTTAACCTGCCACTCTTTGGACACTTTGAAATAAAAGATGAAAGTCTACTCCCAAGATTGAACTCCGCTTTCTCAACATTATATTTTGTGATGTGTACAGAAAGAGCTGAGCGTGTAGTTTTTCACGCTCTCAAAGGCTTGTTCACAGTTTGTATTTATTGCTAGAAAAGTGCGTTACGGACATAATACTGAACTTTTAACGACAATCGGGTGTGGACAAGAATTCGAGGTGGGAAATGGTAGATCTTTACTGGTATAGAAACAACGTATTAACTAGAACCTGCACATATTGACTTAAGCGGAGGAGCGGAGGAGCCTCTAATAATTTGACAGAGTTTAAACTCTACAAAGGTCGATATTGACATCATTGTAACACATTTCACGCGCTAGAAAACATGATAACAAAGATGGATGGGGATTGCAAACTCCAATCGTCATCGTAAAAAACACGGGTATACCGGAAACCCTAAGAACATGATGTATACATGTCCTCCATTCTCTAGAACTAGAAGTGCTCTCCCCGACCTTTTTCAATGGGTCATGGGTGTGAAGTTGGTGTCTTCCACAGAGCTCTTGTCCATGGTGGTAGTGTTTGCTTGGACTGGTAATGTGGAGGTGCAACATCTATAAGATATGCACTTGAAATTGCCCTCAGAAGCAGAGGCATATGTCCCTCTCAGTGGCAGCTAGAAAGGGCAGCACCAATGTGCCCTCGGATGCAACCAATTCCTCCAAAGACAAGGTGATCAAAAGGAGACACACAGCTAAATTCCTGGAATTTGTCTGCGCCAAATTGACCTCAGTATTGGTTCCCAATGGGGAACGTAATTCCCATTTTCAGGTGCATCACTTGGGCAAGTGATGTCCTGATCAGCTCCTCTTTTGGTTGAAATGGATGACATGTATGACCCAGGCAACATAGGAGGACCATTACACAGTCATGGCTTACGTCCCCCAATGTCTCCAAATATGGTTTCTTGGTTTATTATGATCCGATGTAGATGACATTACATGTTTACATTATGCATAATTTAGAATAAAAGAGGAGTGAATCGAGTCGGAGGATGTAGAAAGTATGTAGATATACCAACACCTAGATTAGCGGTTTCGATTAACTAGTCTGCGACTAAGTTAGTCTTACGTGGTAACAAAAAGTGAACTAAACGTGAGGACATTGGCTGACGAGTGTCAATATGTGGCGTTGGAGATGTGATAGTCGTCATTGGCAAACTGTACTCTTGGATCGGGAAAGGAATGGCTTCCATTTTTGGACTGAATGTATTAATTATTGATGTTATTCATTGTTCTTACTTTCTTTTGAAAACATAGTTATTCGATTTGTGTTACTGCAAGAACGATAACAAATTCACAAAAAAAAATAATTTACTACACCCGTCTATGTCTTACATAAATTTGATATCCTACATTCCAGACTCAATTTGGCATGTACAACTTCCCTACCTAATTGGGCATAATTTTGACCTCTGTTATTTCCTAACCGAGATATTACAAAAGTTTTCTTGATAGTCAACATGATTTGGATTTTCTTTGTTACTATATTCTAAGAGTCCCTTTGGGATAAGTTCATAAAAGTAAATTTCAGATTGAATCTTAATTACCATGCAAAATAAGTTTTAACTATTATTAGCAAAATTAGCTTTAAGTAATTGGATGTTTGAATAAAAGTATTACGAACAGATTCCATATGGCAAGATGAATAAAATTTAGTGTTGAAACAAAGGGTACTAACTAAAGGCCTTTTTAATTAACAAGGACTTTCTGATACCTTACTCGGTCAAACTTGATTATAAAAAGGTGATCAATTTATATTTCTCGTTTTCCTAGATTATGATTGAATCAGCTTTTTAGAACATGATTTAAGTCCGAATTAAATTTCATTCCATCTCAAAATAAATCCCCAAGCATACTTTAAAGCTATTAATCCTGTTAAGTAGATTAGATTGCATATATCTTGACTTAGGTCAACTGGAAGTCATCTTCATTGTCACATTATGACCTCAATTAAGGATGAGTCTCAATCCTTCTGGCTTTCATGGTTTCCCCAGACCAAGTAAAGATAACTACCTACAGAACAGTTTTCTTTTAGGAACTCAAATGCCTTGGGAGACCAACTCAACTAGGCCTCATGTCAGTGACAGTTGCTCACAAAGTGACATGTTTTCTGGGGATCATTTCAGCTTTTGTATACTTAGAAATCTGCACTGTACAGTCTTTAACTAGTTTCCCAGTCAAGACTCTTACAAAAAGTCACCATTTTCAAGGACCTTTCCTTGGTTATTTACTGGTTTCAAAACTTAGGAGTATCAGAGACTAGGGCTGGATCAGTAGATCACCGTAATCATAGGAGTACCACATGATAACTTTGTTTATAGCAGGAATCTTGTTACAGTCAAAGTAAGAAAATGGGTCCAAAGTTGCTGGTAATATGGTTGTTCAAATGGAATCTGACTTAGGGTTGTTCATATCTCCGATCTAAGTTCTCATAATTTGCTTATAATTGCACAAATCTACATGGGTTATGGCTTTCTAAGCAGGGAAACACGTGACAAAGTGCCAACAGATTTGTCAGCTTCTTTCTTTTCTTTTTCATGGATTTTCATCACAAAGGGAACTCTGAATTTTTGACTTTTATAGATTACGTGGTGGTTAAAAGCATCTCGAAAAATGCGGTTAAAGATTTGACTTCGTGAAAGAGTCTGTAATAAGACCATGAAAACGCCTACTAGGATAGAGAATATTAAAAAGTATTAGAATCTAAACATCGGAAACGCAATAAAAAGACTCCTCACTATAGTAACTCATTCAAGTCTGATCATCTTAAAACACCTGACTTGTAGTCCGATGCATCATTAATTATAGTAATTTGGATAGGCTAGTAATCCTCTTTTACCCAAAAAAAAAAATTTTGATCACAAAACATATCATTTGAGGTTTATTAGAAAATTTTAAGACCTACGCAAAAAAAAAAAAAACAAATTGGAAAAAACACCAACACAGATTAGACATCGCTTTACTCTTAGCAACAATAGTAAGAGTAAGGTTACGACTTGAACAAGAACCTGTAATACAACAACTTTAACGAGAAAAAATTATTGTTGAAAGTGTCTTGTACTGCTACTACGATCGATAGCAAACGTTGCGTTTCTAATTCCAACAGCGATACAGCACAACATAACAACAACAGAGAATCCAGTGAACTTTTAATTTTTTCCAAAGTTACCACATAAGTTTGAGAGCCAGTCTTAAGATAGTGATATTATTATTATGATAATAATAATTTGGTCAACAGTCAAACGGTGCTTTGACTGATGACACTGTGAATCACCGACCTAGGCCGTAGAACACAGTATTGTTTTCCCTTTTCCGGTTTTGGGAAACCCGCACCGACGCACGTGACGTGCGGCAGGGCCGCTTTCCACACGTTATGGCCCAGTCATGGCGCGCATCACGTGCGGGCCCATAATTTGTGATTTTTCTTTTTTCGATTTTAACTAATTCACATTCCCCCTGCCCCCGGGTTGGCGCCTCTTCGGAATCGAGAAGAGTCATTCTCGTACGATCTGCCAGCTCAGCTTTCACGTGACGCAAAGGCCGAAAGGGGATTGGATGGGCGGTGTGACAATGACCTCATTTCTCGTATTTTTTAAGGTAAATTTAATAATACTCCACTTTCCTAGGTATTGTTTTTATTAATTATATATTTATCCTAGTAATAGCTAGAGTTTTTTCCCTAAATAACCCTTTTTTAATACTTAATTATCCATTTATCCCATTTTCAACCTTATTTACCTATCTAACTCATTTTTTGAAATCTCACTTTCAAAGAAAGATTTCAAGCTGAGAAAACGTGGTTCCAAACCACGTTTTCAAGCAAACGTTACTATGTTTAATGGAAATCTCACTTTCAAAGAGAGATTTCAAGCCACGTTTTTCAAACAAACATTAATATGGAAATCTCACTTTCAAAGAGAGATTTCAAGCTGAGAAAACGTGGTTCCAAACCACGTTTTCAAGCAAACGTTACTATGTTTAATGGAAATCTCACTTTCAAAGAGAAATTTCATGCTGAGAAAACGTGGTTCCAAATCACGTTTTCAAGCAAACGTTACTATGATTTAATCATAGTAACGTTTGCTTGAAAACGTGGTTTGGAACCACGTTTTCTCAGCATGAAATCTCTCTTTGAAAGTGAGATTTTCAAAAGTGGGTTAGATAGGTAAATAAAGTTGAAAATGGGGTAGAGGGGTAATTAAGTATTAAAAAAGGGTTATTTAGGGCAAAAGCTCGTAATAGCTAACTAGCTAAAATAGAACGAGATGTAGTTAATTATGAAGTGGAAGAATAGAAGTCGTGAGGTGGTACGGTTAGAGGTTATAGAGTTGGAGGTTACTTTCTGACCAATCATAGTTTAACACCTATTCAGTTGTATTTTAGAAATGAAATTCTTAAATAAAGGATTAGAAGCTTGGAAGGCAAATATCCTACCAATTAAATCCAAATACATATAGTATAAATAAGAGATTGCTATTTGAGTTTTATCGGATATTGACATGTATTCTATCATACTGCTTGAAAAGAACTTGAATGAAAGAAAATATAAAATTAGCATCAGAACGAGAGATTAAGGCCTATGCCTACGCGTTATAAGCCGTAAGAATTATTAAATGGTTTACAAGCACAGCACATGCCAACTTCGGGACCGAGCTAAGGAGAACTATAGTTACATTTGCAACAAACCGAGTCAACTTACTTTTGTTCTCCCAAATTTATGAGGGTCAACAACGTCCAAATGTTCGTGATCTTCTGGAAAGGTATTATAAGTAAATATTGCATGATCTCGATCATCAAGGGCTCTTGATTCAATCAAGACTGATGCAATGCAAGTAAGGAGTAGACAGGGGCAACAGATTATTTCACAGTATAATCAACAGTCTTATATGGTATGGACTATAGACCAAGGGCCCATGATTATTTACAATATTTTCAACGCGAGATGAATTCTTGTGCGAACAAATCACCCTAGACAAGCAGAGTCATAAGTCATAACATCAAGGTCATTTTATGAGCTAGGAGGTTTGAACCTCTTGGGGGAGGATGCTCGATCAGAGCAATCATCGTCCGTTAGTCAATAAACTTCTTAGTGTCTGTTGATTTTGATATCGTAGCTATCACAAAAATTTATTTAGAAAAAGCAAATAATATGTCGTTCAAGGTTAAATAGGGTACAACAACTACTACAATGAACAACGTTGGACTTCATGATTTATTACAAAAAAATTGATTCTCACATAAGCATTCAACCTATATTAAGTATTTTCATATGTTGTGATGAATGGTGTCTAATCCTCTATGATCTTTGTGATTTTAGATATATAACAACATCAGCGGCGCTCTCTGCTTAAAGAAATGCTTTCAAAAAATAAAAAAACAATGTCCGGCAATAGAAGAAGTCTAGTGCGTTTTAAACATTTTTATCCCCCGTTTCTACCTGTGCACTTTTCAAATCATTGTGAATGCTCATTTCTACCGAACGTTGTATTCTGTGCTATTTCGGTTACAAGCCCTACCCATTTTATTTCTGGTACAAGTTCTAACATCCGCTCACAATTTAGTATTGGTATGGTTACATTTAGCTCAACCTGGGTTCCGAAATGGGGCATACACTGATGTTATTGTCTCGGCTGATGAAACTAGTGCAACATATGCTACTTTGTTACTAGCTATTGCATGGCTATCGCAAAATTTTTGCTTGCTCATTATTATTCTTGTTGCTCACTTAGATTACTCGAGCATATGCAATTTAAATGAGAGAGGACTTCGTCTTTTGAAATTTTTTTATGTAACATATATAACAACAGTCGGAGTGCATTCCATGCATATCGCCAAAGGCTCAAAATGTGTATTACAACTATTTTCGGCAATGGTGTCTTTTGCCTTGGGCGGTATGCATGGAATGCACTCCGACAGTTGTTATATATGTTAAAAAAAAAAATCAAAAGAGGCACAGAATGTGTATTACAACTATCTTCGGCAATGGCGTTTTTTGCTTCCAAATCAGGTCAAGGTTTGAAGCAGGAATTGTTTGATGATATATACAACCTGTAATGCCTCCCTGAATTGAGCTATTGCTTTTCCTTCCGAGCCTTAGTGGTGTTTTGTTCCATAGCTTATGGTTTACTTGTTAATTTTATTTAAATTTTCATGTAACTTCTCGATCTCAAGTGTCTGATGAAAGTTCTCGATCTCAAGATTATGATGTACATACAGTTTATTTTTGGTATATATTTCTTACTTCTCTAAAAAAATATAAAAAAAAGATGTATAAAAATACATTTTTTATTTTCCCTTGATAGCATGTTGGTTGTAACTATATATGATTAGCTAGCCTGACCACCACCATTGCTGAAAACATAAGTTCTCCATTAAAGGGGGTCATCTTGATTTTAGTGTTACCAAGTATTCAATTCACTGAAATTAACGGTTGAAAAGGGGCTTTGTTTCCTAACTTGTATGTAAAGCAAGCCTACTGCTCATGCACAACCGCAAACGGATGGTCCACGGTTCACACAAAAGTGGAACCCTGTGGCCGAACTTCTCCTAATAACCATAGGCCTAAATACAGCCTCGTGATGAACTCTTTATAGAGAAAGGACCATCGACATTGAACATGCCTGCATATTCCTGCTAACTTTGGCAACCTTTCTGTCAAAATTGTTGTATTTGCTTCCATAGGGCACAAACAACGGTACACAAGAGCTCCGATCATGGCATGGCGAGAAAGAAAACTACAGAACTCGTTAAGAACGTTCAAGCTCCGTTTGTTTCGAATAATGACATCAATTCCTTCTCGCTCCTATGAGAAACAGTGTATGTATATCTGCCGGTGATCTTAAATGGTGCGGAAAAGTGAACAACTATGTGTCTACTATTAATTCGGGAAGTAAGGTCTATGCATACAAGCGCGTTTAAGAATTATTTGACCGTTTGCAATTCTATATATAGCATATGCCAGGCTTTAATTTGGAGCAAAACTTCTCTTATCCGTATTTGCATTGAACAAAATCAATTTCATCTTGTTTTTAACAATTTGCAAGTGCGCACAAGACCCTTCTTGCCAATCTTTTGGAAAGGAATTGGGAGTGTTGTCTCGTGTGGTTGTAGCTTGAAGTGATGAATTATTACCTTCGAGGTCTTGTGCCTTGAAGTCGCCTACGTCGAATCTGTCAAATATTCTAGAGGATGCTTGGGGCATTCGTCCTACGTTTATTGGTAGCATTTGTGGATTAAAAGTTTAATTCTTTACAATATTTGTGATTCAAACTCGAAAAACCTTGTCATTTCTCTTTGGATAGCATATTGGTTCACTAGTACAGAACCATAGTCTGATTATCATTAATAAGAACACCAATTGCCACTAAAGGGTTTATCTTGATTATCAGTGTTAACCTACAACAGGGAAAATAATGCTGCTATTACGCAAACTAAGGAATTTCCTTCTAATTTACTTTACGTAGTTGACTGTAATATTCTTAATGTTACGTATTTGCAAAGCACGCCAACTCCTTGAATATCCCACTAATAGTTACATGCACAAATGTAAATGAGTGGGCAGATGGTCCAAGGTTCACAAAAGAGTAGAACCTTGTGGGCTAACTTTCTCTAGTTACCATATGCCTAAAGCTATAGCCTCATGATCTCTTCTTGTAGAGGAAGGACCTCCGAATTAACTTATACTATATGCTTGCATGGGCGTCCCGTATTTATGCAACTTGTGCTACTTTTGCATCAAAGTTGTTGTGTGCTTGTCACATTGGTAAAATAAATGTGTGGAATATAAGATCTTTAATGATTCCGAACTATTGATGCAGACCATAGAGGGCGGTTGGATTGGAGAATACCGACGGGACATGATCAGGACAAGGAGGAGTGGAATAACATTATTAAGTGAGTTGAGCTTAAACAAGAACATGAGCCCATGCTCGAGCTCGAGCTTGAACATGAGGTTTAGCTCTCGAGCTCGACTCCCTTTATTAAACTACAAGGACAAGTCGATCATGATCTCAAACAAGCGAATCCAAGCTAACCACGAAGTCGAACCAAAGTCAACATAAGCATAGCTAAATGAGGTCGAGCACATACCTCGTAGGTCACTAAGAACAATACTCTCTAAAAGCTGTAATGTGATAAGAAAAAATATGATCCCACGCAAGTCCACACAACCAATATTCTTGTGAGTGAACTTTATGACTTTCACTTGTTTTTTGGCGCCAAAGTTGGCAGTGAGAGGGACAAAGGCTGAAAGGGCAGGAGGCCAAAGTCAGAGAAAAGAGAACCTTTGTGAAATACCCCCCCATCAGCTGGTCCCCGGACAGAGCAGACTGCAGAGAGGGCGAGAGGGAGACTGGCAAAAAGGACCTTAATTGGCTGGTGAACACGTTTCGAAAACAAGCGCCCCCCCCACCCCACGCACATTGATTGGCCAGTTGGGGCTGAGAGGTTTGACAACCAGACCACGTTCCATCTCTCCCCCTTTTAGTCCCCCACAAGCACACACACACACACAGTCACACAGTTCATGTAATGTTAACTCCTTCTGTACCAAAATATCACATAGCATCATTTTCGAACTAATACAAAGATACTATCCAGACCACTTTTGGCAAAGAGAAGTGCGTGCATTTTTAGGATCGTAGGCACCAGACACACATGACTTCGTAATGTGTATCCTCAAACCTATGGGCGAGTGTTTCGTATCCAGCTAAGTACGGGAGGACTTTCATAGTACATAATTGTGGGGTGTCACAAAACTTACATTTTAGCAATGACTTGTCCCATGAGAGAATACTAAGACTTGGGTTACAAAGATGAACTACCTAGACATAGCGCAAAAGTTTAAACCGTTAGAAAATGGACTCAATAATATTCTCGTGTATCATTCCTAAAAGTTTTGGTTCCAAAATGGTACAAGGATATTATCCAACTCTATGGATGATATATATATGTTCAAAACCACAGCATGCATGGACCAAATCCTCCCTGTAAGAGACGTATAGAGAGGACCACGGGAGATTCTTTCAGATACCGTATCCAAATTACTGGGATGGACTTGGGGGCAGACTCAGCTATCTCGCTATCTTCTTTCGGATTTGCTTTTCTTCCTTTCTACACTTCTACTGTTATTAGACCCCGGAATGACCTTTATTCGGCTTATATCTTCTTCCAAATTCGATTCCCTTAGCCTTTTGTTACGTATACTTTTCGTTTTCAGTCTCGTGGAAAACATTTTCCTCCTTCATTTGATTCTCAACCTCGACTCTTATCCACACCGACTAGGCGCTGAATCCTTAAAGTGAAAAAAAGAAAAAGAAAAGCATAATCTATGTTCTCTTTGTTGCATATTTTGTGTCTGCTTGACTTTTAACGTGCTTTTATATTATTTAACAAGTCAAACAAACGTACGCAGTATTGACGTAACATATGAAAATTAGCAGATTTTGAAATCCTAATTCAAGAATTCAGGGCACTCAAGCTTTGGAACGGCAATAGGATTGTTATATGTATATGGAAAAAAACGCACCATCGAAAGAAAGAACTTATTTGATGCTTAACTCTGATTCGCTGCCAAAACCACCACGTACAATTCCTCTTTCGAACTTCGTGCGGTTAATTATCAACTAGGGGGTGTCAATAGACAATAGATTTAGTCAATTTTACGCTAGTTGAATGGTACTTCATAAGTTTTACCATCTAAATACAACGAGTTCTGAGAGCTATCTTAGATCTCAGATGAGCTTTGCTTACTTGAGTTCCAGGTTACTGTTACGAGTTCTGTGCTACTGGAATGACGCTATTTTTTTATTTAAAAAAATTGATAACATTCTTGTCATTTGATAAAAAATACTCGACATGTCATTCTTTCAGATCATGCCGGGTGGAATTTATCTACATGATAGCCAAAGATTGGTTTGTTTCCTCGTTAACAACACGTTATACCACCTATAATATAACGGTAAAGCTACTGCCGAGAAGCGGAATTAACTTCTGCCAAAGCAATGGATATTTATAATATAATAACTCATCATCACTTTTCTGGCAAAAGTAGTTCAGTATTTCTTTTACACACAAGAGAATATCGTCGCACTAGCATTTTTTAAGACCACACATCGCATGATATATGATCTTCCACCAAAATAACATAGTATTAACATATAAAAGAAGGGACAACCATATAACCAAAGGCTTCTCGTAGTGTACACCCGCTTTGACAAGTAAGTCAGCAACTTTATTCACGCGATAAACATGCCCTAGTTTGATCTTCCGATCACGCTGTACCAGAGTCATGCAATTGATAACAAGTGTTAGTTCAGTAGCGCTGTGACAGTCTCCAAACACTTTCACACAGAAGGACAGATGGACAAAACCTTGCATGTCTCCATTGCCCAACTATCCCTCTCTTTAGTCTTAGCCAAAGGTCATCAATGGTTATCTTTACATGCTGCTACGCTATAAAAACAGTCGGCATCATAAAAAAGTCCAAGCTTTTGCGGCCCATGAAAACCTTCTTCAATTTCACTACAACACCACGAAGAGGTAGCTAGTGTACCAACCACGTCATGCATGGTGCCACATGAAGGACAAATTGTACACAAAATATATGAAGTTGGCAACCACCCTTTCAACAACCCCAACAGGAGATAAGGGTCCTGTTGTACGGCGTTTACGTTGTAACAATCTAACGTTAAAAGATTGTCACTAAAAGCTCTCTGTCGTTATCTTTAAATTTTGTAGTGACGATCTTTTGTAGCTAAAAAGCATTTAGCGACGTTGTTTTACTATAGCAGATGTACTTTACAGTAAAGGATCCAATTCAAACCCCATGATAAGTAGAAACAAGATTTGCGTGTAAACAAAATGTCCTAAAAGTGCTTTATATGCTATTGCTAATATTTATAGTTTACAATTTTTTGTCACTAAATATATTTAACGATATTTTTGTTACCGCAGCAGATGTGCTGTACAGTAGAGGATCCCCAATATTTGTGCTTAAACACAAACTGGTCCAACATAATATATATATCATCGTGACCTAACTAACTAAATAATTAGTTAGTTAACTACGTACCACATTGTTTAATGGTCCTAACACCAGCTTCCATCAATGCTTAAAGAGAAGGTCATATTGACTCTTTGCTTGGTAGGGAAGCCATTAATTTGGATCTGTGTTTGGTGGGTGCTAGCTTAGCTATAGCTAGCTTGAACAAAATCTCCAAAAGTGTTGGGTCTACTAAGATTTGTTAGCTGAGGCATATGATTATATCTACCAACTTTTATTGCCAAAATCAGTATGTAACTAACACTTTATGGCCTTGGTGAACACCTTGCTCTGTCCTGTTCTAAGTTAGCTGCAAGAGTTTCATCATGTGTTTCATACGTGCATAGATATACACAGTTCATATGGAAGCAACTCGTACCAAGGTTGCATGTGAGGTGCCAATCTTGATGAATTGAAAATTAAAGAGGGTCAAATTTTTGGTACAATGAAAAAAAAGACAGTGCAATGCGTATCTCTTCCCGCTATCCCATTCCTTCCAATACACGTAGCGGTGGAAAAACCGACCCCGAAGAATAACATCAACTTTAGTAGATGTTGCACGCTCAATAAAGATGGTGTAAAGAGACTTTTATTGTTAGCCACTTATTTACAGATAAATTTTTATGCAGTCATTTAGAGGATGCTTGGGGTTGACACAAAGACTAATTAAATACAGATATACGGTGGTTCTTCAATGCATTTTTTACATGTTCCTTTACTTTGTCTCTTCAATGCATTTCATTTGTTGGTAGCTTGGGGCGTATCGCCCAAATTATTGGTCCGGTACTAGATGTAGCTCAGCTAAACTAAGAAAAAAATAGCATTAAATCGAACCTAGGCACCCAGAGACAAGGGCGGGAGTAGCCATCTCTGGCCAGAAGTAGAGCGCGCATGGCTTTGAACCCAAATACATTACCTACGAACTGTTGCGAACAGAACGAATGGGGAGCGACCAATCAGAATTGCCTGAAAAGGTCCGGGCGTCCGGGCGTCTGACCCTGAGATGTGGATCATCCAGGGCACATTAGCGTGGCCTTGGAAATATTATGTGATTACTTTCTATTCAAAATAGTAGTTGGAATGATAGTAACGGTGACTTATCTGTCAACTAATCAAATAGAACGTAACCCAATTATCTCGCTAAATTGCACGAGAAAAGGATACCGGGCTATGACTTTGGTCCCCTATTTGCTACATTTTGCATATTACAGTTCAAGTCTTGCCTTAACAGTCATGGGCCTTGCGGCTGAAACTGAACCCATGTTTATTTGGGCCCAAACTGTAGCCAACTCTTGCATGATCAAGTCATGTCCTGGACCAATTATTCATTGCGTTACCGTGTGACATAACAGACCCATATTACTCCTTTTTTAATTTAATGGATGAATTAAACAACTACAACAACCCCTTCCTCTCTATATCTAGTCTAGATTATCAGTGACTCCTTCTGTTCTAAAATAATAGTTTCTTTTGACATACTGACTTTTTATTGGAACGAAAGAAATTACATTTTAGACGTTTATTATGGGACGACATAAGTAAGTTCTTCTGGCGTCTCGTTGAGCATCTGCAAGTCGTCTTTTCTTGTCCTTCGTTGTCTAGCGACCAATACGCGACACATTTGGCCTCCTTCCACGTAAAGATCACTTGGCACTGCAACTGATATCGCTTCAATTGCTTGCAGCTGGTTTTTACCCCTTTCCAGATTGCCATATTTTCGCTCTTCAGCTCGGACAATGACTGATATGTTGGTGGAATCCAATCATGCAAAGGCCACAAAGGTCTCTAATCAGCCCTCGAACTGATTACTTCCATGCACCAAACTGTTTTTCCCGAAGATATCGCCTACATAATCTCGAACAACATGCTATTCCACTATGAACCCGTTTGGGATTGAAAAACAGAATTCTACTTAAATCTTAGTAAGTTTTTAAAATCAGATTTAATCAACTTTAAGCAAAATCATTTTACTGTTCGGCAAAAATAATTGTAAACTAACTTAAAGTTATAAAAGCGTTTGGATAAAAAAAATACTTAAATCACTTTTATCAAGACAAAATGACTATAGAGGACACTTAATAAAAAAAATTCCAATGTCTTTTTGGAGAGGTTATGTTAAGATAACTTTCGTTTGAAAATAACTATACCGCACAAATAAATTATCAAAAAGTTATTTTCGTCCACGTGCAAAAGTTGTTTATTGTTTTACTTTAAATTAAAAGCACCCACAATCTCATATTAATACTTATAATAACTTTCGCAAATTAGTTAAATGGTATAAGATGTCCTTTTGTGAGAAACATGAGAATAGTATAATAAATCAAAAGGTCAAACCTGATTATGAAAAAAGTGATTGTTTCATAATCCTCACTTTCCAGGATTATGGAATAGTATGGTTATGTAACTATTTGCTAAATCATGGCATGTCATGATACTCAAACTATTTCCTATTTTCTGTATTATGCTCCCACAAGTGCCTTAATATATGCAATTCTCGAATTTATCAACAACAAAAAAAAGGCCACAAAGGTCTCTAATGAGCCACCCATGCACCAAACTGTTTTTCCAGAACTTATCGCCAACATAATCTCGAAGAACATGCTATTCCACTCTATCCCTTCCCAGCCTTCCGTGTTAGGTCTATCCCTTCAATGGAGGTTCCAATCAATGAACGAAAGCGCATCCAGGGCTGACTCCCTCACATCATCACATTGTTGACACTTTTTTCTGGATACATCAAGCAACAATGCAGATTCTATCTACTTGTTGGCAACTAAATTTTGACGGACTTGGGGCCTTCTCTTAATCCAAATAAAAGTCAGCCCAATTTTAATGGGTGATCTTTTAACAAAAGAAGATTACAAATAAAGTACTGGGGCCTTCTCTTAATCCAAATAAAAAGCTTTTGGAGATATTTCTGGGAAGAGATTGATACGAACTTAGACATGTATTCCATCAAAATAAGAAGTACATTACAAATAAAGTACTTGAATATTTTGGAGATAAAAACATATAAGAAATAGTAGCTTGTGATCGGAGGAAAAAAGGAAGAAAAGAGAAGTCAGCAAAAGGAAAAAAAAAAAAAAAGGAGAAGAAGGGACAAAAACAAAGGAGAAAGGAGAAGGAGTCAGAAAGACAAAAAAAGAGGAAGAAGGAAAAAAAAAGGAGAAAGAAAGAGAAACAGATAGATTTCCTTCAAAGCTCAGATATGGAGGCCCTTAGGTGGTAGCTCTTCCTCTATTCTTTGATATGTATTTCTTTTTCTTTCTTTTGATGGTTCATTGTAAAAATGTGGCATATTAAATCCCTTTATATGGATCGCACCGTACAATGATAATTGTTAGGTGATAGCCCTCCCTTTATTCTTTATATGTATTTCTTTTCTTTTCTTCCTTTGATGTTTCGTTGTAACAACTTTGGTGTATTAAGTCTCATTATATGGACAACACCATGCTTAATGACATCAAATATTTATGCTCAAGTTGTTATTTTTTTTAAAAAAATTTGTTTGTCATTTTATTTGTATTTCTTTAATCGGAGGTTATCGTGGACGTAATTAACAGTTGATTTTTTAGTTAATCGGGAATATGAATTCACTATACAAATAATAAACGTTGTTACATATATACGACGGAATTTAGTGACACAAGATTCGACACTAATCAATAGCGCGAAAAATGTGTCATCACTGCTGCATATGAACCGAAGGCAACAAGAGGATATTCCGAAAAAGTGCTACCCTTTTACTATCGCGCTAATCAAGAGCGCGTATCAAATCATGAACAAACATGTCGCATAAATGTCTTGCATTTATGGCTCAAAGTAAAAAACAAGAGCCACTCTCCGGAGCACAAGGGCAACTGGCCTGTCAGACCGAGTAAGCGGTTTTTCATCCGGGTTACAGGTGCATTATTCAGAGGCGCTCCTTCAAGGACTGAAGCTAACCTCGCTGCTCGACTTGTATATAGTTGATTACAGTTTCCTCTGATTACTAAGATGTGGTGTTTGATGATTATGTTCTACTTACATCTATTGTGTGATTGATTGGCAACAATTTTAGCAGTATCAGAGCATAACATCTCAAAATTGTTGCCAACCCAAATGAGCTGCTTGCTTCTAACAGGCTGTGCCCATGTAAGGCAACTTCAGGACCATCTCCCTATCGATCTAGTAGGTAAACCCCCTTGACCCACCTAACAAACAGACACAATCCTAAGAAGTACACATCATACAGATCTCCAAATTAAATTATTCATGGTCTCTAACATCATTACCCACAAATAATACACCAGATCTGGAGCTTAGCAGTAGAAGGAAGCAAACAAACACCACTGGTTGACATATTCATTCCGAACAATTATTGCATCGGACTAGACAGAGAACACACAAACCTTAAAAGATGCATAATGCACTATAATTTTAATCCAGACCCATGAAACTTTTCTTCGCCAATTTTGTCTAGTTGGTCTACCATCTCAGTAGTCAGATAGTTCTTCCAGTCCCCAACCTCACCTCGCCGGAAGAATGCTTTATTTTCCTCGCCGGACGACAACTTCCCATCCACGTTCACCTTCAGTTTGCTCAAATTATCAAAGCTACAGAGCCCTAAGATATCATCCACCAACCCTTTTGTCTCTTCCTCTGGGGAAAATGGGCATCCTATGAACTCAGCTAGTCTCCTTAGATGAAGCTGGGGATGTTCTTTCATATCTTCATACTTTAAGAAGAATATCTTTTCAGGATTACTCAAGCTTTCTTTCCAGTAATGCAAAATATGATCCCAAAAAGGTCCACATAGGCTCACTCCCCTACAAAACTTATCAAAGACCTCTTCTAATGAGCTTGTTGTTCCATGGTTCTGGGGTCTTAACTTGTTTGTGAAGTGCCAAAGAGAAACAAAGCTGTCCCTAGGATCCCTGCAAAGATAAACAAGCTTGCATCCCGACTCGAGCACAGACTTTGGAAGTGATACGAAAGGTAAATGAGTAGAAAACAGCCTTGGAGATGAGAAGGAAGTGAGATCAGGGACTTGTTTGTCCACGTATAGCTTAAGCTCCAAGAAGGGCACCAGTTCATGAGGATTGTTCATGAGTAACGGGTGCTCTTGGGTGATGGGAGAATGCATCCTGTTCACTAACGTGAACATGATTGCTTTCAACCAGGTGGTGCCTGATTTGGGAGTGGTGACAAGGAGGACATCAGTATCTTGAGCTTGAAAGTGTTGTTGGCATGCAAGGACTCCCCCCAACTGCCTAGAATTATGCCAAAAGCCTTGATATCTGTAGAGATAAGTTGCAAGCCATCCTCTCTCTTTGGGTAGGGAGGATATTAAGTCCTTACATTCTTGGGTCAACTCACATTCTTCTAAATACTTTGGAAGAGGAAGAGTAGGAGGAGGTTCAGATGTAGGCATGGAGGTGAGAGGGTTCGGAACTATTTTGTTTTCTGATGTTTACCAATTATTCGCAAGGGGATATATAGCTAGACGAATCCTTCGCCATCCAAAATAATAACCCAAGAAAGCACATATAATCTAATTGTAAGCGAAGTTGGACCCCATTATAACATGAATAAGTTGAAATATGAACAACTTGCCTGACAAAGGTAGCTTCAAACAAGGCCAATGTATCTGATTGTAGCATTTGACATTGTTAAATCTTTGTCCAGGGACCACTACACTTGGACGATAGTCAGCAACTAATAGCACAGCACTGCTTATAAATGTTGAGCATAGGACAACGAAACAAGGACCACCGACACCAGCTGCAGATACTAATCAGTGGGAAGTACCCAGAAGGGCACCTCCGTACATAACAGAGAATTACGGACTTGCTGCCTAAAAATGCCTAGATATGTGTTTGAGAAAATGTGACTTGAAATCCTGCTCTAACCCACGATAAAAACCAAGAAGGAGAAGGAGTCCTGACAGTCCTGCGATCCAAACCCCAATAGTGTAACAAAACAGCCAAGCCATCTGGAGTCTGGCCAATTCTACTCGCCATTTTGATCTGGCCACTTTCAGGTATAGGCCTCGAGGGTGAGGCACTGAGGAGGCTACTAGCTTGGAGACAGCTTTGGGTGATTCTGAGTCCCACAAGAATTTCACTTTCTTGCTCAAATCTATTAGAAAAGCCTTGTGGCAGAAGCCTTCTAATTTTCAGGGGACCAACTCCATCAGCAGAGATAAGCAAGGAGATTACACCCCCAACCCCCCTCCCCCTTTATTTTCTTCCCGAAGAGATGAGACTACAGAGTGCGGACGACTCTTTCTTAGAGTGGCAAAGAGACTTGTATGACTCTTCATGTAATTCACAGGCAGATGGATCAAGAGGGTTAAGAAATTTATTGGGAAAGGTAGATGGATCAATAGTATTACTTAACACTTAATGGCATGCTTGACATGCAGCGAGGAAATAACTTGGAAACCGTCATCCATCATTAACCATGCGTTGGATCACTTAGTCTGAAAGGCTTCAAAAGACAGACCAGAGATGACTAAAGAATTGGGGTGACATATATTAGGGAAATAGTCCTTTGAGATTAACCGTAATGAAGCCCGAATTTCACCAACAAAATCTGGCACTGCTAACTATGCATTAGTTCCTAGTATGAAAGGAAGCAGGGTAAAGGTAATAGCCTAGCTCCTGCAGAAAGGAGCGACCAAAATTCTTGCACTAAAAGTAAATGTCAAATAGTGGTCGCTCACATTAACCTCGTAATAAAAGAAAAGAAAAAAACATGTTGAACTCATTTTCCAGTGGATTGATGTCTGGTTGTCCCGATCCAAGGTCCCTTAAAAGATTCGACATACGTACTTTCACTACCTTAAACATAAGTAGCAAAAAGGTCTTACACATAGTGGTGCTTTCAAAGAGTAAAAACTTCCCCAAAGTATTTGAAACCCTATTTGGCCCACGATGTCCAATAAGGACTTGAAAGGTGAGAGGCAGAGGACACTCAAGTATTGACTCCAAGCCAACCTCATTGCATATGCACATGCACTAGGTTCTCCGATTGATTTACCACGCAAACTCTTAGCATAATCTGTTCCCAGGACAGATCTGTAGAAAAGATAGAAATCATAAGAACCGGTAGGGTGAAACAAAAAAAAAATGGAGGAAAGAGCTTTTATCAAAGAGTGAACTTACTTCATATCAGTCAAGGTCAGTCATGCCTAGCAAGGGGTAACTCTGATCACCTGATCCAAGAAGTGGAATATACTCTGATCCTCTCACATGAACACTGAAGCAAGCTGCAAAAATGAAGCACGCAAACAAAGATCCATATCAGGTTGTATAGTACAAATAGAAGGAAATTATTTCATTAAACATTCGCTAGAAGCCGATAAAATCTTCGAAGAAAAAGAAAAGAGCACCCGTCCTGGAGGTTTAAAAAAGGTGTAGAAAAATAAAAAACAACATCAGCATTTCTGCAATTTTCCAGTTGACTTCCATTAGAGTTTGGGGACTAATATGAGAAAATAGTGCAACATCACAACAGAAGGAAACCTGTTAAAAGCATACCATTTTCTATTTTCATCACACTTTGGAGCATTGTGTCCATTTTTGTTCTCATATCTGAACTGTCATCCATCTCTGGGGCAAGAAGAGTCAGCTCACGATAGATATTGCGCGCAAACCAACATATTTTCTCCGCAAATTCAAGTTCACCTTCTGATATACGCCCAATTGCTAACCTCATAAGCTCTCCTGTCAAGTCCGCAAGCTAAACAAAAACCCTAGGCATCACACTTCCAAGATACAGACATAAATATGAGAGTGTACTAAATGCCTGCTGGTTCCCTTCTAGTCAATGTTTCAACTTTCAAAAGTCAAACAAAAACTTGTGATAATTTTACAGAAAATCCACCCTTTCATGAGTACATACACATCTGAGTTATCGACTTTATTCAGACTGAATGTATGGATGCACGGTATGTGTATACAACGTATAAGGAAAGAGGCAATTACCCCCAAGATATAGTCCAGGACGTTAATCTGCAAAGGCTCAACTGCTGAATCACTTAACGGTAACAAGGCAGCATTTATCTCATCAAGACTCAAAAGGGTGCCACTTTTGCAGAAATTACAAAAGGTTGCAGCTTCAACATATTCTTGTACCTGCAAGAGGCAAGCATAACATGAGTTCCTAGTTGATAGGTCTTTGCTTTAAAAAGGTAAAAGGGCACAAAGATGCAACCCCAGGAGAATAAGCACGTCTAAGCTTCCAGAAATCAGTTCCTTGAAGTTCTTTTACTAATCGACACATATATTGATCCGTCACAGCTGCTAGATCTTTTTCTGCCTTCCCCAAAACCTCATCTTTGTTGTTTTTACCGATTCTGCAATTCAAGGAGAAGAATAAGTCAAGGAGGATATATCTTACAAGTTACATTAGAAAAGGGACAGGGTGACGTAGGCATGCATACAATGGTAATGACCATAGACAATCCAAACACGACAGAACACCGAGGGATGCAGTTAGAATGGGCGGAAGCCCAAGATTTGTTATCGATCTATCATTTCAATACTCTGTTGCATTTAGGGGTAAATTGGTTTATATGGTTATTTCAATCATTTACTATTTTAGTAATAGAGAATTATAGAAGCTTTTATTATTAAGGGTATTTTAGTATTTCATTTTAGATTAGGGTACGATAGATTTCCTATATAACGCATTGTAACTACGATCACTATTGTTGATAATTGACGATTGATATTTGTCTAAACACGTGTGCTCCTCGGGTGAGTACCTCCCCCCTCAATCAAGAGTGTTTTGGCTTGGACGAGTTGATTCGATCCTCGTTTAGGTGTGTGGTTGATCTCTCAGAAGAATGGAGGGAATCTGGTTGGCCAACTTGACCCACCTTAGACTTGTGATCAAAATATAATCAAGGCGCATATCATAAGGAAATCAGAATATAATCCTAGGAGATTTGTAAGAAAGAATATCAGCTTAATTACTATAGAAGACCACAGAAGATATTGTTAGGAAGATATTAGGAATCTCTTCAGGAATATTTGTGGTAATTGTAAATCACTATAATCATGTACAGATCGCAAAATCCCTGTAATCATGTAATTATAGTACATATATACAGAGGAGTAGCCCAACAGAAGGGCAGGCTGTTCTAGCCAAATTCTGTGCCTTTTTATATTGTCATGATCCACCTCCCCCGATCGATATATATCGGGATTCCTTATTCTTCCTGCATCACTAAGCTAACAACAAGATACTGACAAACTACTGGCAGAAAACACAAGAAACAGAAACCAAAAAGATGTCAGCTTTAAAGGGACATATGTCCGTTTTCTGTCTTGCCTCTGCCCCCCGTATTTTCTTACGCGTTACACCATCATAATTAGCTGACGAAGAACTTTTTTTCAACTTTCTAATTATTGGGATGTAAGAATTTACCCCTCTTAGCCTCTTCACCCTGCTTGCCTCCTCTCTCGACTTTCCCCATTGTTGGACATCACCAACACCAGAGCACACTCACAATAATAACATAAAACCTTTTTAATCCATTACGTTATCAAACTAGGAAGGTGAAAGTCAAAAATAAACTAGAGCTGATAATGCAAAAGATGTCAAAATTGGATTTATGAACAAAAAAAAAAACTATGGTCTCAATTGTACAATCAACAGCGTGAAATTTTCTTGTAAGTAATAACAGTGTAAGTTCTGATATTATCTCTGAAAAATACAAGTTTCTCTGACAAGCACCAAAGACGGGTGGATCCCATGTGCACACAAGACATGTTGAGAAAGCCAAAGGATTTGCATCATAAAGGGACACCCAACTCCTGAGAACTAATCAGGTCTACTATATATATATATAGCCTCAGCAATTGAAATGCACCAATTAGGTATAACATAGTAAAAAAACAGGGACTTGAGCCTAGCTACGGGAACTTATTTCTTGTCAAACTAGCCACATGAGAAGTGGTGCTGACACCCTACGTCGCTTCTATTCCACTGAACTTCTAGTCCCAACTCTCAAGGGAGCTCTCAGATGCCAGGTAAATGGAAAATGTACTCGAACTTTATGGAGTTAGTCCTGGGGCAATTCTAATCACAGAGGACCAGGCAGAAGCACTTTGAAACACGCAACAGCAAAGAGATAAGATGCTGTAGTAAAGATTAGAAAAACCTATAGGCAAAGAAGAATGTTCCTCACCTGTGAACCTGAAAAATGACCTTTTTGCTATTAAAGGTGACATCCCGACTAGCTTTCACCACCCTTACCCTTTTGTCATTCTACACCACATATGATTATTAGATTAGAAAGGCAGAGAAATTTCGAAACAGAAATAAGGCACATACCAATCAAGATGATAATATACCCGACTGGTAAAGTTTAGAAGATGACATTGTCCAAACTCAAGTGATGTGGTAGAAAGCAAATTTTTTTATCCAAAAATGCCCCACTCCCCTTTGTCACATAAACCTAAATGAAAAATCTCTACTTATACTAGGATTAAGATTTCCAACAAGAAACTCACTGATTCTTGGAATTAAAGAAAACACATGAATCTAGTTCAAACTATTCCAGCTTATGTAACATAGTATAGCCAAATCATGCAGTTGTATCCATGAACTGATCACGCTTGCAACCAGGGGAAAAGACTCAAATAGGAAACAAGTCTTTACTTTGCTTAGGGGACACTAAACGAGAAACTTTTGCACATAGATTATACTGGAAAATCCATAGGCTTAAAGTGATAACTCAGTATCTAAATGGCTAACTTTTAAAGCTCCAAGCTAAAGCGAAGAGAAAAATCCTTATGTTATAACACAACAACAAAATCTTATCTAGCAACAGACAGAAGAATACAGCTTTGCATGAGGTCAACAAGTATAGAACCTTTGGTATAACCCCTGACATAACATCCGAATGTGTTTCATCCTATTCACCATTTAAGAGACGGGAATGAGCATCTCCTAGAAGAAACTTGCCACACCAGCACAATGAAGCAATTAAAATCAAATAAAGGATTTTATGCTCCACATACAAAGTTAGTTCCAGTAGGCCCACAACCAGATTTAGCATATCATCATGGGGTTGGGATACATTTTAAAGTCAAAGGTCACCAAATTGTGCAAGCCTGAACCTAAGATCCATTTCAGGTTAATTCACATGTTTCAAAAAACAATTGTGCAGATTGATATATGAATCTATGATAGCTTCAATTACTCTGCGTGTTCTAGTCCCAACCCATGGAGCCCTCAAACAAAAACCACAGCTCAAAATCTAAATTCTTGCTCTCAAACGCGGCTCTCCACAGCCTCGATGAGTCAACCAAAATCGCGTACACCAAATATTAGGATGTACCTACTATCTGAACCTGTGTGTGCTCTACCTTTGATTTTATGTGTGCCTGCAAAATTTGTTTCAGATCCTATTGCTAGTAGATCTCTACATGGTGTTTGTTCATTTCCTAAGCTACTTAAACACATTGAGTATCTCAGGATACAGTAATCGGAGCTTGGTAGCAGGAAATTCCTCACATGGTGGCACTTCTCTCTCAGAAACTCGCTTTTGTGATCCCAAGTTAGGAGTTCCATGCGATCGCGTCACAAGCTAACATGGTAACTCGATCCATAATCAGATGCATGGAACACATGAGAGAGTACCTGAAAATTAAGCCTTTTTCGGCTCAATTTCTTGTTTCCCTCTTCTTTCAAGTCCATAAAGCCTCTTTCTCCATTGTTGACTACCCTCATCAAGAGAACATAGCTTGTCAATCAGTGCCCTCCCTCCCTCTCCGCCCCATGTCTAACCTTAGTGGATGGGAGATGTGCCGACTAGAAATGTCTCAGAAAGTAAATAGTAGCAGCAGAATTATAGCTAGTGGCCACTTGTGACGAGTACAAAGTAATAATTCACTATCGCTTATGATATTTTCAGGGACAAAAAGTGTGTACTCCATATTGAATTAGAGAGTAACCTTCGAATTCAACACGAATTGTAATTATGCACCAAATAAGCATAGTTTGACAAGTCAAACTAAGGCAAAAATAACGAATACATGTCTCCATATTGGAATTCCTTTCCCCACAAAAAGTCAAAGCCCACACAAATTACGAAATGTAGGGAACTACATCCAAATTCATAATTCATGACATGACTTTTAACAACAAATGTAATACATATTCGCTTGACTGGATATCTTCTATTTGACTTGTTGCAAATTTCTAGAATACTCATTGTTCTTACCCTCGGTTGACTTGCCATACGACACAAATTTACAATGCAATTGCTATTTGAGTTCTACTCAACATCTACGTGTACCAAAATCTATCCTAGGATTTTGCAAACATTCAAAGTGAAACATTCAATGAAATGGAGGGAGAGCTTAACCATGCCTGTAGCTACGTCACAGTACTCATTCTAATAATTTTTTGGCATGCGTGTAAAATGGAAGTAATCTCCATTTTTTGAATGGAACACAAAAGGTAATTATAGACCTAGACAAGTCAAACTAGGGCAAAAACAACGAACAAAGTCAATGCTTACACGTTCAAACTCTAATTTGAAGAACTCGCAAGAAGTCCTGGCCGATAAACATCATGAACTCAACAGGTGTGTGAAAATGGAAGCAAAAGAGAGAGAGGGAGAGCTGTACAAGTTGATTGAGGTATTCTGCGTAGTTGGAGAAAGCGTCTTTCATGGAGGATTCGGTCGACATTGTCGGCTTTCTAGCGGCGTTTTGCAGCGCCGTATCTGCAACTGTATAATAACGACGCATTTGTCAGTGAGGAGGCGGCAATATCCATCATACATGGCAGCGAGGGTTTATACGTGCGCTTACAGTGACGAAGACGGTGGGGATTGGTGGCCATGACGAGGGTGAACTTGTGCAACGCCGAGGAGTAGAACATCTGGCATTCACTGCCAGAAAAAAAAACCCACCCACACGGTGGTATGGTAAATTGGTAATTGCACCCTTCTGCAATTTGTCTTCCCTTTGTTTGTTCTTCTTTAATCGAGTGATTTTCGTTTGTAGCGGGTGTCCTTGTCCATTGACCAAAGTCATTTGAGTTCCATTTTTTTGGGCATCGTCACGGTTTCATAAAAAGGCGAGACGAGTGCAAATTCGCATGTTTGTTTATATGCGCATGTTTCTTAGTGTTTCTGATATTTTTAGTGATAAAATAA